>JAHXMU010000057.1:4935075-5059701 GCA_019455685.1 Philornis downsi | reverse complement strand
ATAAGAAAAGTGTCTCACAGAGAACTTTTCTATAAGAAAAGTGTCTCACAGAGAACTTTGTATAAGAAAAGTGTCTCACAGAGAACTTTCTATAAGAAAAGTGTCTCACAGAGAACCTTTCTATAAGAAAAGTGTCTCACAGAGATCTTTTCTATAAGAAAAGCGTCTCACAGAGAACTTTTCTATAAGAAAAGTGTCTCACAGAGAACTTTTCAGTATGAATTCGAAATAAAAAAGAAAGCAAAATCGATATTTTCAAATTTATAAAAATTATTTTAGAAATTGTGCGGGGGAACAAGATGTACAGTAATAATTAATGACTACATCCATCATCAAATTCTTCAAATTTATCTACGACATATTTAAAAAAAAAATTTGATTTCCAATAGCCGAAAGCAGAAACAAAACCGCGCTTTCACAAAAATGCTCAAATTTAGGACATATGTAACTAGCCAGAAATTGTCGCTATTAGTATTAACAATATTATCTTATACAATGAAGTAATAAATGTTGTGCCAATTATAAGTTATCATTATACAATCCTCCTAAAGTGTTTTTATAATCCGAGTTTTAAAAATCTCATCCAAGCTTCAAATGTTGGAATTCTTTAAATTTACCTCTCTTCTATGTAATTTAAATCCAAATCGATTCAAGCCAAAAAATTCCAATTTACCATCTAAAATGTTTATGTAAACCAGGTTAACATTTCCTGTGACACTCTGACAGGCAGTCAATAACCAAGCTAAAGAACTAAGCACAGCTTAAACCTCTTATGTTCTATTAAGCCGAAGCTTAAAATGAAAAAATAAAACAGGATTTGCTAGCAAAAATCCACTCACTGAATACAGCAAGAAAACACACACAATAAAGTGGCACAAACGAGACAAGTGGTTTTAACCGCTTTTCGGGAAAGAGAATTAAGAACGACGAATTCAAGAATTCCTCTTAACATTCTCTACTCTCAGAAACGGTCGTTGACGAGTCCCCACAGAAACAACAGCCGAGACCGCAAATCCATTAAATGTCAATTCACCAAAAGGAAACCGCGCAACGACCGCTTGGTCTATGATGATAAATTAAAATTATTCCTACAGACAAGATTTGTTATTTGATGATTTTAATGGAAGTTGTCTTCTTTGAGGCTTCGGCCACTTCGGCCGTAGCTGACATAAAATCGCTGTGTTGTTCCTCTCCGTTAAATTCGTTGTACTGGTGCTGTTACTAACCAATGTTGCGAATTTCTTTCTGGCTGCTGTTGCTGCTGTTCAGTTATTTTGTAATTTAGCAATTTTCACTTTCACTGAGCTGTTTAGAAAATGGCACGCGTGAGCAAGTCACAGAGACTGCCTGCCACCTCCAGCACCAGTCGACGACAAAATTATGTAGCAACAACAACTTCTCATGCAGGTGACGTTTGCAATGCATGAATTCAATATACATTTATTGTTGGATATACCAAAGCTAGGTTTGCTGTTTGCAAACGATTGTAATGACATCTAAGGCAATAAGAGTCAGTAGATGAATTTCGCTACATTAAAGCAAAAAAGAAAATAATTGGACAAGGCAGTGTAAATGGAAACAAAGTGTAAAGTGAGTATCAACCTAGCAATTACACGAGTGTAATTTATAACTTTATTATTATATTGACGCAATTATTCGGTTCAATCTTTCAATTATTTAAATTAACTTTGAGGAAGGACCAAACCGTCAATGATACGCGTTTCATTTCTAAATGAAACTCTGCTGTTGTTAACTGCGACCTATTGATAGATTACTGTACAATTCTTAGCAAGCGATGCCATTTTATTTGTACTTGACAGCTATTGAAGCAGCCCAACTTCCGAATTATACCTAAGAGGGGGATACGAATTTCGCGTGACCACCAGTCGTTACTTTTTTCTGTTTTTTCATATACTTTGCTGTGGATTTCATATACAATTTTTAACTTATTCGTAACAACTAACATTTTTTTTAGTTTTTTACACACAACTCACAAGTTGATGAGAAAAGTCGAAAACCTCGTCAAAAGTACAATAAAAACAAATTTTGTCATTTTATATAAAAAAATACAGAGTTTCAGCAATGAAATTAAAGTTTCTGCAATTATATTTCAAGTGTTTATGTAAATGACGAAAAGTAACAAGGTTATGTATGAACTAAAGAAGTTTATTGTTAAAAATTTTCAGTTTCTTCAAATAATAGTAGGATTTCTTACGTTTTTCGCAACAATTACTTTTTGCGGAAAGAAAACGTTGTCCATCGCTAGCCAAAACATTATCCATTACTTTTCCTCAACTTTCCGCCAGCTTCCTAATACAGTATCAGTAGAATGTGTGGCAGATATGTTGGAGGACTTTCCCATAAAGGGTTTCCAACTAGGTTTTGACCGACGCCGAATAATGTGTATGAACATTATCAGTAATAGTTTCATTTTAAGCAATTTCTATTAGACGACACCAAGTTGGTCCCACCCAAACACAACAAGAGTTTTTTCCAAGAATATTCATAGTGGCTCCACTTTTCATCACCAGTGGCTCTATGATGCAAAAACGTCCTTTCTTTTATGCCCAAAAAGCAGTCCTTCGCATGTGCAAAATTGACGTTCAACATTTCTAGGCGTCACTTAATATGGAACCCATTGAATAATTCCCAGCGATTTTAAACCATGTGATTTTTTTTTTTTTTTTTTTTTTTGATCCTCTTCCAATGTAATTACGAGTTCTTGCTTTTGGCATGGATATTCCTCATATAACAAATATTTCTTCAATAAGCTGACCGCTCTTTAACTTTTGAAAAATTTCTTAAAATCGATATTTTCGCACAAAAAATATGTGATGCTGATACAAAATTGCTAATATGCACGGTTATGGTGTTACCACATATTCAGTCTCACAAATACGATGTTTTACATCTGGCAACTTTAACTTACTAGTTGTACTACCAATACTAATATAACGTCATGCACGGCCTTAGCCAGGGATGTCACGTCATTCAGTGGCCAGTTTACTTTTAAATTGTGTTGCGAATATGGAGGCACAAAATTTGTCATGAGTGTGATTTGGGTGATTCAATAGAACGCATGTGCGAAATTGATTCACGAAGTTCGGTTCTAAAAATTTCACACTTAAATATGACCATTGGAGCGGTCTGCCAATTGATGAATTTGATGCGTTTGAAATCAAAACCATTACGTTGTCAGTTTTGTGAGATTTTCTATTTTCAACAATTGGAGCTTGAAAGTGAGGTGATGCCACATCCATCTTAAAGACCTAATTTGCCACCTTCGGAACGATGACAGAAAGTTAAGATGGTATGCGTCATTGTTATTTAAAAAAAGGATCTTCGTGCATTATTAAAATGTATATGCTTCAGACACTTGCTAACGTTTCAATTTCAATTTACAAAACGTATTTTTTCAATAATTTTAATAACCATAATATAAATACAAAAAAACCGGAAATAATTTTCGAGGAAAACAAATCATATCATAGTTGGGGAGCATGCGATAATGACCATTGACTAGATATTCCGGAGGTTATTAACAGACTTTGATAACATGCAACAAACAGCATTTCGATTATGTTTTTTTTCTTTTCGTCCGGCAGCTCACAGCGCAACGCCAGCCAATCCTAGGCTGCGTCCAAAAGCAACAATTTCTTTTGGAACAAACCACTTTTATGTACAATTATGGCCAATCGATGAATGGCCGAATGGGCTGCAATTGAAAAACGGTGGATATCCAGGAACATGGTCACAGATGTCCGCTTCTGCGGCCGATATCCAGCAACAGCAGCTGCGAAGTTGTAACAACCAACTACTACTACTGCTAGCAGCCGACCAACTACCAACTTGAAACTAACCAGGCAACCTGGCCAACGAGTTAATTCAAATGATTGCAGCAACCAAACGGCTAAAACGACCACTCGAAATTGACCCACGTAAAACAGAAAGGAAAACACAAAATGAGCTATAACAAATACAACAACAGAAGTAAATCCAATGTTAGACTTTCCTCCATTCAAGGCTTTAACAACAACAAACAACCAGGAAAACACCAACAACAAGAACGACAACATTAAGATGACGACGATGGCGGTAGTAAACAGGTAAAAGTTGGGTGTTGCAAGTTCACTGCCATTTGGATCTTTAAATAAAACGAAGCAAGAAACCAACCAGCAATTTTTCGTACACATAATTTCGGTAATGTGATGGATCGGTTAAGGTTTACTTGGCCAACACAATCATTGTGTATTGCTAAAACTACAAGAAAAAAAATATAATTTTCAAAAAAGAACTGCCTTCACATGTGATCGCAATAATTTTGAAGCCTTCGTTGCATGTTTTGTCAGACGATTGCATGTTTCACCATCTTTAGAGGTTATACACTTTACGTTATTGTAACACTCCTCCGTGCCACGCCTTGATGGGGAATGTGAAGCTGTAGAACCACAAGTTAATATCTTTAAATATAATGTCATTGACTTTATTAATTACTTCGATTGCAACTCATAAGATTTGTGTTCTTTTTTGACGTTTTTACATTTTGACTAACAAGTGGATTCTCCAGAAAAGCCACTCCATATTTATAACGTGGGTTGTTGCCTATCCTTTCGGGAAGAGTTGAACTGAATTGTTATGCATACTTTTAGGGATCATTAAACTGTCTTACGCTTTTTAACTTATATAGAGAGAGTATGCGGCTGTGTTGTGTACATTTCTTGACGTGGGATTATACTCGCACAGACAAGCTGCTTACTTAAAACCCGCGTTAGGAATCATTATCGTAAAATTAGAGTTTGGAAATCTTGCTAAACATGCAAATATATATAAGAAAAGTACAGGGTTGCCCATATTCGACGGACCCATGTTTTTAAAAAAAAAAATCAAAGAAAAAAATAAAAATTTGGCGGTTGGCAATCTTATTCATTTAATTTGTTCCAAGTAGATTTGTTTACATCAATTTTTGAATATGATATCTCTCAAATGGCCGCCTCTGGCGTTGATGGCGTATTGTGCCCTTTTTGCAGCATTTTCCATCGTTTTCGCCAACATTTCGGCCGGAATAGCGGCTATTTCTTCACGAATGTTGTCCTTGAGCTCTTCTACGGTCCTTGGCTTGTTAACGTAAACCTTTGACTTCAAATGTCCCCACAAGAAGAAGTCAGCGGGCGTCAAATCGGGCGAACGCGGTGGCCAGTCCAAATTACCACTTTTCGACATCAAACGGCCCGGAAACAAATTCTTCAGAAAATCGATTGTTATGCGACTTGTGTGCGGTGGAGCGCCGTCTTGTTGAAACCAGAACTGCCTCATACGCTTTCGACGAATAATTGGCATCACAAAATTGGTCATCATGTCGCGATAACGCTCCTGGTTGATGGTAACAGCATGGCCACTTTCGTTTTGGAAGAAAAACGGCCCAATGACCGTTTTCGCACTAACGCCGCACCAAACTGTGACTTTTTCGTCATGAAGAGGCAATTCTTGAATCTCCTGAGGATTTTCAGTGGCGTAAATACTGCAATTTTGCTTATTTACGGTCCCATTCAATGTGAAATGGGCTTCATCGGACATGATAATTTTGTTCCAAAATTGCTCGTCATCATCGGCCATTTCGACGACTCGTTGGGCCCATTCCAATCGACGAGGCTTGTCTGCAGGCAACAATCTTTGCGTCAATTGAATTTTGTACGGGAACAAATGCAAATCAACGCGAATAATCCGTTGTAAAGTGGACCGAGCCATGCCCAACTGCTGAGAACGGCGTTTTTGGGATGTTCTTGGGGACCTCTCAACACTGGCTCGTACGGCAGCGATATTCTCGGCCGATCGCCTTGGTCGACTTTTATTTGGCCTCTTCGGATTAGAAAGAGCCTCACCAGTCGAAAATTTTTCGTATAAACGCTTAATGGTGTTCTTAGAAGGCGCACTTCTCACATTTTTTAATATTTTAAAAGCACGTTGAGTTTTCACAATTGACTTCTTCTGTTGAATGTAAATTTCAACTATTTCAGAGCGCTCGCGTGGCGTGTATTGTTCCATGGTAAAAATCTGCTTGGACTGACGCTTCAAACGCGGTATGTCATTAAGCGATCTGACATCCCTGTCAAAAGTTATGGCGTTGCCAGATGGGTCCTTCGAATATGGGCAACCCTGTATGAACTTTTTTCAAAGTGACGCTTGTGAAATTACTCACAAGCTCGATATTCGAAATGTGTCATTCCTGTGAGTGATTATTAGGGAAAGCAATTTCCCGAACTTTTCGTTTCCCGGGAATTTATTATTCATTTTAAATACAATGAGAGATACATGCAATACTTTCTCAAGAATAGCGTAATATATTTTTCTTGTTTGAATAGATGTATGTAGACATGAGTTAATTTACCTTGATATTAGTAGGTCAACAAATGTAAAAAGTTTGCATTTGTTACTTAACAAATTCTGGAGAATATTCCTCAAGCAGAACAATACAATTACTTTTTTTGATTTCTGAGATCTAAATGGATATTATTGAACATGTGTATAAATGATAGCAGTTGGGGATTTCTAAGCGTAAAAGTATTTACAATTAGAAATTTCTTAAACATAAACTGAAATTTACAAAAAATAAGTTTCTGAAACGCATTCGAAACACACAAAATATTCACTGTTTACATATATGCGATGTTTGTTCAAAAAATAAGATGAATTTTCAAAATTGGCGGGCTACGTACTCGTACATTCGACTTTCGATTACTATTTTGTTTTTATGTTGGTACACTCGTCTCGAAGATATGTTGACGGTTTTATCCATATAGCATGTTTAATTTGTTTGTGAGAGACATAAATAAGACAAGTGTTTTACGTGTTCGGCGACTTTCTGCTATCGAAAAAAATTGATCAAAGAAGTTGCATCAAATTTTGTGTAAAAAATGGAATTAAGTGCTCAAAAACACTTGAAATGTTGACAGCGGCATACGGTGAGAGTATTCTGGATCGAAAAAAATGTTTACAAGTGGTACAAACTTTTTACAGAAGGTCGAGAAGATGTGAATGACGACGCTCGCTCATTATTTTATCCTGCTCCTAAATTGCATAACTTTAAGTGTAAACAAATGATTTTTAAGTGTAAACAGTTGTCTGATAAAGAGGTGCATTGACAAGAAATAATTACTCAAAGAATCTGTACTCATACTCCTTGAACCAACTTAAAACACTGATGAAGCGCAAAAAACAATTTGTCGTTCGATATAGCTCCTTAATGGATGTGAGAAAGTATTCAGTAGAATAATCAAGGTATCTTTTCCGCGACCGCTAACGGGTGTACGTTGAACTGATAAAACATCTACTTAGCATTTCGTTTAGATTAACCTGAACCTTCATTTAAAAACTTTGTAAAAATAATATATTCGACCTATTCAATAGACAACAATTTTCTGCGAAATCCCCGGAAGCATTCTTTAGTGATTACAGAATTGAATTTTCAATTGGGCGATCTATCTATGCAAGATATTATGTAATACATCCGATGGAAACTGTTATTTCCGGATGCTACCGTACTAAGCAAGTGGTCCATCTGTACAGGTGGTATACCAAAGCATTGACCAATGTGATCTTTTGCAATTGTCACCGTTTTGGTCCAAACAAAATCACAGATACAACCTCTAATCAAATTCTAACGGAAACTACCATCATCCCTAACAATAATTAAATCTCTCACCTCCTCGAAAACAATTTCTTTGGTCGTCCTTATCTGGGAACGTCCGTTACGGAAAAGTCGCCCGTAGAAAATCTTTTAAACCACTTCTGGCAGGTTCTTTTATTTAGTCCGTTTCCTTCATAAACAGCCTTTATTTTTTCAGCTGGCTTCAGCAGCCGTTTTTCCTTTTTGGAAATAATACAGCATAATATGCCTAAAATGCTCTTTTTCGCTCATTTTTCCCACTTTTTAAAACTTTTTTTTTAACGCTATAATCACTCACGACCAAAACAAAAACACAAGTAAACAATAGGAAAATGTTTAGAGAAGAGATGGAAGGAAGTTATGATAGTGTCTGAAGAAACTCTACGTCAAGAGAAGTGACGTATGGTGAACTAACGAATTAACCGAGCGAACTTTCCGAACAATCCGACACATTTGCGAGGCTGAAGAGAGTTTACATGACTAAATCGATTTGAGTAGATTCTAGATTGATGAATATTTTCCGCACCACCAACGATGGGCGAAAACTCTCCACTGAATCTTCTCTTATTAGTGCAATAAAAATTGCTTCACCTAAATTTCTCTGATTGACACGGACATTTTGATAACGTTTTGATCTTAATACAAAAATACAGGGTGTCTGTTGGAAAGATATATTACTTTGTTGTTTTGACAGTTCATATTTGGCAGTCGTGAAGTAGAGACGTGATAAATTTATTACGGAAAAATATTCGATAAACCAACGTATTTTAATCGTTAAAACATTTTATCAATCATCGATTACTGTGAGGATGAGAAAGTTACGTGAAATTTTTGGGAGAAACGACGTGCCAATAAGACGCACTATTTATCGTGTAGTGAATGATTTCGAAGAAAGAGGGGCTGTAGCTGATAGAGCCAAGCATGGACCAAGATTCTCTAAAAACATTACTGTTGATCAAGAAAGTGTTCAAAACAATCCATCAACCCCAATTCGACGCCGTGCTCAGGAGCTTAATATTCAAAGAAAAACTTTGGCCACAATTTTTTCTTTGAAACTGAAAACGGCATAATGGTAACTGTCAATGGGGAGCGATACCGTGATATGATTAAAAACTTTGGGCTTGATTAACATGTGGTATCAACAGGATTACATTGGAATTACTGCCAGACATCTTTCCACAACTAGTTATTTCAAGAAATGGTGATGTTGATAGAATTCCACGGTCGCCTGATTTGGGTTATAGTAATCCAAAGAAAAGGAAGTCTGGGGGGCTGCACGGTCACGCTTTTACGTCGTCGCATCGGCCGAATATTCACGCTGCGAAGGTTATCCTCTATATTTGGTGGGACAAGGTCGGTATTATTTATTACGAGCCATCGACTTCAATTAATGCGATTGAGCCGAGCATTGCACGAGAAACGCCCACAATACGCGGGGAGGCCCGAAAAAGTGATTCTTCAACATGACAATGCTCGACCTCACGTGGCCAAGCCCGTTAAAACCTACCTGGAAATGCTGAAATGGGAAGTCTTACCCCATCCGCCATATTTTCCAGATATTGTGCCGTTTAATTATCAGTTGTTCCGTTCGATGGCACAGGGTTTGGCTGACCAGCAGTTCCACTCATATGACGACATCAAGAAAAGGATAGATTCATGGTTAGCCTCAAAAGATGAGCAGTTTGACCGTGACGGAATTCGAGCTTTGCCAGGACGATGGGAAAAAGTAGTAGCTAGCGATGGTCAATACTTCAATGAATCATTTGCAAGCATGTTGTCATAATAAAATTGCACTTTTATAAAAAACAAAAAACAGCGAATAGTTAGCTGAATATTTGATTATTTGAATTAAGTGCATCAGTTGATGATACTTTTAGTATTTAATAGAAGATCTCTCTGACTGTAGCAATAATCCCCATTTGTTAACTATTAGCTTTTTTGCTAAACCAAAAATTGGAGCAAATTAATAAACGTCTGCATGCATCTGAATCATTGAGTTGTTGTATTTGAGCAGAGGTTAAAACAGTTTTGCAGTGGAAATCAGAGAACTGGCCACTATATTCTCTACTTTATTGATTGTATGAAACTACGATAATAAAAATGCATGATAAACCGCGCATGGAATGCACATAAAATGGCACTGTAGTAACTTAGAATTTCTCGTCGAGGAAATACGTATACGAGTACATATAATTTTCTATTCGCATCTAACTGGGTAACAGAATGCAATTTATTACAAAATCATAAAAAGCTGCAAGAGTGGAAGGAGCAGAAGGGTAAGGCATGATGCAGCGCTAAACAGAAATTACTACGCACCATTGCGCTGAACATACGACTTTTCTATGATTACTTTTCCCGATAAAACTACAGCAGTTTCTTATGAGTTTTTTATGTTTTTTTTTGTGTGAGCTGACACCACACCCCCAACTGCGTCTGACAACAAATGACATCACATCTGTGCGCGTTCAATTCAATTTTACTGCAATTTGTCTTTGTTGTTGTTGACATTGTTATGTCATTCTCTAGTCGTACGACCAATTGACTCAATTCGCAATTCCCAATTTACGACGACGCATTAAAAGTGCGTGCAAATATCTGCAGAAATAATTTGTGTCCGTTTATGATAAAAATACTACAATTAGATCAGATTTGAGATAATCGATTATTGTTGTGTTCGACTACAATAATGTGTAGAGAATGCGGCAGCCTTTGGACAACGTAGATTAAATTGACCTTAAGGCATGTTTTTTGATTCGCAATGTTTGAGATTTTCGAATTTTTGTTTACTGTATATTCATTCATCTCGGCTTCATTATGAGAAATACTACCAAAATGTCTCATAGGAACGGATCTTGTAGACCGTATATGACATTTCATTTTTCTATGAACATTTACCTATATCCACTTTTCGAACCAAATAATGAATCCTTTTTTTCATCATCCGTCACAATACGATGAAGAAATCCCTTCTTTTTTTTTTGTCGCTGAAGTAGTTATTCAACTCCGCCAACTCCGGTGAATACGGTGGTTAAGGCATGCTTGCGGTTTTGTTTTTGGCCAAAAACTCAAGCACAGGCAATCGATGTGTGAGCTGGTGCGTTACCATGGTGCAAAATCCTTGATTGGTTTTTCCACAATTCTGTGCGTTTCTGACGAATTGTTTCGTCCAAACGGCGCATAACCTCAAGGTAGTATTCCTTATTGACCGTACAACCTTGTGGCAAGAATTCATGATGCACAACGCCATTTCAATCAAAGAAAACAATGAGCAAAACCTCCACATTTGACCGAACTTGACGTGCTCGGCCGACCAGGACGAGCATCATCATTGACATCTTCTTGGTCTTCCTTAAACCGGTTATACCACAATCGAACTTGTGTTCTGCTCATAGTAGACTCGCTAAACGCCACAGTCAACATTTCAAGTGTTCTTGCACATTTAATTTCATTTTTTACACAAAACTTAATACGGTTTGTTTGATCCATTTTTTCGAATAGTAAAAAATCGAAGAGCACACCAAAACACGACTAACTTTTTTATCTGTCAAAAACAAACTGACAATCCAGAATGACTGATATTGTCAACATATATAGGTATGTATAACAGACATGTTAACCAATCTAACAGATAAAAATGCGAAAATTGAACATACGTTACTCACGAAATTTGAAAAGCCTTTTTTATCACACCTCGTATGCCTAAGCTTGGCTCATGACGTTTAGGTTATGGCAGAATCGACTATCACTTACAGCTGGCGCCATCTATTGGCAAACAGCGGGAACTTAGTTGAGCACCTAATATATGTTAGCAAAGCTTTTGATATGATTTCGCATGATAAGCTAATAGAAACATTGGAAAGAAGCAGAGTCAGAGGATCCTGTATTGCATGTTTCAAAAATTACTTAAATTGTGGGATGTTCATAGTAAAGATTGGGGACAAAATTAGTGACAACAAACCTTCCATTTATGGAGTCCCGCCGGGTTCAAAACTTAGCCCAATTTTGTATGCCAACGCTTATGTTGATGACACCGCCATAACGAATATTAAAAATGCGACTCAGATAATGCAGAATGAATTGAATGTCATAACGACATGGTGTCATGATAGTGGTTTAGTTAAATGCCTCTAAAACCAAACTTATACACTTGAGCTGCCTGCACAATTCATAAACTCATACGAATAAAACATGCCCCAATCACATCGAGTAGTAGTACAGTACAGTAGTACAGACGTACAAATTTCTGAAAACATCTAAAATGAAAAATTCACACAGATTAACTACAGGAACAGCTCCGAACAACGGCGTATGCACTATACCACGTAAGCAACTGCTCCCCACATACCGTATGCAAACAAGCTTACTTCTCATTGGGCGAATCATATTTAAAACACAGCATAATTGCTCGAGGAAGAGCAACATCTTCCCGTCTACTGCAACAAACTCAGAATAGGCTGCTTAAAATTCTTTATAAAAACCAGCAGTATACAGTAGATCGAGTTTTAATATAAATACACACAATACAATGCGTACTTCTGAAGACAAATTGTCAATTGAAATTACTGGAAATCGTCGACCATCCACAGAACACCAGGAGAAGAGCGCAAGGACGTTACAAGACCCCAATTTTTCGTAGTGACAACGACAAAAATTTGCTACCCATAACTCTGCCAACAATCATGAATCAGAATATTAAATATCAATAATAACACTTGATAAGCGACTTGATTTTCATGCTCATATTGATTCGATATTTCCAAAGATATTATTTACTCTACGGAAATTAGTTCACCACCTTTACTGCGAAGTAGATTCAGGTTCGCTAGATCAACTAGAAATCCACAACTTGTAACTTCTCATATATCAGGCTCTTCTATATTGCTAAAACCATTTATGGTTCGCGTTTGCAGAGCTTGGAATTGGCTCCCCTTGCATCTAAGAAATTTTGCTTATTCAAAACAAGTTTTCCAACACAAATATATTAGATTTGCTTTAAGTGAACTTCAGTAGCCTATTTTACATTATGGGCTCATTATCGACACTTGGTTTTCTTTTTATTTGGTTTATAACTGTATTTGGTTGGAGAACCATAATATAAACTTTGCTATTAACATTCGAGTTTACGAGGTGTGTTCAAAAAATAAGCGCAATTTTTAAATTTCGCCGGCTACGTACATTCAACTTTTGATTATTATTATTTTTTTTTCTTTATGTTGGTACACTCGTCTCGAAGATTATTAACGATTTTCTCCATATAGCATGTTTAGTTTGTTTGTAAGAGGCATAAATAAGACAAGTGTTTTGCGCTGTGATCGTCTAACATGTCTGTTAAATAAACTCGGCGTTGACAAACATGCTGGATGGAGAAGCAATTAGTAACAAAATGTATTCAAATTGGACACGGCTTCCGGGCACGTACTTATGCTTGAATTGTCTTAAAGATAGAGGTCAAAATCAAGATACTTTTCCTTTAACATCTAATTGACCTAGGTTAAAAGTACCACAATATCTTGAACATTATTGATATTTTTTGGCATTGCCGCATCATTTAGATATCCTAAACTTGGCGCATCGTAAATACATGTACGCCCATGCCTAAATTCACAGTGGCAAGCACCGATTCATTCATTGCATTGTAAAAGTTATCCAACACGGCACGAAGTTCGTGTTTTTCATTTTACAAAATATGTTCGTCTGAAATGAAATCGTACGATTTTCAATGAAAAGGTTACTGGAGGTAGCTGAAAGACATTGCATGCAAAAAATAGTGTGACATCACACTGTAAGCGATCCCTCCCCCATTTCCTATGAAATGATTGGCTGGCTGTCCTAATATTATTTTAATTAACTTCTAACCCCAGAAGATGCCGCTAAGCTTGTGCCTAGAAAATCTTGCTTCACAATGTCCATCGATGTTTCCCAACTTGGTCATACAATATTCAGCACCAGAGTAGAATGTTATCCTATTTTTAAATGAGTTAACAAGCTGAGCATGTCTGACGCCAGCCGCGTTTGATGCTGACAAAGTAATGACTATTTTGGCCTCAAATAAAAACACAACCGTAATCATAAAAATAGCACAAATCAAACAACAAACGCATTGGCACATCATCTGAGCCAATAACTGGACAAGTTTTGAAGCCAACAGACAACTTTAGAATGCAAATTTCTTCAATGTGATTTCATCTTTTCACGTATGGCAGCTGAGTGGTCAGATGGATGGTGGTGCCATTAACCAGCCTCATTACAATCTACCATTTATGATTCATGTTCATAAAAACATCATAACCGCACGCAGTTAAATGAATAAGCCAAAAAGAGAGGCAAATCTGAGGAATTGACCAGCGACAAGAACGAAGATTACAGCCCAGTACCAAATAAGCATAAGCAAATAATGGAACAGTAACTTGCGATTGTTGGCAACTGGAACTAAATATTGTTGAGAAAGGAAGACAAGGGGTACAACGCTGAAGGAGACGAAGTCATATGTGGATGGCATAATGTTGAAGAAAAGCGAATCAAAGGGAAGGAAATAGCAAACTGTTGATAATGTTTTAATGCAACCCTGTAAACTGATAGAAACTCCATATCAACTGTCAAGACGAATCATATTTTTCTTCTGACCCTGTTCGGCATTTGCAAATTAAGAAAACTTTCAACAGATATCAGTCCCACTAGTTGGTCTTTCTAGTATTTGATTAAAATATTTTACTTAATATTTTATGTGTTTGCAGAACGCTTGAATTGTTTTAATATTGATAATTCATAGCAGTTTAAGGTTGCGTTCAATTCCTCGGGATAAGTTATTACATTAATTGTTAATAACGGTTAAAACGTCAGATATTTTACCAAGCCGTATATCAATTTTTCTTACCGAAGAGATGTAGAACTACGCTAGAATTTCTGCAGTCCATAAATCTGCGATAAAGAAAAATACTGTTGGGCTGTATTCATTGCATTCAACGCTTCCATACCTTCGTGTTTTATACAGCCCTTGCAAAGAAAAATACAAATAGTTAATGTAATATAATTAATTCAATAAGTCCACTAAAGAACGCTGAAATACAAAAATGCGCTGAAGAATTTCAAGTTCATTGAAAATTCCTTCAAAACGACAACGGCAATATTGGTATGCATGCGAATAATAGTTGTGTATTGGACAAAAGTACACTGTCAACAGTAGTCCTTAGCACATTTCCCACGACAAAGCTGACTAGGAATTGATACCGTGGTTAATTGCCAGCATTGCATGCTACTACAGTATTCTCAGCCGCCACATAGGAATGAAAGAACGAAAACTCAAGATCTCGTGTGCTACAATTTTTGAAACATTTGGAGTTAATAGATAGTTTGGAACGAAGAAAGAATAGTCAAACAAACATAGATGAGAACAAATTCACCGTAGAGTTGGATTAGTATTGATACTAAACTTTATCTTAGAATTTTTCCCAGCAGATATGTTGAAACAAAAAATAAAATTTGCGAGAAATTTGGTGTGAAGAAGTAGCGATGGTGGAGATTTGGAGACACAATGGGGCAATTTAACAAACGTACTACTACATATGGGCTTTGGTGACATGACAACACCAGCCGACACAAAGCCGCCATATTTGCAAAATGACCAAGTTTAATGCAGTGAGAAAGCATCTAGATACGGCTACATTACTAAGAAAGCGGTTCAACCGCATCGATTATAGTCTATAAGCCGCATATAGGAAAGAATTCCTAACGCTTCATTCTTCTATGCTCCTTTTCTAAATCATCGCACTCAAATTTGGTAAGGTTCGAAAAGCCTGATATTTCCTTGTTCGCTCTCCGCTACGCCATGCATCAATTTTATTCTGGAAAAATTTTCGAAATATGTAGATTCTGTCAGAAAATTACAAGGTATTGATCATTTAATAGACCCGCTCAAAGGGATTGCCGGAGACGCGAAGTCTGAGCGTAACTTCTTATTCAGCTTGTTTGAAGACTTTTACGGTGAATATAAATATTAAACGAAGGATTTGTCTCAAATTTTGTGATGCAAATTGAATTTCGCGTGCCGAGGCGATGAATATCTTACAGAAAGAAGGCTTAGGGTGAGTCGACTTTATCGAACGGAGCATTAAAAATCGGTCGAGATGTCGTGGACGATTTGTCACGCTCTAGTCGGCCATCAAGGTCTTACACTGAAGTTAACATCGATAAAGTGAAGAAAATGGTGACTGAAAATCGCCATTTAAGTTTGAGAGAGATAACCGCTAAACTTTCTGTGCCTCACGAAACTTTCAAATATTTTGTGTTTTCTTGATAAAATTGAGAGTATTTTTAACACTTATTGACAGAACGTAAGTGTAACGTCGCCTACCGTAAGTAAAGCTCACCGTCGTGGTCGTCTAGTACCGTCCTCTAGTGGCTGTCAGCTCGAGCTACATTTTCAGTATATTTTTAAGATATTCCAAACATATCCTTCACTATATCGATACGTCGTTCGATCCAACGACTTCCTGAACTTTGACTTGGAGTTAATTGCTTCCAAATCAGTATCGCTTAAGAATCTTGTCTCTCAACAACTTTGATCATTGAAATTGTTAAACTGTCGGCAGAAATATGTTATTTATGTCGCCAAGAGCTGTAGCCGGAATCCGGTCCGGTCATGAATCGATCTTACAACTTTCAGATTTGCAATCCGCATACCTTCCATTGAGCTGTTGGCTTATATTTTTGACTGAAGAAACTTTCTTCCTAACTTCAACGATCATAATATCGCGAGCAGCAATAAGTTCAATAATATCGACCCCTTTGCGCGAAATTATCGTATATGCCATTTTTTACGAAATTTACTTTTTGATGTAAATTTGTTCTAAAGCTACTTACTCATCAACTGGTAAAATATTATAACGATAATCGCTATAGTTACGCAGATAATACAGAATTAATTTTATCGTATGTTACACTGCATTTCTTCTTGTGAGCGAATATATCGTATGTGCCAATGAAAAATATTTTGCTTATTGTAGTTGTTGCAATATTTACTAGATATTTGTTGTTAAGTCAGATTTAGAAGGTGAAGCGAATTGCTCGCTTTATTTTGTCTTTTGCCTCTTTTCGTTTTACCGTCAATTTTACAGAAAAGGCATATTTAAGTTGAATGGAAGCATTTATAATGCATTCTTTTTCGGGTCATGTGTATTAGATAATCAGTTACTGTGAAACACTCCAAGTAAAACATTGTCTACAGACAAATTAATAAATTGTTCATTAATAATGCTATCAGTTTCCAAAACCGTGAGTAAATAATATAATCTAAAAGTAATTTGATTTGGATCTTGTTAATGTGTAATTTTGTTTATGTGGTGATGGTTTGGTTGTTTGATGTCTATTAATTGTGTGTTTTATTTAATTTAAAAATATTATCGACTTGCAAAAAGTTTTGAATACTCCATTCGGAAATAATATAACCCTTTTTTACTCACGCAAGTACGCCTATTACGTTTATGAAAACGGCGCTAGAAATGGCTATTGTTTTTTGTGGGGTGAGAGTGATGGTAAGCGAGGCTGCAATAAAATTTGCACAGCCCTGTTTAAGTATTTAATAATCGTAGACCAAAGAAAGACAGTTAAAGACATAGACGTATATTGCGACAGTTGCACTTGTCAAAATCGCAACAAGGCTGTATTAGCTATGCTGGCACATTTTTTACATTTTTCAAACTTCGTTGAAAAAATTAAAATATTATATTTACTTCCCGGCCATACAATGATGCCAGTTGATTCTGTGCATAGCACAATTGAATCATTTGTACGAAGGCGTACCATTTGGGCGCCAAGTGAATGGCCGACAATTGTTCGCAATGCACGAACTAATCCGTCGGGGTACAACTGCATTGAAATACGCCACTCTGAGTTTGAAAACTGGAAGTCCTTCGCACATCTGTCACTGTCAAAGTTAAACTACACATAAATAAACTTCGCATAGCTTTATTAGACAAAAAATCAAATTCAATTGAACTCATTTACGGATACTCTGAAAAATCGGGCAAAAAAACTATAAATAGCTTTAATTTCACCTTTAAGATAGAAAAGTTGTACAATTCACCTTTATGTATCTCTTTGCAAAAATTCAATGATTTGAAAAATCTATGTTTAAAATATAGCATACCGTTGAAATACCATAACGAGTATTTAAATTTAAAATATTCTGCACGTGAAAAAGACGTGTTTTTTTTTTAATGAAATTATGCTTCTGTTAAATATTGAGTACATTTTTTTGTTACTTTGTACCATTCTTAGTCAAAAAATAATAAACAAATACTTAAAAGCACAAATTAGTCTTTGTTTCAATTTATTTTTAACACTGACAAATGATATCGTAAGTGCAATTTTCTACAGACGCATCTACGAAATGTTGTGAGCGAAATTATCGTATATGCCAAATAATACGTTTTTCTCGGAATACTTGAACTTTTCCACCGAAATACTATTAGGTGTAGTTATATTAGTTAATTATCTATGCACATGTAAATTGTGATTTTGATATTGCAAGCGAAAGCAGAGAAAAGTAGAAAAAACTCTCTCCTGTAAAATTTGGTTTTTGGCATATACGATAATTTCGCGCAAAGGGGTCGATATATCAAAAATGTATAAAAGGGTTTAAATACGATAACTACATAATGACCTCTTCTATCAATACATTCTTAAGGGAGTAGGACAAAACTACATAAAAATTGTACCTAAACGACAAATTCCATGTGTCTAATAGCTTCGAATCGCCTATCAACAATAATTAGTATATGTACGTTTCATAGTGTCGCCACTTAATGGCACAATAATATATTATCCCCAGTCCGCAGAAATAAACTGTTGCACTCTCTAGCTACAACAATGATAGAGAAGTCTATTAGCTATGTGTGTGCAACATTTCCCCACTGGCCATATTTTTATTAGTGCAAACCAAACAGTTATTATAGACAATCCACTAACTTGTCCTGGGCTTTAAGAATCCTCTATCTTAACTGACTTAATGGCTACGAAATCAAAATGTTACGAAAACAAAACATTTTCAAGGTTATGCATGGTAGAATGGCCAGAAACACATTAAAAAAACTTGGAATAATAAAGAGGAGAAAAAATGACAATACGTCAACAAGGACAAACGTAGAAGGACTCACTCACCCGATAATATTCCATGATGGAACGTTGTAGCTGCAGTGAATATCCAAATGAGTGGTGATGGTTACTCAGAGTTCTATTATTGTTGTTTTCGTTCACTTCTCACAAATGAGCACAAACATGAAGTTGATTTATTTATTTATTTATTGTTTTTTTTTTTTTTTGCTTCGTCACGAAAGTCGTTTACAATTGTTTTTGTTTATGTTTTTTGTTTCGATTTCACCGTTTTATTAAAACTATATAGGAAATTTGAAAATAACGCACAATTCCAAAAAAAAAGATTTTCATATTTTCAGATGTTACTGTTATCCGCCCGACACGCTCTCGCATGCAGTAGTAACTGAGGCAACGGTCTCGTTGTCACTCACTTAACTTGACAATTTTAAAATGGACGAACGAATGTGGATGATTGCATGAATGGTTGTGATGGGATGGGATTGGATGGGATGAAGAGCATTCTCAATGCCAGAGATTGTGACATCAGTTGAGCTAGTAGCTGTAGTAACGAAAACGGAGGACGTTGGAGGAAGACATCAATCGCGGGAATAGAGAAACGAGAAAAAAATTGAAAGAAAGCATCAACACCCACCACGCAATAACTGATGTCGCCGTGCTAGGCACAAAACGGCTGACGACTAAGAAAACATCGCGAAAAGTCTTCATACATTTGTACTTACTTATGACGGCTCGGTCGCTCTCTACTCATACCCCAAAAGATTTGCAGAAGCAAAGAGGACCGAACAGCAATAAACGTAACGTATGCGAACTGCAATTACTTTCTTTGAGTTTAATTTTATAATGGGGGTCATCATCACAAGTATTTATATAGTTCCTGTTGTTGTGTCATTACATAAACAAACGAACCCAAGGGGGTTAATCAAAGAAAACGTGTGCTTCCTAGCAGTGTTGCCATCCGACTATCGGAGGAGGAAGGTTTCAGGAGAGCGCTAAAACAATTCGTAGGCGCTTTAATGAACGATATGTCTGCAGTCTTCTCATATTTTTGGTGGAAAAGCGTAGCATTTTATGTGTATTTTGTGCATAGAATGTCTCGTTTTCTCAAAGTTTTTATTTCCGATAAAAATACACTTGGTTTTTTTATAAAATAACTATTACGTACTTTTCCAAAAAAAAAAAAAGAATGTTTCTAAGGACAAGGCTAATGCAAACGTTTCTTCTAGAGCAAATTTTGCGATTTTCAAGAATTTCGAAACGAGAAACAATGTTGATACTGAAAAAGAGGGAAAAATTTAAGTTATTTTTAAAATAGCTATTTCTAAATAGGGTTGAAATTTGCGGATGTTTCCACAATTTTTTGATGACCGAACTTTCAAGAAAACATCATTAAATATTTTGGTTGGGGACAGTAATATAATAATATAAATACATAATATAAAATTATATTCTTCTCTTTTTTTGCTCATGTATGAAGGCAATTTCTCCATTTTGACATTTTCCCAATTTGAATTTATCACAGAACATAGAAAATTGCTCACCGATGACCCTTGTCTAAGACCGGGAATGCATATAATCTAATACAGCAGGCCAGAACTTATTCAATCTACATTTCACAAAGTTGCGGAATATTTATATATAAGACTGTAGGTTATGTGGACGAGCGGTATATGACTACTAACTTTCAGTCCGAGTATGCGCATGCATTTCATACCAATTCGCATTTGTTATAACCGACACTATGAGAAGGGAAGGATATATTAACGAAAATGTGGATTTATGGCAGGTTAAACCTTTCAAGGGCTTTCTACAAGACAGATCATTTTAGAATCGTCTAACATTTCTGTTAAGTCATTCCAATCTTGGAAAATACATCTGAGCTTCTATGCAATTATTTTTTTACGGCACTTATTAAGCACGTATTTCTCAAATGACGAGTGATTTCACAAATATTTTTACTATTTATACCGTTTTTTTTAACATTTTTTCCTGCTTTGCAATCTTCTACACTGGTAACAATAGCCGTGATTTATTTCCTATTAAACTATCATCGCTAGCTGGCTAATAAACAAAGCAACTGTCTGTAGGAATTTGATTTCTAAAAATACGTTGCCATCTTTACTGTATAGCGTCTACAAAAACGATTGTGGCAACAACAGCATTTTATTTAAAGAAGTAAAAGGAAAATTATTGTGATATAACTAATTTGGCACATTATTTCCCATAAACTAACGCACCCTTACAAGTCTCTTCTACTACTGTTTTTTGCTCAGTTAATTTACGACGTTTGGCAAGTTTTCGGTCACAAAAATGACACAGCAACATAAAAAATCGCCAATTTGTTAAATACTTGAACAGGGCAACACCGTAACTGCTGAGACAGAAATTAAGTGAGGCTAAATGCCTGGCGAGAGTGGAAAATCATTAAACGTAACATAAAGCTAGCGGAAGCAAAAAAAAACCGCCATTAATGTCCTATGGGCTTCATTAGGGAAATATAAACACAAGCTTTCAAACACGCCACCTGTCGACTTGGTCTGATGACAATCCGATGATGACCTATTTCAATTCATTTTATTCAACAGACTTGTAATTTAAAGCCTTTTGTCCAATATAAAGCAAATTACAAAATGCATAAAATAAATACTACTTGAATTGAAAAACTAAAACAAAATATAACTTAGAATATAACATCAAATTAACTATAACTATGACCTATGACGCTCAAATTAAAGTGCAAAAGTAAAAATTGATCACATAAAATCATATATTTAATATCAACCAATAAATAAACCAATAATTAACAAATATCACTTGTAAATAAAAGCATTAAGATGTAACAGAATATTCACCTACGTCAACTGCATATGATAGATAAGTCTATTACGAAATATTACGAATAATTCAATGAAGTTATAATCTTTCAACTTTCCAAACTTAACCTCAGTCTTTAAAAGATAATGGACGCAAATAAGTGTTCGTCACCGGTAAATATGCTCAAAATTTGACATCGACTTGGAGCGGGTGAACGGACCAACATTCACCATTTTTTCTTTTTTAAAAGGTGAGTAAAAACTAATCCCTAATATACATGTTTTGACCGTCATTCAGACCACGATTGCTGTGTTGGGAAGTGCGGCTTTTTCTTCGTGTCAAGTGTGACAAATTCTTCCAAAGCATTTTTTTGCATGAGTTGTCCCCTAAGTCGTCTTTGAACTTAATTTTTGTATAACCCATCTCAACATTTTATTAAATACTATCCAGAGATGTGCGATTAATCTGTCAGCTGTATTTGTTAATCAGTTTAAATTAATCTGTTAATCGATTAATAGAATGTTCTGATCATATATTTAATATATGCGTACAATAATAAACATCCAACATATTTTCTATGTGCCAAAAAAAATTAGTAAAACTTTTTGAGTGGCAGCCAATATAAAATGTGAAGTACACTATATTCAGTTAGTCAAGTCTTGATTATTTATTTGTTCGAGTAGTCACTTAATAATGAACTCTGAATAATCAAAATAAAGATTAATCGATTAATCATAGATATGGTTAATACAAATGCATGACTAATAAACTAATTGATTAATCAGGTTGACTGATTGACTTTCGAGATGGGGAGACAAATCTCTCTTGAAAGCGAACCTTAAATTCACAAAAAAAAATGTACAAAAAATGCCTTCTGACAAAATAGCCTTAATTTTTCCGCTTATATCAAGCCAACTATCTCCTTACTGTCTGCCTTCGACCCCTGAAGTCGCATTCAATAACGCAACAACGCCGTTTGTTTACAATTCGCTTTCGTTACGAAAATATAAACGAAACAAGTAAACTTTTCTATACCAATGAAAGCAGCATCAGCAACAGGTCTGCCATAAATTATTCAATTCACTCGATTTATTCAATTCTGTATTGTACTGCAGGAAAAGCAAGAAAAGCAAACAAAAACGTTGCACGAAAAACGAGCGAAATCTCAATTGAATATAATTACTCTAGTTGGTTGTTAGCTGGAATGTTTGTTCGATATTTTTTGGTGGTGGCTGGCTATAGTAATACAAAATTGCACAAACATTTTTGAAACCCTATATTAACTCATCGGATCTAAAACCAGAGGACCCACAAACGCAATAACTATATTGAAAACTACTGGGCAATTACAGTCAGTGAGAAATGCCATTCATTGGCAAATGTGGCAACTCTTCCAGATGATGTTCTATATTGCTGCTTTTGTATGGCGATGAACTCCCCTAATGTAAGAGAACAGTCAGAAGACACAAAGAAAATGCGAACGAAACCAACAGACGGCAACAACAAAGTGTATCTTTAAACATTTATAGCAGATAAAAAATGCATATTATTTTAAATTAAGCACGATATGAAGAATTATATATACATATTTATGCATATATTTAATAGCGAAAATACCTCAAGTGATGAGAAATTTGTATATTTTTAAAATATTTTTAAAAAGCGAACAACATAAACTTTTCACGTTTTTCTTCGATTCGCTTTAGCTTTTTGTTGCTTGGTGTGGCTGGCTGTTTGTGCTTTGTTCTAGCCATTTTTCTTGATATTTTTTATCGTTCTTCCTATTCACTTTGCTTGTTGCCTTCTTCGGTACTTCCATCCTCCCGTACATCAATTGTTGCTTTATTTTTGCATGCTCTGTTCTTCGCAGTGCCATGATAAACACTCTCATACACAGCAACCAAAACCACACATAACTTAAATAAAATACACTCATACACTCAAAAACAACAAAGTAACAATTCCACAATCATCCAGCGTTTCCGCTACCACCGAAATTCTGGATGCGCCCAAAATCCAATTGCAAATTTCATTTACTTCCATAAATGTCAACACTCGGCATGCCTTTCGGATGCACTTTTTTTTCTCAACTTGTTTTTATCACTTATTTAACTACACGGTTTCTCCAACAATCGAGGGAAATTGTGATCACCTTTTTTGCTTCGCAATTTTTTTCTATTCAACTCTGTGTCGTTACTGGGTGTGAGAAAACCTCTTTTTAGTAAGCGTTTAATTAAGCAATTAGCTAAAATCGTTGTAAAATTTCATAGTTCATTGTATGTTTGTTGCTGATCGCGACGTTTTATTATAGAATTATTTAAAAAAATATAAAATATCAATCGAAAAACGAAAATGAAAAGGTGAAACACATCAGCAAAACTCAAGAACGAACCAAACTGAGGCAGGCCAGAGGAATTTGGCCGATAACAGAGTTGCAAGCATAAGGTAGCAGAATTCCAGACTTTTATGAACATTAACCCTAAAGTTGTATTTGGTTTTCCTAATTGTGATTTATAGAATGTTCATCTTGATGTTGAAATTATCTTTGGTTTGAACTGAAATGAAGAAGATTCTTTAGAGATTTTAAGTTGAACGCTTTGAACTGTTCCTTAGGAATCAATTTTTAACTGATTATTAAAGTACGTAATCATTTGATTTCGATCCAAATTTGATCAAGTTTTAAAATAGTTTCTTGTTCTTGTTCACAAGATACTTTGGCTTTACTTTATCAGCTGTCTGTTATGTTATAGCACTTGTTTATTGAAGTAACAAAAGACAATTTTAGCACTGAACAGCAATTGAAGAAGAAGAAGAAATTCATCTTCCTGTTCTCTGTCAAAATTATTTTGCCAAATTTTGATGTTTAAACAATAATCAACTGAAATGAAAGTAAATCAAAGTTTAATTTCTGCTTGATCTTTGATCCCTTTGATTCCCACTCAAGGAATGATTGTCAAAAGTGTTTATGTGAAATCTTTGAGGTCTGCATGGCAAATATATATTTATGTTCTCATAGCAAATTAGCAGATTTTGCATATTTGACGTTATTGATGGATAATTTGGTTAAGTTTTTATACTAACATTTGCCTGTTCAGAGATGTAGTTCAAACTATTAAATCAATCTGATTACTATACCATTTTACATACATATTAGAGTTTAAGGGCGACTATTTAAGATCAGATGCGATAACAGATTGTTTCGGTACTCACTACTGAAATGTAGCTACTCGATACGTTACAAAAAAATACAAAACTGCTGTCGGAGTTAAAAATTTGAATTGTGCAAATTTTTTTAAATCTCTTAAGAACCAACTGTAGGTAGATTAAATGTTCATTAAATATACAAATATACCAATATTTTTTTGAACACCTTTAGTTATTTTTTAGCAAAACCAATAAAACGTATTTTCAAAAATGTAATTTAATTTATTATCTCTGTTGAACATTGCAAAAGAAGAATGTGTTCATCTAAATTTTCAACACAAAGAAAACAAAATAATAAGAAAATTACAAAATTAAAAATTTTTATGTTAAATATATTATTTTCGAGGTATAGCTTATATGTAATCTAGGTTCAACACCATAATGCTTCCTTTAAGGCAATCTTTTTAACGTTCAGACCTGCGCATTAACCGCTTATGCGTTTAACATTTTTTGTTGCAAAAAGAAACGTGGTGAAATCAAATTTGCATAAATTAATGACGCCATGTTATTTTGCATTTTATAAGTATTGTGGTTAAACTGCACAGGGTTGCTTTTCAAACACATTGCATTTGCGTAGACTTTGGTCGAAAATCTAATACCCAGAAGAAGGTTTATGAAATGAAATCTCAATTTTGTAGGGGGAAAGGTATATGCATACTGCATATACGTACGTCATGCGAATTTTCCCTTTATATGTATGTCGATGAATATTGAATTCTCTAAATTTCTCTCTCTCTAAGTACCCCTCTCAATGCCTCTTTATGTGTTACCCTAATTTTTCAAGCTTTTCTTCTTCTAAGTTTTCAGTTGTTCTTTGTGGAAAGCCTCTCTTGTGCGAAATTCGCCTATCTCTTCATTTTTCTCTAAAGGAAAGTTTTCGGCGAATATTCAGATACAGAATTTTACGCGGATATATTGCAAAATTGCATCATAATATTTTTGTCCAAAAAGTATTATTAGCTTTAAATGAATGGAGTAATGATAACAAGCTTATATCAAATGTATAAAAATGCTGTAATATAACATATACTCGCTACCATGATCCAGTGTTACAATTATTGTATTGGAAATTTTGCAATTTATGGAGTTGTTGAAATGAAAAAATGTGGACATCATATTTTACTCTAAATTAGTAGAACGATATTGAGGATATTATGCGGACTATTATTTTATACATTTACTTCAATCAGGAGCAGTATGTTACGCAAATGGAAATTTGAATATAAATAAATCAATCGCACTCCAAATTCTGTATATTCTGACTATTTCACATATTCATCGCCCACTGCATACACTTATATTACATTTTTTAACGTTTTTTTTTTTTTTCAATTAAGCAAATAAGGAAGTTATTTATTATTATAACAATTCTGAATACATTAATCGTACGGTCTGACTTTTTTTTTAAAGAAAATGCTAACATCCAATTGGCGAAGCTCTCCAAATTACGCATTATTTTTACTCCATTCATAGTCATATTCATCATCTTCATAGCATCTACTTAAACTAAAGATTGTTATCAAACTAATATCTTATAGGGCTTCCAAATTACGCGGCTGGTTTCTTGGGCAACGAACCAAATGCTGATATAACTGTACCCTTAGTCCCTGTAACCGTTGTGGTTAGCGTAGCCGGCACTGATGGTTTAGCGGCAGACGCTGGTTGATCCCATTTAGATTTCCTACACGTTGTAGACATTGCATCAGTACAGGGTTTTATTTTACAACAGATTTTATCGACACCTACCTTTTTTTAGCTTCCTCCTCAACTTTTCTAGCCAAAGCGGACACTTGTTCAATTTTGCCCGAGTCTTTCTTCTCTTTTTGCCGTTTCAACATTTCGTTTTTCTGCACCAGGGCCAACTCTTCGTAGTAACTTTCAGCACCCCACTGCAAAGGATCATAGATTTCGGGAGGATAATTTGTGCCGAACTCATTGATGTCACAAAACTGTATCAGCTTCTCGTATATACTAGGATTGCGAAACTCTTTCCGCTGCTGTATTATACGATTCATATCCATATTATTGGTTTCCATTTTTTCGTATAATTGGTTGATTTTCTCTGTCAGTTCTGGCAATGGTTTTCCCTTGGCTTCTGGCGGCAATGAGAAACTATAATGGCTGTATTTATCTCTGATATTTTTCGTCCCTTTCTTGTCGTCCACCGAATCGTCATCGATTTCTATGGGTGAAGTGCCATTTCTCTGAGGTGTATGACCATCTTCGATTTTGATGATGTTAGGATCTTCCGATTCGCTAGACAATGTTTGAACCCCATCATCACCACCTTCATTGTCGTCCTCCTCTTCGTCAGATATGATGGTGTCATCTTGGTAGCTTACCAGGCGCTTTACAGAATCTTTGGATTTCTTCTTCTTCTTGGGAGGTGCATCACTTTTCGGTTTCTCTGGAGTTTGCTGAGGGGTTGGTTTGGCAGGTGGGATGATGACCTGGAAAGCCAAAATATTAGTTGAGATTGGGAAACACTGTGCAGACATAGCTCACCACTGACGACTGCGAGTTTTGAGAACCCGAAGACTCATGTTGGTCATCTTCATTTTCTGAGTCTGTGTACTGCGCTGTTAAACTTGCCAATGCAGATTTGCTCATTATTTGTCGGAAATTTGTGAGCCTTTAATAAATTGCGTATGGATTCTCGCAAAAGACGCCTAAACGTTTCCTTTGTTTTTGTTTTCACAGCTGATCTTATTTAACCTGGCAGTACTAACTCCAATGTTAAAGTTGGCAACAAAATTTTTCAACATGGCATGAGAGTTCTAAGCCGATGGAAAATTAATGGGCGGCAACAATTTAGGCATTTTAAATTTATAATTGGCTACCGACGCTCTATTAAACTGACAACACATTAACTACATTTAAGTAGAAACATTTTTAGTGTAATTATTAAATAAGTCGAACTGAAACAAAAACCTGAACTAGGAGATAACACATTATAAAAAGGCATGGGCAATGGGGATGATGACACTGCGCAAATTTGAGGATGAAAAGTGCCCACAAAGAGTCTTTTCCGTATGGAATTTGCTATGAATAAGCATTTTTATACGTAAAATATATATGAGTAATTGTTTTCGATTGGTGAGTGTTTATGATTAGAATCTTTCAACGTTCTTTTTTATATGTGAAAATGTGTTTTGTGAAAAGTCCGATGAAGACGCAAGCAAGTAAAAAAGCGCCGATTTACAAATAGTCGGCGGTATTTAAAGTTTGTAATATCGGTGGCGATAGGCTGTAAGCAAAACGATGCGTCGGCGGGCTCTAATGGTTTTTCATCGATCTCTCTTTTCAAATCCATT
The DNA here is from genome assembly GCA_019455685.1 of Philornis downsi. NCBI lineage: Eukaryota > Metazoa > Arthropoda > Insecta > Diptera > Muscidae > Philornis > Philornis downsi. The sequence goes on along the minus strand of JAHXMU010000057.1, from coordinate 5,031,597 downwards.
TTCTTATACTGGCAATTCTGAAAAGTGCTTTTATTAAAACTGACAATTCCAAATTACTTTTGAAATCTGAGAACAGCTGCTTATATGTTGACATGTAAAAGTTGTTGACGTTGTTTGTTATTTATTCTTCAACTAAATTGGGTGGATTTCTCAAAAAAAAAGTTTCCTAACACGAGACGGAATGATCCCGGTAACTAATTTAGTCAGTGGCGAAGAAGACCGCTTGCAAAAAAGAGTAAATAAAATCTTGGAAACTCGTTTGGATGTGGAAAAGGTGCCTAATACATATTCTAAATATAATTAGTCGTGCTTCTTATTACACTCCCCTCTTATCTTCCAGGATACATTAGAGTCATTGCAATATTTGTCAGATTTCTTCACCGAAAATACATTACAAAATCGCCGCAACTTGCGTAGTCGTATCGAGAAACGCTCCGTGGTCATCAATGATGACTTCCTCAAAGCCTTTCGCGAAGTCAAACTATCCCTTCATGCAGTGTGCAATGAGCTTGATACCTTGGCTGATACAGTGCAAACCATGAAAAATGATTTGGAATCTTCAAAGGCTTTAACCCATGATTTAATTAAGCAGACTAACACATTGCAGGAGGAGCGTGATCGCTTACAGCTCCACAAGCAAATTGCTGAGGCATTTTTGTCGCGTTTCCAATTGAGTGTGCCAGAGCATCAACTGCTATATGGCACTTCCAAAGATTCGCCTATAGTTCCCGAATTTTTCGATGTTTTAGATCGGGTGCAAGGTATACATTCCGAATGTCGTGTCTTGATGCAGTGCGGTTATCAAACGGCTGCAGCGGATATAATGGAGGAAATGACACTGCATCAGGAGGGAGCACTAGAACGTTTATATCGATGGACTCAAAATCATTGCCGGAATTTGGAGAACAATGAAATTGGTTTGCTTGTAATGAGGGCAATGGGAAGACTGCAAGATCGTCCCGTTCTGTTCAAGTGAGTAATTTAAGTTAGAAGGGAATGGAAAGCATAAATTTGTACATTGCAAAGATTTTCTTTGCGAAAAAATATGCTCATCCGTAAATATTAAGCAAATCTCATTTTGTGTTCATTTAAAAAAATTGTAGGCAAAATAACACCCGAATACGCACATTTCCATCTGACTTGGATGTTTCCCGACATTATGTTTGGAAAGATAGAATAATTCCCAATTCAAAACGTATTTAGCAACGTAGTTTGTTTGCGATAAGATGACAATTAACCAAAACTATGTAAAGGGTGGTGCATAAGTAACGTTAACGGCGACTATATTGAATGCGTTCTTGTGCATCATTTGGTTTAGCCCATGAATCAATTGCATCTTACATGGGAAATGATGTAACATATGTAAAATTCTTTGCAAAGACCACCTAGACATCTTTAAATGCTGGGAACGTCGCCTGGTGGAAGTTTAGGGGTTGTTCTCAATACTTGCTTGCACTCCAGCAGTGGTTACTTTAGTCATGCTTGCACGCTTCTAGCACGCGGAAGGCCACAGACAGCCCCTTGTTGCCCAAAACGCTGAACCAGTCGGTAAATTGTTGGAGCGCAAGGAGCATTTCGAACATGAAAAAAATTTCGAAATGATCTGAATAATCGAATGCTGACTTTCAAAGTAAAATTGAACAACTTTGGTTCTTTGTTCTGTGGTTAGCTTCTCCCAAGTATTACTTAGTTAATTTTGTAAGGAGACGAAAAAAAAGACAAACAAAGAATGTATGCACTAATCAAATCTTAGCTTTGCTTATGCGCCACCCTATAGAACTGTTTCTGGCAAAATAAGGTGTTTATATTAAAGACTTTTATTTAAAACATTTAAAAAACATTAAAACCAAACTGCAGGTGGCTTTACTAGGTTATTAACGTTAGCATTTTTTATCTGTAGTGAGAAATAACCTACAGAAATCACAATTATTTCTTTCGACTTTGTTCTAACAAAATAACAAACGATTTAAGTTAAATTTGTATGTTTGTCTTTTTTGTTAGGGTTTGCATTTTAAACCCTACACCTTACTGAGTGCATTGAGCTGATTTAACATTGCTAGTCTGTTTGTATGCCCATCTGTTATAGTATTTTTGTAATCGTAATGCTAACTGCATTTAGTTATAAACCAATCTCAATAAAGGTTTGCATACATATTTTGTTTGAGCTAGGGACGAGCCATATGAAAAACGATTAAATGTGTCGTCCATTTAAATAAATTTACAATATCAAAGCCGAAAGTGAACCTTAATGAAGGTCACTGTGAAGCTTTTGGTCCTCTTTATGTTCAGAGAAAGGAAACGTTTTATGGAAGTCCCCTTTAAGACTGCATAATGAGTGCATAATATATTTTCATGTAGTCGAAAGTTTGTGGAAAAATGTGTGAGATCATTTCTTACCGTCCTTTTTTTAGATACGTTATAGATGAATATGCCATTGCAAGGCGGGCTGTGTTGGTTCGGTTGTTCATTGAAGCCTTGACAGAGGGTGGTCCTGGTGGCAATCCAAAACCCATTGAAATGCATGCTCATGATCCCAAACGTTACATAGGTGATATGTTCGCTTGGCTTCACCAGGCGATACCATCGGAAAAGGAAAATCTCACCATGCTTTTCAAACAATGCGATAAAAATGGTAAATTGATAGCTTGCAAAATAAACTACTTAATGAACGTGTATTTTCCTTTACAGACATCTCCGAACAAATGCAAAATGCTCTGGCCTACATAGTGGATGGCGTTTGTCATCCTTTGAAAGTTCGTGTCGAAACCATATTGACATCGGAAAAGGACACTATTGTCTTGTTTGCCATTTCCAACTTGCTACGATTTTATAAACAAATCATGAAGCAAGTGGTGCAAGGAGGCACATTAGAACAGTGTTTGATCGATTTGCAAAAATCTAGCGAAGATATTTACCTAAATTCATTGGCCTCTCAAGTACGGCATATTTTACAGAGACCTGCCGGTTCTGCAGCGGAACCCCCACAAAGGGATCTAGTTCCACCTTCTAGTTTGGGTCGTTTGTTAAATCTTTTAAAAGAAATTCTATCCGTGGCCACCATGGTGGATGGACGGCAATCGGATATAACTAAAATCGTTTCCTGTGTTATTGATCCTCTGCTGCAGTCAGTTCAAGAATCTGCTTCTCATTTACCCACTGTTGATATGGCGGTTTATCTTTTAAATTGCCTCTATCATATGCAAAGTACTTTAGCGGTTTATGAATACATGGACGAGCGCGTTGAACGTCTGCAGGCCCAGTCTGAGGCCCAAATAGACACCTTAACCTCTGAACAAGCGTCTTCATTAGTGGCCAATTTACAATTGGGCCCCATCTACAACATATTGCAAACGAATCAGTCGAGGATTGAGTCGAATCTTTTGAAAATTTTTATGAATAAAATGGATGCATTCCTGCAAATGCCTGACGTGTTGTTGTTGCCACAAATCCAACTGATCATGTCGGGTTCTCATCGTTTGGCAGTGCAAAAAAGGGCATTTAATGTTATCGTGGCTATTTATAAGCAAATCTATGAACGAGTTCATGATCCCGCAAATGGCTTTGAGAATCCCGAATCTATATTTTCGAAAACACCAGAGCAAGTAACTAAAATATTGGCGATTTAGAATCGTCATGGGTGAGAGTAATATATGTAAACTTAACCAAGTAGTATTTGATAAAAGAAATAAAATATTTTAATATTTTGTGTGAAAATGTGATTATCTTCTGACCATCAAATATTTTAAAATTTAAAATATTTAAATTGATAGCGGAAGGTATGTAGCGAAAACTTGTCCATAGAGCAATCTCATATACTTTTGTGATAATTGTTTATTTCAAATTTGTTTTAAATAATAAAGATCAACAGCTATCGCTTCGACATGCAGACAAGTTCAATAATCGCCAAGTTTATACAAGTTTTTGAAATCAGCATTCATAATTGTCATTTAACAGTGGATCTCATTGAGTGAACCTAAAGCTTCTCCATCAGTAGCGGTGAGAAATGTGAGTCAATTTTAAACAAATTGTGATGCTCACTTTACCGAATTTACTTTGATTAAGAAGATATCGCATAAGAAATATTCAAAATATTTGCATCAACGTTAGGCAAAGATTGATTTTACTACTTTATAAAATAAAAATAAATTTATATGGTGCACAAAGTTCTCAAAAGAACATTCCAAGAACTTTTTACACATTTCAGAGATATGTTACATTTTGTGAACATTATTAGCGAACCGTACAATAACGTTCATAACTCTCTTTAATCTTAACAGATTAGTTCAATATTAGTTCCTGATATCACAATACACAATATGAGGCATAAGTTTAGCATAAGCTAATTTACATTTCGTTTTATTATTTTCTTCGGATTTAGGCAGGGCAACAGTCTATCGTGCGACATCTTCAACATACTGTTGGAGATGATTATGCGGAGAGCTGCAGTTAACACGACTGGTACCATCTTTAACAAAAGCCATATGTTACTCGCATATGCAGATAACATAGACATTATTGGGCGAAAACTGTGAGATGTTACTGCAGCTTTCTCAAGCATCGAGAAGGAAGCAGCGAAAAAGGGGTTTGGTGGTAAACGAGGGCAAAACAAAGTTATTGGTTCCAGCGCCCGTTTGGGACGCTGTGTGAACGTTGACAGCTATAATTTTGAAGTGGTGGAAGAATTCATCTACCTTGGTTCCGCTGTAAACAAAACGAATGATGTCAGCATGGAGATAGAGAGGAGAGTATTGCTAAGCAAGCGATTTAATGATAAAGCCCTCTCTCGACACATAAAAATCCGACTGTACAAGACGTTAGTTCTACCCCTCTTGTTATATGGCGCAGAATCCTGGGTTATGACGCAAGTGAATGAAAATACTCTGGAAAATATATGGACAATGAGCTGTATGAGCTATATGCCGATATCGACTGGTCAAACGCATTAATATACAGCTATTGCGTTGGCTGGGTCATGTTGTGCGGATGGACCCAAATGTTCCGTTTTCTACAACGAACTCGATGGACGGCGCAGAAGAGGGCGACCAAAACTCCGTTGGAAGGACCAGGTTTTTGAAATAATGTCGAAGCTTGATGTGACGAATTGGAGCAGAACAATTTTCTACGGGTGGTATAATAGATAAGGATATCTATTCCAGTCGCCACCTAAGAAGAGGAAGAAGAATTTACATTTCACAGTAAACGGGAAGAAAGATACAGCAAAATAAAGTCTACGTAAAGAACCATATATTCTGCGCAGAATAGAGTTAATATGAATTTCAAATGTTAATTTATTGTCAATAACTACTTCCAAACATCTGTGGTGGTTAACAAAGTCAATCGTAGACGTTCCCAAGCAAATATCAAGATTTGACTCTAGGTAATTGGCAGAACCAAACAGAATAGCCTTAGTTTTCGACGGATCAATAAGTAACGAATTTCTGATGGTCCATGTCAGAATACGGTCAATGCGATCATTGATTTCACTCTGCAAGGAGAATGATGAACGATCGGAGCGAAATAAAAGCATAATGTCATCCGCAAATACAAATAGACTGCACACGCTAGAATCAATACATTCAGCAATATCATTAATGTAAAGCATAAAAAGTTGTGGACCGAAAAGGATAACGTAGTTTTTTGAAGGAAAATTTGTCAAGTCTTGTTTGTTTTTTTAAATTCAAAAACTATTATATTTTCCAAATATTCGCTGATAGTTCGTTAATGATTGTGAGGACAACTCATCTCTCTTACGTATACTATGTATAATAATTTGGTATGTAATTGATGCTACTTTCATTCCCATCTTTGTTGAGTGGACTAATTTATCTAACTTCTTCAAATCTCTGTTAAAATTTTCGTTAGTTAGTTTAGCCGACATGCCTTGTTTTTTTTTTTATTACGTTGCCTTTCATTGAAAAACTAAATGTTAAATTTTGTTGTTGTCACCATGTTTTGTAAGCTTTCCCTTCTCAATTGCCTACATTCTTGAGTGATTACTTCATTCGTTATCTTAAAATATCATAAGACTATTGCAGTCACTGCTATAGAGGAATAAAATAAAAATCTGCAGCATCATTATCAAGAGACTGGCTGGCAGCACTTTATCAACTCATTGACGAAAATGAATGAAACCCAAAATTCAACACACGCACACACAAACGATGAAAGTGAAACGTACTTTAATATAAATTCAACGACAGTGGGTCGGTTCGTATTAAATGTACACAAAATTCAAACGAGAAGTTATAAACTTTAGTGATAAATAAGAACCATTATTAACAATAATATTGATTTTCTTCCATTTCGGCTCTCTTAGTTTTCGCTGTGCTACGAGTATGATTTCTAGAAGGAGACTTTTAGCAACATTCCTTCCCTTTTCGCTTTAGTATTTTAGGTAGAACACAGAGAAGAGAATGCAAAGAGAGTGAGGCACATTCATTCAAAATAATACAAACAAATGTAAATGATCATCACAAAAGAAAACTTTGCAAAATCCACATTTGTTTACGCCGAACGCTCAGTAACAAATCTCCTCGCGTAAACACAAGCAAGCCAATGCCTCCAAATAGAAATTAAATAACAAATGAAAAAGGCAAAGTGTCACCGCCGCAAGTACTTTGGAATCGTATTATAAAACACAAACAAATCGTGTAACAATTCCACAAAAGATGTATTTTTTTATGATAAATTGTTCTTTATATAAGAAGTAAAAACAATACAATTAGTTGTTTATCAGCATTGAAGCAGCAAAAGTTAAAAATAAATAGAAATTTTCTAAAAATACTTGGATTAATGGAACAAAAATGGAAACTATTCACATCCACCGTTAAGACCATAATTCCGTAGATCATAATGGAAAATGCTATGTGGGCGTGAGACAAGACAAATGAACCGACAAGAAAAATCGATACGAATTAGTGAAATACTTTCCACAATATAGTAAAAAGAGTACATGTTGAAATATTTGGACTTGAAATGTAAACAATTCATTAGATGCTCATACTAAATTTTGATCATCTGCATTGGTAAGTGAGAAATGAGTATGTGCGGAACAAAATATTAGTTTGGGGTGAAGACACTCACCGTACGGGTGTATATGACATCCCCGTTCGTATACCGCTTTCGTGTTCCTTGAGATTTTTCGCTTTATGTTCTACAACAATTTGGTGCACGAAATGTATAAACAATGTAATTTGTCTTTAACACCATCAGCAACACTTTGCACCTCTGTTTTGTTTTTGATATGGTAGTACACGAACTCTACGGTAGATTGAAATTCACTTAGTTTTCTCCCGCGCAAAGTACAAATACTGACCAAAAATGTTTTAATTAGCAAAGTGCTTATTAACAGGAAATTAAATTAAAAAAAGATGTAATTGAATGTTCTTGAAACTATGAAAAACGACAGGAAAAATCAAACCGAGTGATGATACACTCAAGAAATGATTAGAGTGAGTTTGCCATCAGTTCTAAATATTTGACTTTTGCCAACCGAATATAATATCGTACTTTCTTTAAGCAATTATTTTGCTATGAATACAAATCAAATCGGCCGCGCAATGAACTGTTTGTAAAGTAAAATTTTGCCATGTTGATGTCATGACGTTTTCGGTTTAGCAAATTATGACACTTTCACTGCGCAATAACAGAAATACCATTGATGTAGTTCTCTTTTTAACGAAAATATTTGATAAATTCCTTCCGGAAAATACGTGTAAATATTATTACTCTGTAATTACATGTTTTGTAGCCCCATTGTAGTTTGTGATTGGATAAAAACTAAAACTATAGAAACACTAACACGTTCGTATTTATTTTGATTACTTAATAACTTTTATTACGAAGAAGTATGCATTAAAAATAATTTATAAATGTATAGTATTATATAAATACGAAGTTGCACTCTTAAGCATTCGCAATATACAAAGGAAGTTACTAATCTAGCATTCAAATGTTAGAGCTTCATTATGGGTTGAGGTTGACCCACACTGTAAATTTTTCCTCTTTATTTCATATAATTACATGATTTTGAAGGGGTTTTTTTTATAAGTCGAAGACTTTGTGAATTACACCAGAGTAAAGCACCATGGAATCAAAAAAGAAACATATAAGGTTGCAATTTTCACGGTATAAAAAACATTTTGGTTTAATTTTCAAGTCTGCCTTCGCCCCAGCAACCTTTTGTTTACATAGTAGCTCAATTTTTAAAGAGTCCTGTGCGAAAAATTTTTGCTGTTGTTTTAACCAAACCAAATGTCAATCATTATGAGGTGTGTACTTTCTCCCACCCTTACATCTATGAAGATATCTTACGTTCTACATGTGCGTATTGCTTTAAGACATTGTTATCGTAGAACGCTGAAATAGATCCAATGTTAAAGCACTGAGGAACGCTGGCAATGACTTATTGCCCACCAACTGAGTTTCAATGAGTGATTTTAATGTAGCCGAGTACGGAGTCTCCAGCATATCCAGCATATTTGATTCATTTAAACGGAAATGTAAGTAATGATCTGGACTCTCAGCGAACATGCTGTAAATTCTGCGAAAGAAAAACGAAAGCAATGTTGCAATAAGCAAATAAGTATTTTGGAATGCCATTTAATGATTTATGACTTACTTGTAATTTGTATTGGATCCCACGCGGTCTATACGGTAGCCGAACAGCATGTATATAACTTCACGGAACTCCAAGGTGGCTGATTTGTAGCATTCTTTCATTTTCTTCATTTTTGAATTCATAGACTCCATCTCAGTGCGCAGTTGATTGATTTCTTTGAAATTCATAGTCATGTTGGTGGTCTCGTTGAGACGAGCCTGGGTGACTTCGTTGTCTTCTTCAAGTTTTTTGTTTTTTCGTTTTAAACGTTCAATCTGAAGCGAAATGTGGGATTACAGAAATGATGTTTAATTGTGTTTTTGCTTTTGCTTAAATATCGAGGGAGTCTTAAAATCATTTTGTTTTGTCCCAGTAGCAGATGTATTACTAAATATTTCTGACTTACCTCCGCTTGCAGTTTTTCTATCATATTCTCGGCACTCTCATACGCCTCGTTGGCGGGATTCATTTTTAGATGGACAACCTTATATTTGGCCATATTAAAGTCTCCCTTTAGACAGCGATGCTCCATTTCCAGCTCCAGTTCCTCTTTACGTCTTCTCAAGCGTTCATTCTCCATACGCAAAGTATCCAACTCTTTTTTGAAATGATCATAGCTCGCATGCGAGTCCACGCTCATGCCAACGTTTTGTTCTGTATTTTGATCAGCATTAGGCAATGTCTTCGCAGCATTAAGCTCCTTCTCCAAACTGGCGCACATATCCTTGTAGCCGGATAGCGTTTTCTCTAGCATTTCAATGCGCGTCTTCAGTTGATTCTCAGTTGACGATAGGTCCGGCGCTATTGGATTCGAAATAGTGAGATCTTTTTCAAAGTTCTCCAATAATTGTTTATAACAATCGCGTTCTTTCGACACCAATAACAATTTCTTCTGTACACGATCCTTAAAAGCCTTATGACGCTTAAGGGCCACATTCAGTTCTTCCAAATTCTTGGTATATATTTCGCATTTTTGTTTGTAGTCCAATAAGTCAGATTCCATTAACTTTGATTCGGATACCTTTGAGTTTTTCTCATTAACCATGAGGACATCGTTTTGCAACAGTTCCTCAATACGTGCTCTCAATGCCAAAGGGCTAAGAATCATGTTGGCTTGGCAGTGATCTTGGGCCACCTTCATCCACTCTTTGATTTCCTCTTGGGCATGTTTCAATTGCACTTGCAATGCCACGGCCTCGGTACGGCCACCTTCTTCCTTCTCCAAACGAGAACGCAAATCATATACTTGTTCCTCCAACAACAATTTATTTCCTAATAAATCTTGCAAATTTTTGTTGTTAGAGCGTAAACGTTCCAATTCCTTGTCCATATCGGGAATGCTAAGTAAACGATTTTGGCAATTCTGCAACAGAATTTTAGGTAAAGATTAATTCCAGGAAGGAAGTCTATGTTTTTAATACCTTAGTAATTTCTTTCCAATCATTGTAAGAAGAGATTTGAAATTCTAACTCTTTGATTTTTTGATTTGAGTACTCTAGTTCTTGATTAACTTTCTCATGTTCCAACTTCAGTTCGTCGTAGCAGGCAGCTTTCGATTTAAAATCGTCAATTTGGTGCTTAAGTGAATCCAACTCATCATTAGCCAGTTCAAGTTCCTAAAGGAAATAAAGAAGTCATTAGATTAAAGTTCCAATTAATAATTTTAGTGATGCAGGGCTAATTTCAAATAAAATTATACAACTGAATTTGTTTTCTGTTTTATTTTTTATGTGAAGCAATCATGATCGACTGCAGACTTCTTCCTTGCACCAAAATTGAAAAATAGCAGCTAATGGTCTTTTCTGGAATAAGATACTGCTGCCTTTATGGAGAACGAGAATATTTTTAAATGGCTGTCTCTCTATAAAACAAGATTTTCAGAAAAGAAATCACGAGTGTAACCAACCTTAACTATAGAAATTACTATATTGCAGCTGTATTTACCTTTGACTGCCTATGCTTTTGTGTGATTTGTCTTTTTCGAATATGTCAAGAGAACATTTATTTCTACTTTCTACTTATGGTCGTTATACCGAACACGATGATTTACACAGTTTTAGCTATATATAGTATATAATGTACCTAGTCCTGCCATATGTTCTGTTACAAATATAAAACGCGATAAAAAAAACCAATATTCATATTGTATTCAAAATTATTTCATTTATTAGAAAACAATATTGGTTATTAAAAAAAATTGTATTCACTCGAAATGGCCGCCTTTTGCTTTAACACAAGCTTTCAAACGGTGTGGCCATTGGGCTATATCCGCACGTACGATTTCCATGGAGATCGAGGACGCTGCTCTGGTTAATGCTGTTTTAAGGCTTCCCAAATTTCTGTGGGGAGTCTTGCAAGCCATATTCTCCAATTCTGACCACAAAGCATAATCCAGTGGATTGAGATCTGGACTCCCTGATGGCCAATCTTCTGCTGCTATAAAGCTAGGAATATTGACTCTGAGCCACTCCTGCGTGGTTTTAGCTTTGTGCGCAGGAGCAGAGTCCTGTTGGAAGATCCACCTACGTCCATTGAAAAGGGTATTGGTCAAACCCTTCACAACACCCTCTAACACATCTTTTTGGTAAACCTTTTCACCAGTTTTTACGCCCTTTTCACAGAAATGGAGGGATGTGACACCATGGTGGGAGACCAACCACCAAACCATTACGGAAGAGGGATGATGGCCACGTTGAACCGTTGGAACAACTTTTTTCGCTTCCTTAGATGAAGTGGCATAAATCTTGTCATTTTGTTTTTTGAAAACTTCTTCCACGGTAAAAATTTTCTCATCCGTAAACAGAATGTTTTCATGGCCATTGTATGTGTGCCACTGCAAAAGTCGCTTGCATCTTTCCAGCCTAATTTTTTTAGCTGAGGAGTTAGAAGATACCCCGTGGACCGACGATAGGCTTTCATATGCAGATCATCCCTAGACATGGATCTGGTTGATATATCCAATTCCTTGGACATGATTTTCTGCTTTCTAAGGGGATTTCTCCGAATTCTTTCACGCACTGCCTTTACTACCGCACTCGTACGGACAACGCGCGGGCGACCACTTTTTGGCCTGTCTTCTACTCCAGACAATTCACCGAAGCGAGCAATGGCACGATAAACGAACATTCTTGATATTCCGAGTGGTTTTAGCAACTCGAAAATTTGGCCAGCACTCTTTCCGCACTTATGCAACGCTATTACGCCGACTCGATTCTCTTTAACGTCCCACTCCATGTTAATATATTGCAAACTGAAACCAAACTGACTAGTATTCTTCACTAATCAGTGCATGTATTCTGAAAAAAAAGTTAACGGTTTTATTCCCGCAAGAAGTTTTGAACGATAAGCGCTGGAAATTGTGTAACAGAACATATGGCAGGACTATGTAAGTTAAATGCTTCACCATTAGGACGCGGTGTCTTAATAGTTCGGAATTAGATAGTAATTTCTTTAAAGAAAAGTCATCTAAACGAACTTGCTTCATGCTACCTATACCCAGATAGCCATTGCCAGTTTTACATACCAATTCCATTTTTTCCGAGTGCCGTTTGTATTCGCTCAACTCATTGGCCGTACTGTTTTGCAGTAAGCGAGCATTCTCTTCTATGTCATGCTTAGCTCTTTGCAATTTCAAAATCATGTCTTCATAGCTGTGTTTCTGTTTTTGTAGTTCATTCTGCGTCTTAAGGACATCCTGTTTGGCGGCATATTCACGTTTCCTTAGCAATTGCATGTGTTTTTCTAAATCCTGCACCTTGTTCGCAGAGAATTCACATTGCTTCTTTAGCTCGGCTACGCGATTTTCATACAAGGTTTCCGATTCTTGCTTCAGTTTGTGCAGACGTTCCAGTTCCGTTTTTAATTTTGTGATCTAAAAAGCGAACACGCACGCGAAATTTAGTTAGCACTGCTGTACAAGTACCCGTCTCTGTAATCGATCCTTACCCTTGTTTTTGCTTCAATCAAATCGGCTTTCATGCGTCTCGTCTCCCAGGGACTAGGCGGTGCAATAGCGCTCGAATTAAGGGACACATTGCTGTTGTTATGACTGCCATTTAGTGGGTTGTCCTCGAAACTTTGGGAATAGCGCCTCTTTTTGGGTACTAGAGGTAAGATTATTTGTTGTTAATGAGGCGCAATATTTTGTTTGCCTGTTGTACTTACTCGTGCCGGAGTCATTGAAGGAATCGTTCAAGTGTTCAAAGTTTAACTTTTTCGGAGCAGAATGTGTAACACTGTCATTGAACTTTGCCAACATTTTATCTAAGCTTGTTTTTATGTCCTCCATTATTGCAGGTTTTACTTGTCTCACCAAACCGAATTATTACCACAAAATTATTTTTGTTTTAACCAGAGCACGCCAAACAAAACTATACATAAAAATAATTTGGACATTCAGCCGCAAAATGAGAGGAGATGCCAGATCACCATAATTGTTGGGCACATACATACTCAAATTAGTCATTAGTTTTGACAAACAGATAAATCCAAACAAACGATTTTGATTAAAAAATAGATCAGATTCGAAAACACATTTGTTTCGTATGAAATTAATAACTGGAACATAAGGCATTGGCAGCGACAAAATTTCGTGGTGTACACTGCCACAAAATCGTTCAATTTCGGAATGAAATTAAGTTAGCAATGAGGAATTTGTCATCTGATGCAATTTCGTTGAGAATTGTATACTGTTACTGACATTTTTCATTTAGAATTTACTTGATGTTATACTATTTTGCTTTTGTTATAAGGAAAGGAACAATAATAATAGAATATTTAATATGCAGAATTGGCAAATGACACCAATATTGCAAACAGAAGGAAATAAATGTGGTTCATCGTCTGTAAATGTGTTTTGTTCGTTTGCGTGCAAATGTTTTGAGTTTTCATTTGTTTTTTGAGTCGTGCGTATTAAGTTAAGTAAATTTGACGATTTCCATGGAAATTAACTTGTTTGATAAAAGTGGTAAATGGTTTGTAAGGAAATCTGAACAAATTATCCACATATTGGTGTAAATCGGTCAAATAAATCTGAGAGATTTATTCATACTTCTTACACTGAAGAATATCAGAGGGGTTTTCACAACGAACTCATTGTGGAGAATTAATATTGTAACTAACAGTAGCTACTAACAATTTTGTTCGAAAGAATTCTTAAAACAAGGAATTCAGATGCGTTATTAACCAAAAGAGAGAACTTTTGTGCCACGGAAGAATTTTTGATATTTAGTATTACAAATTGTCATGCGATTGTGAAGTAAATTATTTGTATTGCATAAAATGCGCATATGTATAATAAAACGAGATTATAGTTTAATTAACCTTTCTGAGACGTGCTATCGCTTGGGCTTGTGATGCTACAGAGGTTGGAGAACAATCCGCGTTGTTGGAAAATCCCCAAGAAGGCATTTGAGATTTGTCATATTCAAATGCTCTACACTGTATGTGAGATCGAGGTTGAGTCGAAAATTGATAACGGCGGCAGGCCTCGGCTTCGTTCTTTACGCTGCACCATCTGTTCAGCTATAGTTGTAAACATTACTGGACAATAAGAGCGAGCCTTTTTTGAACATTAACGTAGCAGCGTATAACGGGAGTAGTTGTACAATGTTTAGTCTAAATGCTGAGAATGACGAGACTGCGGAGTTGTTACAAGAAATACAAAAGCTGAAGCAACAATCTGCCACCTTGGAGAAGCGCCTTTACGAGCTGGAGCGGCAACAATCTAGTGTCGCTGAAAGTGGTGCTTTGAACAATGACGATATAGCCCGCTATAGTCGTCAATTAATCTTACCAAATTTTGGGGTAAATGGCCAAATAAAATTAAAACAAAGTTCATTTCTCATAGTTGGCATGGGAGGTTTGGGTTGTCCAGCTGCTCAGTATTTGCTGGCGGCCGGATGTGGTCGTTTGGGTCTGGTCGATTACGACGAGGTGGAACGCAGCAATTTCCATCGCCAGATCCTGCATACGGAACTTTCCGTAGGTATGCCAAAAGTGGAATCCGCTAAAGATTCATTGCAGAAGATAAATCCGCACTGTCAAATCGACTGCTATCGGTTGCTGTTGAACAGTGAAAACGCTTTGGATCTGCTCAGACAGTATGATGTAATCTTGGATTGCACCGACAATGTAGCAACGCGTTATCTGCTGAACGATGCCTGTGTCATGTTGGGAAAATCTTTGGTTTCGGGCAGCGCGCTGCAAATGGATGGGCAATTAACTGTGTACAACTATGGTGAAGTGGGTCCCTGTTATAGATGCCTGTTTCCTGTGCCACCTCCGCCTGAAACTGTAACAAATTGCGGAGATGGCGGCGTTTTGGGAGCAATAACTGGTGTCATTGGGTCCTTACAAGCCTTAGAAGCCATAAAAGTGATACTTGATGGTTTGGGTGGAGAAGTTCTAGCGGGCCGTTTACTTATATTCGACGGTTCTCGCTGCCAATTCCGTAATATACGATTGCGCTCAAAGCGTGCAGATTGTGATGTATGCTCTCCCAACGCTATGATTACTCATTTGATTGACTACGAGCAGTTCTGTGGTATGCACGCTTCAGATAAAGACACAGCTGTCAACATTTTAACTCCCGACAATCGGCTAACTGTTGAGGAATACAAGCAACATGTTAGCAAGACGAAACACCTGTTGATGGACGTAAGACAACCGGCAGAATTTGAAATTTGTCGATTACCGGGCTCACAAAATGTCCCATTGAAAACCATTTTAGATGATTCATTTTTAAAACGATTTGAGCAAGAGTTAAAAGATGAAAGCTTAACGATAGTAACACTTTGCCGCAGGGGCAATGATTCCCAAATTGCAGTGCAGCACTTAATACAACGCTTTCCGAATCATAGGCTTTTTGATATAAAAGGCGGCCTACATGCCTGGCATTATAAGATTGATAAACAATTCCCAATTTATTAGATTTAGGTTTGAAAGTGTTTTGACGATTTTCAATAAAACTAAACTGATATTTAAAAAATAGAATAACATTCAATGGTATCGCGAATATAGCAATAAATGGAAATAGATATAAGCACAACAATCCACAAATTTGTTAAAAAAAATTAAATTTGGTTGTATTGCAAGTGCAGCCAGCGCATAGCATAGCATATGGACTCAATATGTATCGTAACATTATAATTGGAATTTATAGATTAAAATTGACTACAGAACGTTTTACTACTAAATGCGTGGCAGAAAAAGGGCTTTCTTCCGATGAACAGTAAATTGATCGCCTTTAGTAAGCTGTCCTAATATGGCAGATTATATTATTATAATAATTTTCCTTTCGAGCGCATAACCTAGCAAAAGTTGAAATTATCATACATAGAAGTCAATCAATTGAACCAAACCATCAAATTTTATATTTCAAGTACAGATTTTGGATTTCAGTTGTTATATTTTAGATTAAAAAAAAAACTTGTAATTTTCAATGGGAATTCTTTCAATGTATTCGATGGTGGAGAATATCGATAAGACAAAACATTCATAAACATTCGGGTTGGCAATTCGAGCGATAACTTGATTATTCTGTACAATATGTATCCATTGTAAATGCTAATTGGCACATCATTAGTAGAGGAATTAAATCAATCGAATGCTTAAGGCACCAACCCTCCACGTTCTAAAATTAGCGGCTTAGGAAAATCGTCTGAATTTGAAACCATTATTTGGTTCATATTTAAAATAATAAAATAAAATATCGATTTAGTCTATGTACAATTCTTTTAAGAAAAGGCAGCTGTTCAAATTACTGACTACTGCTGGAAATTGTGCTACTGCGATCATTTTTTAGATATATAACGGAAATTATTGTGAAGCACATCAGATTCTACTTAAATTGCTTTGGGGAGATAGCGATATTTTTTTATCTAAGCAGTAAATCATTCCATAATCTTAGGAGACGAATGATAAACGACCTTTCAAGAACAGATTTTCGTAGTTCTATAGCTACCGATCTTTACGTTGACCACCTTTAGTTCAGGCATTTAGTGGGCAGCCTGTGATAGTGGTTAGCATACGAAAAGTCATCTTGTGGTGTACTTACGAAGAGGGTCAACTTGACGAACTCAACTCTATATGTTTGTGAATTTTGTTTAATTTACTTTAATAACACAAGTTTATTTTCAAATGTAGATAATAATTGCGTTGAAATATAATATACATATATTTTTATAAGAAGCATACGCAAATACAAAATCAGAATTTATTCCTAATATCATAAGACACATTCTTTATACGAGATGTGTTCAAAAAATAAGGTAAACTCTCAAATTTCGCGGGCTACGTACATTCGACTTTCGATTATTATTTTTTTTATGTCGTCTCGAAGATATGTTGACGGTTTTACCCATGTAGCATGTTTAGTTTTTTTTTGTGAGAGGCATAAATAATACAAATGTTTTGCGTGTTCGGCGATTTTGACAGTGGCATACGGTGACAGTACTCTGAGTCAAAAAAATGTGTACAAGTGGTACAAGCTTTTCACAGGTCGAGAAGATGTGAATGACGACGCTCGCTCTAGAGGATCCAGCAGAAAAAGTGAAGGGAGAATCGTCGAATCACAATTAGAGAAGTTGCTGAGAATGTCGGCATATCGTTTGGCTCATGCCATGCAATCGTCTCGGAAATTTTAGGCATAAAGCGTGTGACAGCGAAGTTCGTTCCAAAATTGTAGAATTTTGACCAAAAACAACGTTGCATGAGCATCGCTCAGGAATTGTTGAATGACGTCAACGATGATCCAGATGTGCTTAAAAAGGTCATAATTGATGACGAATTATGGGTATATGGTTATGACATCGAAACCAAAGCCCAATCGTCCCAATGGAAGAGTCCAAGAGAGCCAAGTCCAAAAAAAGCACGCCAAGTTTGATCAAATGTCAAGGTTTTGCTTACTGTTTTCTTCGATTACCATGGCGTTGTTTATCAGGAGTTCTTACCACAAGGTCGTATGGTAAATAAGGAGTATTACCTTGAAGTTATGCGAATTGGGAATTGTGGACAAAAAATTCACTCATCTTTGCTTGTGAGAGATTACCAGATTTGGTCCCCTGCTACTTTTTTCTTTTCACAAGACTGAAGAGACCCATGAAAGGACGGCACTTTGCGACGATTGAGGAGATAAAAACCGAATAGCTGAGAGAGCTGAAAGACATACGAAAAATTGCTTCGAGGATTGGAAAAAACTCTGGCACAAGTGTACTATATCTGAGGGGACTATTTTGAAGGAGATAAAATAAAATATTGATGAATAAATAAATATTTTTTGAGAAAAATGAAAATTCACCTTTTTTTTTGAACACACCTCGTATAGTCCAATATGCGCGTTGATTGATTAATAAATGAATTGAAATATACATTCCTTATCGGAATTGCTGAAATAAAAGAAATGTTTAAGGGAAAAGTTATGAAAAAATGTAAATCATTCGGCAAGTACAGATGACCCGTTTAATTTTTTCAGACTGGATCAATTGAATGACTGGTCCGAACTAAATTTTTGACGAGAAATTTTTAACACAGAGTAACATTTATTTGGCAAGAAAGTGATTACAAAAGTAATTTGGGACAAAAAATAAAGCAATTTACAAGTCCTAAAGTTCTACTGGACCGTTCACTGATTGCAAAAAATGAAAACAACCATTTTTTTAACTAAAATTTAAGAAAAAATTTTGAAAGTTTGCATAAAATAGTATTTAATTGACCATAATGTGACAGGTCTATGGAAATGGAGCAAAATAGCTAGGCTGAAAGATTTATTATTAATTTAGAGACAGATAAAGTTGGTGTCAGACGCCATAAATGTTGTAACAGATTGTGCCGGTTTATGAGACTATCAAATTACATGCTATAAAATCTATGTATGTTGTTTTCAAAAGTTTTTGGTTACTTAGATGCTTTTGTTATAAAAAGATTTATTACATTATTCGTATGATGTTTTAAAAAAGTCAACTGCCTTATTTTTTGTGCTTTAAAAAATATGATTGACACAATTTTTTCAGTTAACAAAATGTAATTTCTTATCAAAAAATATTTGCCATTAAATGGCGTCGTATTTAGCATAAATTTCTGAGATACCTTCATAAAAATGTGTGAAAATGCATGAATCTTGAATATACGATACAGTATTACCCATTTATTGCTTTCCAAACCGCCAAGGCAAGGCTGTCAGCTGTTAAATACCTGTCATCTGAAGTGTTATTTATTTAGTGAAAGATTTGCCATTTACGAATATGGATCGTCTACCAACCGAGGAACGCGTAAAAATAGTTAAAACTTACTACAAATATGATGAGTACGTGGGTACTCTTGGTGCATTACGGGGTGATTATGGTCGTATGGTATGATTTTTTTGTGTGGCTAAGTCAAAGACTACGTTTACACGGGTAATTCCCAAACGTTGGGACATTTGAAGACTAACATTCGTCAAGTTATCGTCGAGATGCCGCCCGGAATGTCCGAAAAAGTGACCGAAAACTGCTTCAGAAGGATCCAGTGCTGCAACTTATGCAGATGCGGTCATTTAAATGACATTGTATTTCATATATAATGACAAGGTCCAAGCATTATAATAAAATAAAAGTCTAATCGAAATCATAGCTTTGTATTTTATTTAACACACTGAACAGGAATTTTGATAAAAAAAAATTCTTTTTTTTGCATGCATTGTTCGAATATAAGTACTTTTAATTTTGGCACATGTCATGAATCAAAGGAGAATTATCAAAATTATTCTTTTTTAACTAAAAGAATCAACATAAAAACCTATGTTGACAAATTACGAAACGCTATATCTCAAAGATTACAGACTTGATGGCAAAATTGAATAAGTTTATAAAATCACTGTACTCTATTGAATTACCAATAATGGATTTAATCTCTCTTTTGGGATATTATTAGATAATTAATCAGAGGTATGTTTGAGAAACCGAAGTAAATATACATATTACAAATTATCTCTGGCCCAAAGGGATACTAATCTTTGCATTGTGATTATTCAAGCCTACCAATAATACTAAGAACTATTCAACAACATTTTCCAAAAAATTGTCATCTCAATGACAGAAAGAGTTTCGTAAAATATTTTTTGTATTATAAACAACTCGGAATATAAAAGACGAGATAAATAAAGACGAGATAAAGAGAAATAATAAATAATAATAATAAATAATAAAGTTTTTTTTAAATAAATACATTCGAATTTGTCCGCCATTCGACAATTTCATTTCTTTCAATTATTTTCTGGATTTATTATAAAAACGACTGTTAAGCGTAATATTTGGGGATATATTGATGGAGGCAACAATCATAAATTTCGAAGCAATGAAGATATTTTCAAAATTTAAAAAAGCGTTTAAAACAAAGCTTATTTAACTACCCACAAGGCGTTAGTTTCATAGGAGACTTCAAGCTTTTCTTTAAAATTCAATATTATTTTGGGTACAAACATAATATATTTAATTTACATAAAGTTGATTATTTGCATATTCTTAAGGTAGTTTTAACATTAAAGTCTCAATATCGTATTCGTCAAAGTCATTATAAGCACAATTAATTTAAGTAAGTGTTATCAGTTAATTCTCTTTAAAAAAATTCTTTAACTTTGGAAATGATATCTAAAGAATTTAACATTTCAAAGCCATAATTATTTCTTTCAAAGCTTTCAGAGATATGACGTATGTCCACAATCGTGCAAGTGTGCTTACAATTTTCGTAATATTTATATTTGCATTCCTGGACTACTTCTTGCTTTGGTGAGCATGAATACTCAATTTAATTTTTGTCCTAAGCCAAAATCTTATACACAGTGGGAGTAAGCTTTTCTAGGGATACATTTCATCAAAAGCTTTAACAGTTCTTAATGCATACTCGTCAAATTTTCAAATAGTTTATAATATTAAGGACATAACAGCTAACATTTTCATAATATTATAATATCAAACTAGCAATGCGGGCTATCAGATTATCATACCCAAAAAAAATCACTGGACATGTTACCATCATTCGTATTTCCATATCTATACTTTGTGTGGTCTAGTTTCAGTCTAGGATTCTCGAAAAATGTATATTCTATACGAATATTTTTGTTTTTTCCTTGGTGATACGTTCTCAACAAAAGTTTCTCTCTCTAAAAATGCACTAGCATATAATGGAGAATTTCCAAATTTATGGTTATGCTCATCACGCGTTCAATCATCCAAATTTTGAAAGTCTTTTAATAAATTGCACATTTGAAAATTCGCGAGATATTTGCGATTGTATTTAAAACTTTGCATTAATCATTATAAGAAAAAACTCATAATTAATAATAACAGTTTTTCCATTCTAATTCAATTGATTTTTTTTTTTAATTAATTTGATTTTTTTTATTTAGCCTTCACGGTGGCTCTGCTGTGCAAGGACGGCAAAAATGAACGGGGATTTTTTTAATGCTCAGAATTTTTTTCCTCGGCCATTTGCAGCTGTTGTTTTTGTTTGCAAGCACTTTGACCAGGTGATTCGTCCTTCTGGAAACAATTCGGCTTCCCCTTCAAGCAGACTTTGAACAAAGCGTCTCGCAATATGCTCTATCAATTTTTGAAGTTTTACTTTCAGCGATATTGGAGTCACTTTTAAATAGGCAGATGCAACTTTTTGAGTATGCAGGAAGAATATTAATATTATGACGTTTTAAGGAACTCCGTAAAAATGAACACATTTCCTTCGACAATCCCGAACCTATAAACAACGCCATTTTTAGGCCTTTCGCATACTTAATGGATAAAACTTCCGACAGATGTGCTGTAAATATTGCTTTTGTAGCATTCTGAAGTTTCCGTTTTCTTGTGTACGACGAACACTCTTTAGATGTTGCCGGTCTTTCTTTGACGTTAGAAGAAATTCTTTTTGCATGCACTTCATTGATGAGTTAATTAATTTTATCAAATCGTTATGTCAGATGTTACTGTTTGATTTGCTTTTCAAATTTACGTTAAATATTTTCAAGGAAGCGGAGCAAAAACCCTCTGTAACGGCATTTTACAATAGACGCTGTAGACATTTATAGAACTGAAATCCATTTTAACGACCGCTTTGAATTTGATTTAGGTTTAGTCGTTAAATTGTTCCATTTAATATCGTATTAAATCTTTGCATTATTAATTGCTATTTTTTTTAAATAGGGTACAAACCAGTATCTACAGCTCTGTTCACATTTTGACTGTTGTTTGTGTATTTCATCGATGCAAATTTCTATCTTTTTAGTTTACTAAGAGAACTTTCATTTTTTTGTTCATACATCATTAAGCATTTTTTAAGAGTTTTATCTTCAATATTTTCTTCGAAGAGGCGGAAATCGAAAACGTCACAGAGCTTCCTGTGTAAACGAAAAATATATATGTTAAAATGTTGGTAAAGAAGACAATAGAACATTCAGTGCTTTGTTCACTATTGTTGTTTTTTAAGCGGATGTACAGAAAATCGTCAACAATTATGTGTACAATGTTGGCTCTCTTTAGATCCGCTTAATAGATAACAATCCTCGTATGCTTGAGTATGCTGCACATTGAGTTTTATATATATTTTTTTTTTGTTACATTAACAATTCTGTGAATTGTATACATTAAATAAAAGTGAAAACATTTTGCTTATTAATAAGCATACGATTTGTATGATATGTAAGTGGGCTGTAATTTTCCTCAAATAACATTTTTGTTAATACTTGGCAGGCTTTTTTTTAATCCTATTGCATTGTATAGGTATATAAACATGTCTTATGGGTTGATTGATATTGTTGATATTACTAAAAGCAGTCTGTAATTAACACATTGAGGATTACTGGTAGAAATACATTTGTTTACCAAGTGAATGGTAATGAATGATTATCGAATTCTCTCCACATACCGGAACACCTCATGACGATTTAAATATCTCGCATATATTTCATTCGAACACTGGATACTACTGGAAAGGTACTTCCATTTAGTGCTGCATATAATTAATTCTTTAGTAGTAAGTGGATTTTCCTTAACATCACTGCTCTTACTGTGGCTTATAGAATTATTACTGCATATAAACGCGTAGTTTATTATCAGAAACCGAGTTTAATCAACATCTTTAAAGCTGTTTCATTGTAATGTCCAGCTAAATTGTGTCACGTAAAGAGTATTATAATATTCAGTGTCTAAACAATTTCATTGTGATATTTTTACATCTTCCGAGGGATTGAGCGACGTTCATCCCTCTGGATGGCTGGCTGGTAAACCCAATAACTGCCGTAAGTCTCTATGAAATTAATTTAAAACTTTCTGAAGCTTTATAAGTATTTAGACAGATTGTGGCCGGGGATTATAAATAGTAGATTGCTCGAAATGCAATCTGTTACCTGTAACTCATCATTCGTAGTGATCAATAACGTAATGTTTGGCCACAGAATTTGAAATGGTTGTTGATTAACCATAACATTCTGGTGATCTATAAATCATATATATTCTTAGCTTCACATCTTTCAATCAGCATACGTTATGCGTTTAGTGAACAAAATCTGAGAATGAAAATTGGAGGAATTGGCATGACTCTTCTGGTGCCTTCCATACAGATTGATCGATTTACCGAAATTAAATTTTTCTCCTCTAGGCTCTACTTCATAGACTGCAGTTACTTATATTTTTACCGAAAATTGTATCAATTGTCTCTGATAACTCCCATACAAATTACCTAATTTAACCCAAATGTTCCAAGATTCATATCGTTTATTCAATAGCACTAAATTCATTATAATTTAGCAAGCAGCAGACATTTTATAAACTTAGTTCTGTATATGCCTTCTAAAATATTACACATACAAAAATACTGTTCCCTCTACAATTTCTAAGCGGACGACTTCACAAAGTTATAAATTAGCTTCTTAAATTCAAAGTGTTTATTGATAAGAGCCTGGCACTATATCACGGTTCTTCTGGCAGTAGGCAATGTCGTCAAGTGAATGCACTTATTTTGGAAGTTGTTTTCAAAATAGTCCAGCTTGCACAAAAGGTTCTTACAACCATCTTAAAATATGATCTTCTTAATTTTTGGAGTCATATATTTGCTAATATACTTCTTGAAACGCTCTGATGCCTCGAATGTATTCGTTTCCTGCAAATGTAATGTAATGACAGTTTCATATGTGATGGAAATCGTGAGAGATATTTAAAACTTCATGATAATTTTGTGAACAATTGTTAAAAAACTACGCTAAAATTTCAAAATCATGAGCATAAAAGCGAATTTTTAAATAAAAATGTATTTTTTTAGCTGTTTCTAAAATGGTCTAGTTCACAATCACAAACAGTTTGAATTGAGATATTTTAGGAAACGCCTTAAACATGTCGTTCTCAATTTATTAATGTACATACATAGATCGTGTTTGGAATATAGATATGTAGACATAAATGCATTTGTTTGCTGCTAACATAAGTTAAAAATCACTTCTTTTATTATATGTATGTCCTCAAGTAAGTGGTTATCTTTGCCGTTTTTGGAAGAGAGCATAAGAATATTTTTGCTGAAATGTCAGAAATTAATAGAAACTTTACTTCCAATTAAAGCTGATTAAATATGCTGTCACCATTTAAAGCACTGCTTTCCAATCAGATTATTGATTGAGAGACTATTTGTAACTTTATCGACAATTTTGCATTGTGTTTAACCTAAATAAGAAAAAAATAAAAAATTGAAAAATTGCATCTTAAAGCACCTACAATTGTAAAAGAAATGAGAAGATTTTCATTAAAAACGGTTAAAAAAGTTGAATTTTATAAGTCTTTAGTACTAAAATTATGTTTCATTCATTTTGTATGAGGGTTACAGATATAGACTATAGACTAGATTGGTCCGACAGTGACGGATCGTGGTTGGTGATTTTTGTGAGTAAGAAAAATGGAAAAAAAATTCGCCTCCATTCCATGAACGGATCGCATGAGAGCTTCCATAGATTTGTAGATTATTCGACCACTCGACAAATATCTTTTTCCTTAAGGAAGTTTTTCGCTGTTTGCGGTATTTAGTCTATAATGGTTCGATTGCATCGGACCTAAAGTAATTTCGGGAAATATGAAAAATAAAAAACAAGTTTTGCATCCCATGATTGGGATGCTTAATGCGAGCTTAACCACATTTCTATTTTTCGATTCCCTGATTATACCTTTTAACGATAGTTTGGAACAACAGTTTGTGAGGCTTCTACTAGACTAGTCAATTATTCGATTATTTGGAGAGAGAGTCTTTCTGGCCCCCGCTTAAGGAAAGAACATTTTGTGGATAGTCATATGCATGCAAGGAAAAAAGTATTTCTTTACAATTTCACATCTAAGAGGCGAGATGTAATGAAGTTACAGGCTAACGGAGAGATGGAAATACCTTTGAAGAACTTGTGTTTTCTGACTTTGCTACTTTTCGATGTTTGTTCAACTTTTATTCAGAAATATTTATTTTTATTTAATGCTTATTAGTGTTTTACTGTGTTCCTGCACAGATTCGTTATTCGTTTTATTTATATTTGTTTACATTCTTTACATTTAATGTTAATTCATACATATACATATGAAATATTAACAAGAGATATATCTTCAAATGTATTGGTTCTCCAGGCATAAAAATGTAAAAAGTGAAAGCCAAAAAATGATGTGCTAGTTAAGTGATAAATATGTCCTGCAAAAAGGATTAATTGTGGTAAATATATTTACACCATGTGTAGCAAAAAGAAGGAATTTATTTATATGCTAAATGTTCAAGCAGTTTCAGGTGCTACACATTATTAGAGTATGCAAAGAGTCGCAAGTCATTTGGCAATCGATTCCAAGGTCGTACAATTCGCACTATAAACGATTTGTCAAACACGGTGTTATAAATTCTTGTTATTATTATGCGATGTCTCCTTTTCGTATGAGAAAATTTTATGTTATTACATAAAAGAGCTGCTATGCCACCCTTTACTATTTTATAAAGCAAAAAATTAATAAATAAATTTTCAAAAGAACATCCCAAGAACTTTTTTACATATTTCGGAAATGTGCTGCTTTCTGTGAATATATCTGTGGTCACAACCCGTAACAGCCTAACTCGAGTTAGGACACAATTGAGTTATTGGCACCATCGTATTCAGCATATCTAAATTTATTTGCTCTAAATTTTTCATGTTTGTATCTCTTCTAGGAAGGTAATTAATCCTAAAAAACCTAATAACTTAAGTTATTTTTCTAAATGACTGTTTTGGCATAACTGCCTAAATGAATTTAGGATTACAACAAATATAAACATTATTTTTTCATCATTGCTTAAATCAACTTAAGTTTAAACTTTGAATTCTTATATAGGAATAACAACCTAACTCAACATGAGAGATCGAATCTGAAATATTTTGACATAGAATAATAATTTATGTCAATTTAGGCGCACTTAAAGTTTTTTATTTAATCTGGAATAATAGCCTAACTCAACTTGAACTTTTTGACTTTCTTTCGTTCAACAATTCATAAGAGCCTAAGTGTCTTTTTCGATAATATCTTTTGACTGCGAGAATAAACAACTATTTTTTGTTAACAACTAAGTAAAGAAATTCGTTTCCTTGGAATCTGTAGCAAAGTTTTCCAAAAAACACCTTCTCCTGATTTTCAGTGAAGATTAAAAATTTTAAACTCCTGTACTGAAAATATTGAAAAACAGACTTAGGCTGTTATGGGTTGTGACCACAGATATAGGCAAGCCACACAATAAATTTCACAGCTCTCTTCAATCTTGATAAATGTTCAATATTAGTTTCTGATATCACTTGAATCCTAGATGTTCCCACAAACATATCAAGATCAGACTCTAGATAATTGGTAGAATCAAACGGAATAGCCTCGGTTTTGGACGGATTATTATGTAACGAATCGATGACAGTCCGCGTTAGAATACGATTTAGACAGCCATTGATTACACTTTGCAATGAGAATGATGATCTGAACTAAATGAAATCATAATATCATCTGCAAATAAAAATATGCTAGAATTAATACATGCAGAAATATCATTATTTCTGCATGTATTAATTCATTAACTCACGCCGGATGTGAGTTCAAGATGTGAGATTTTTTATATGAATAAAACATCATTACAAGTCTGCAAACGGATCTTGAAAAATTAAATTAAATTTTTATAATCATAAGTTTTAAAGCAAATACTATTAAATGCTTTAGAAAAGTCAAGTAAGAAAGGAGTTCAGTACAAGTTAATTTCACACACAAATCTGGATACTGAATTTTGGATGGTCGCATTTTGTTGGAAAGATTCATTGAGTATCACGTAATAATAACTGGAAAGAATTATTTTCAATATGTAGTTCACGGTTATAATTTGTTATATACAAAATATTTATAAGAGTTTGCGCCAGAAAGATATGGCGGGTCCATACCTCGTTTCTCGTTTGTCTCTGGACTAAAAGTGATCAAAGTTTGTACTTTTTTGAATAAAAAATCTTTCTTGGGGAGGATCAGCCATTCTTCCAATCTGGAACCAAAAATAACCTGAATGATCGCGCAATGTTATTGAACAAAATGGCGCTTATAAAGTAGATTAATAGCAATAATACATTGAGCAAAAGGAAAAGAAAAGAAATTATTTTCTTGCCAACCCAACAAATAAAAAAAGGCGAAAAAGTGAATTTAAAATAGGTGATTTTCTATGTCCTAAATTTGAGTTTGAGGAGTATATAACCGTCTAGCACTGTGACTAGAATACGTTGTTAACATGCATGTGATCACGGGTTCGAACACCGATAAAACCGTCTATCTTTATTTGAGCGTTGGTTATTTCGATGTCGACAATCGACAAGTCATGTAAAAGTCTCTCCAATTGACATTCAGAATATTCGTTAAACTGCAGACTCTATTCTCACATTGATTGCGATAAGTTCTCCAATATCCTAGTCATGGGACGCAAGGAAATTTGTTATTTTTTCAAGTTTTAGTTTAGGTATTTCGCAAGTTATGATCAAAATAATAATATAGGATCCACATAAAGAGATTAGGCAAATTGAACGTATGTCATAAGGTCCATTAAGTATAATAAAATATTAAGTAAGACTCCCTAAATTTTACATTAATTCCTTGTACCAATTGAAAATTAAAGTTTTAAAAATGATTTATGCCGAATCCATCATATTGTGTGAAAGGTGCAGGAGGGTTATTTTCAACTCCAAATTGTCACTTGATTACCAGTTAGCCTAATCGGTCAATCAGACAGATCGACGGTCATGGCTCTCCTCCTCTCAGAAAGTTATAAATCGGAACTGTTCTTAGCGCCCAGAAATAAATTCTTTCACACGAAAAATATACATTTTTGCAGCACAGCTGTTTCTCCGCATCGTTAGTGACAGTTCTCACTTACAAATTAGTTGAAAAAAATGCATGTGCTGTCAACAGCATACTCTAAGTTTTTACACAAAGTTTACGGTGCAAAGTTTTTTTTTATGAAAAGAAGCAGCAGAATGTATATATTTATTATTTTTAAGCTAAAAAATATCAATAATATGATTTTGTGCTTAAAAAAAACGAAAATTACACCAGATCCGTAATGGAGTAAAAACATTTGTTATGCGAATGATCAGATGGGATTTCAGATACCTGGGATCTAACAAGGCTCCCTTAATGCTTCAATGTCATTCTCTCGTATCAAATCATACAGCACACCACCATCGCCACACTGTCACTATGCGTAAGAGTATGACGAATTAAATGTGAGGCATACGTATAAAACACACAAACATAAGTATAGATAGAGTACCTATACATTTAGTGTTACTCATACGCATCATCATCATCATCATCATCATCATCGCTTCGCATTGAAAGCGTCATGCCGCGTCACCTTGCTAGATTATATTGTTTACTTTTAAACGCGAAAATATGAAACGAACTTTCTGTTGTAGCCTAAACAAATATGCGATAAGACACGAATACCACCGTCACATACTCGTACTCATAAATACACACACACACACACACAAATATTTATGTATACACCTGTACGCATGTACGATGGCGCGATGATGGTCAAAAACACGGATGCTGCTGCTGCGACGACCACAGAATAATGTAATAAATCTTCTAGCAAATAAGTGATTCACATAAAAAGTAATAATGTGTTAACTTTATATTTATACTTTTGCTAGAGGAAATGGCAGGAAGGGGAAGTGTGGCAAGGTAACGCAACAAAAACAATTTTCCGAAAATATTTGCCGTTTTACACATTCGTTTGTGTGGTCTGTGCATGCATGCAAATATTCGTGTACATACGATCGACCGACATACAAATGGTTTAATACAGTTGTAGTGGTGAAACAAAAATGGAAATAAATTGCATCTTTTTCTAAGCTGATGAATTATGGCCAAACATTAAAAATTCTTTATGAGATTATTAAAAAAGGAAAAATGCTATATAAACATACACATCCATGTATGTATCATGGTGTGTATTTGAGTATGTGGCTATGAATGCGTACTGACATGTGTGTCTATGTGTGAGTAAGTCAACGAGAAGAGTAATAAGTGTCATTATGATCTCTTTTATTATTATGACTTTATTTGAAACACCAACAATACCCACTCACGCTCTTACCTAAAGTAAACAAAACCCATACAGAACATACAGCCGCCCACAGGATACTGTGGAAAGAAAATGAAAATGAAACTGTTTTCTTAGGACATTCTTGGCGGTTTGTTGGCTCTTGCCAAACAATCCCTTGCTAGTGAAAAGAAAAGTAGATGTGAAGGAAACATTCTAAGGTGGCCAATATCAATGAAACAGAACGAAGAATGATGTGATGTTCTTACATCTTTTCATGTCTATAAAGAAATATACGAGTATGTAGAAAACCTCCATTTAATGTCATATACAGTAAGGTCACGGTTAACGCAAACATTTTAAAACGTAACTTCTTCAACTAAATCTATAGCTGGCCGACCGTTTGGAATTAAAATAAAACTTAATTAAGCTAATCTACAATAAATGTTTTCAATTAAAACATGCCGGTATATCGAGATTCAGAATTGTTGTTTTTTCAATTTGATAGTACTGTAACATACGAGTATATCCGTGTCAAACTTCACATTATTAATATTATTAGTGTCTGAGCTACGTTTAGTTTTGTTCGACACAAAAAGTGATTTCGGCGATATAAATAAAATAAAATAAATAAAAATAGTAAATAAACAAATAAATAAATACATAAATAAATAAATAAATAAATAAAGAAATAAAGAAATATTTTCAAGTGGCATAAACAATTCAAAGAAGAGAGCACATCGGAACACCATCAATCTCCACTGATAAAAGTCACTTTAACAAATCCAAAATTTGGTATTCTTAGCACTTCAAATAGATGAGACAATTAAATTTTATCAAATCTCGATAGGATCCAAAAACAGTTCATTTTATGAAAATCCCGTTCAATTTAAATTTGTGAAGAGGTGATACCAGCATGTTATAAAACGCCTCACTGCTTGGAGATGAGGCTTGGATCAAAAGTCGCAAAAATGGCGCCAAAGCCGTTCAAAGGTCAAAGATATACTGACAGTTTTCTTCAATTATCGTGATATTTTGTGCTATGAATTTCTTCCGCCAGGCCAAATTGTCAATTGTCAATAGGAATTACTATTTGCGTGTTATGTATTATGTGACTTTTGAGTGAAGCCATTTACAAAAAGAGTCGATAATGTGCCATCTCACACTGCAATTATACATCGAGAGTTTTTCGCAAAAAAAAAAGAAAAAATTCAACTAATTTAGCGCAGTGGCTATTCTGGTTTTTTCCTAATCTCAGGACCGCTCTAGATACACGTTGAAGAGACTCAACGTGAATCACAGCGCGCTTGCTTCGAGGGTTTGAAAAACGATTGGAGTAAATGTGTGGAATACTTCGAAGGCTATGTTATGCTTTGAACACACGTTATTCATGCCGATAATTATAAAAACATGCGTTGAAAATTGTTGATTCCACGGCAAATTGAATCAAAAATCAATCGAATCGCATTGGCTGTGACTGTGCCAAAATATGTTTTATGCGTTTGGGGCTCACAGTAACTACTATTCATGACACCGCATAGCAGCCGCACTGTGAGTGCGTCATCACGCTATATTGATTAACCAAAGTAAACGCAAGTTCAACGCCTTGTTCACAAGATGCCACTATAATATGGGCACTTTATTTCGCAAATACTCGTAAATCCTTAAGATTTTTTTTCATTTAGGGCTAGTGAATCTTTGCTTTATTATTGCAACGCAAAAAAATAATAATAAATAAATAAATAGCAACAACTCAAGTCAAAGGCGTCAATGACCTCTCCCCGAAAAGGGGTATGATTTGTTACATCTAAAGTGTTATCTTTCAAGTTCATGTCGATGCTTTTGCTTTCACGTCAGTGGGAAATACAGAAAACATTGACTATGATCATAACCCATCTCTCTAGGCACCGAAGCACACTCATGTACACAAACCCATTCCCGAACATGCACACAAGAAATGATAAAAACCAACAATAACAGCAAGTGTATGAAGTTAAATAGCGTAACGGTAAATGAGCTTTAAATATATGGTGAGATATTACAACTGAGGTGGGCTTGGAATGGGAGGTGAGATTGAGCTCACATATCGTGTGCGTTTGTATGCGTGTGCACGTGTAAGCGAGTGTGAAAAAACTATAACGAACATTTTAAGCAGCAGATAAATTCTGATTTTTCACTTCGCATTACAATCCGTATGTTGTTTGTGCATTTATACAAGTACACAGGTATGGGCATTTCCAGTGCAGTGAATTCTATGAAATTTGTCGACTTTCTCGAAATGTACTGAAATTTGGAAAACTTTTCCCATGATTAGATTTGCTGCGTTTGACAAATGGTAGAATGGGTGTTTAATAAGTTGTGAGGATTGTGTAATGGGTGAAAGAAAATGCGTTCCGGGTGTGAACTTTATTTAAATTTTTTACGGTTAACACATTTTATCAAAATAAAGTACCGGGAATTAATCATTAAATCATTAAAGATATTATTTAAATTCTTTTTGCTCTCTACATTGACGCGGAGTTTTATAATTCATTTAGTTTGTTTTGCGATTTTTACAATGGATAAAATATTGAACAAGAAATTTGTTTTAACTGTTGTATTGTAAATAAAATTTCGTATGTCCAATGGCGGACAATGTTACAGAATACTTTATTCAAAAGAAAAAAAAAAAAAAAAAACAAAAAATACGTCCACGTAAATGGCACAGGGCATTCGAAAACTGTCGAGATGTGGTGGAAGATTTTAGTCGCACTGGCCGGTCATTAACGTTTTCAAGTGGAGCTAATATCGATAAAGTGAAGGAAATGTCGGCTAAAAATCATCATTTAAGCTTGAGAGAAGTATCCGCTCCATTTTCTGTATTTCATAGATCAATTCGTATCAGTTAACATAATTGATTGGGTGTGAAACGCATTGCCGCGCGTTTAACCTAATTTTAGTTAAAAATTAAACGCGTGAAGGCCACTGAAGACTTGCTACAACGAATCAATTTCGATCCCACTTTCATAAAATGCATATTAACTGATCGTATGATATACATATGTTTACAAGTTTTACATGGAAACTAGTCAATAAAATTTGAAATGGCACGTCAAAGTCGATCAAAAGTCAAGGCAATGTTGACCGTTTTCTTTGATTATCACGATGCTGTGCATTAGGAATTCTCCTAAGAAGGTCAGACGGCATACAAAGATTATTAGATAGGCATCATGCACCGTAATGCCCTATCATTGTGTTAAATATAATCGAGCAACAGCCGTATTCACTTGATATGGCTCCAGCTGTCTTTTTCCTCTTTTCAAAACTCAAATTATCACTTAGATGCACACGTTTTCAAGCGGTGGAAGACATAAAGAGAATTCGCGGCGAGAATTGGTGTCTTTTCCAGGAAATACGTTTGAAAAATATTTTGATGATTAGATTATTTGTAAGCATATCTAAATTAATATAGACTTTGAAGGCGATACAATAAATTTGAGTGAATAACAAGTATTTGTTTGTTTCATTATTTTATTTATTATTTCCGGTACTTTTTTGTGCAGTATTGGCTGCTGAACAAATTTTGACTTCAAGTTCCATTCTTTAAATGTGGAGTCCTGCCGTACAAGTTCACCAATGGAGTGTAAACCTATTCGCCTTTTCAAAAAAAAAAAAAAAATTTCGAGATATTCGAAATATCACTTTTTCGGAAAAAGTTTTTTTAGGGTTAAATTAAATTACGTTCTCATGCAGAAAGGGCCACTATAGTTTGGAAATAACATTTGCATTACATTCTGAAACTGTTGTCAACATTCGTAAACAAAATCTGTCTTTTTGAAGAGAAATTAAACTGATCTGTAATATCAGACAATTGTTAAGCTTTTGATTATTAATTAATAAATTTGAAAAGTTTTGAACTCATGTCACATCATTCGCCTTAAGTTTTTGAACATTTTTCACTTTCTTTCCATACATTGAAATGTCGTCATCCATTAGATGGCCAAAAAATGTGTGAAATTCATATGTGATTGAAAATTTTTAAAATATCAAAATTGATAGCGCATAGGAGTGAAAATATGTGTGCAACTTTTTATTTGCGACTCATCGGACACGTTCTTAAAACATATGTTTTATCGTATAGACTTCTTTTATATGTTTAGAATGACTTTGGTAGTTTGTACTGAGCCAAGAAATCTTTTAGGATAGGGGCAAACTAGTGCAGAACATTGATGTAACCAAATCTATAATCAGATATATTTTGTTGTTTTATAAAAATACAGTTTAAAAGAGCAAATAATTATAAATAGCGATTTGATGAATAAATATATGAATTCAAAGTTATTTTTACTATATAACTTATATATTTAGTGTGTACAAATAATATTCGATAATTCTGCCAATCAATTTTGATTCATAAGATATCGTGATACCCAGTGATAACATTAATCAGTAACATAATTAAATGATAATTAAAAAACATATTTGAAATCGATCGATCGATATGCTCCTTCCGAATAGCCTAAAATATTTTTGCTTTTGGATTTCTTCAACTAAAATGAAGTAATGAGTAGTTATGAATAATCTGGAGCCAAAATTGTTTAAATAACCTTTGCTTTTCCCGAGAGAGTGTAATTCTGAATTGTTTGGCTTAACATTTTGTATTTAGTGAATGTTTTTCGAATAAATTTAAAATTTTGCACTTGTAGACATCGCAGTTTGGGGGATTTGTTTTCTCTTCGAAGAATAGACCCTCGTACAAAACCAACAACCAATTGGCAAAATATTTTGTTTTTTGAATGAACATTTTTAATAAAAAATATGGTCTTTATTATCATGATTTGGAAAGTTTAAACCAAACTCATGGACAGTATTATAAAACTGGCATTGCCGCACTGGCATAATAAGTTTATTTTTAAGAAAATTATAATTTTTAATTTATTACCTTAATATTTAAGTCTAATTGCTAAAGTCTGGAGATATTGGATATGAAAATTATCCATTGTTAACAAATTTTCGTAATTTTTCAAAACGTGATTAAGCGGAGTAAAAAATCTGATTAAATTGGTTATACGAAAATGTTGTTTTTAAAACAGCAGCATACGGGTTCGACCAGAAAAAAAACAACAAAAAAACGATGATTTTCAGTGCTATTGAAGAAGAAGTTTTAACTTCTCCGCTTGGAAACGCTCATATATGTGTCAGTGCGTATATGTATGTATGTGTGTCATACGTTTTAGTTAGAAGCGAATGAGAGTTGATGTCTGGGGTGTTTGTTTGTATCGGGAACTACTACACTTATTTTATTTATCTTCCACTTTTTACATTTACAGTCCCCAAGAGAGGCAGAGCATGAAAATCAAAAAGGATGACAAAGGAACAAGAAGAAAATGAAAAAAGTAATTCTCTGTTGTTGAGTACTTTATCAATGTTTAGTATTTGGCTCCTTTTGCGCAAATAAATACTTCTGGGCCGCAACAAAACGTAATGAAATCATTCATTTACTCAATCATATCAAATGCCTTCACAAGCTCACACTTTGGTTTAAGCTGGTTAAATGGCATTGTAGTCAAGTATTATCATATTTAGGGAATATCTGTGGAGAAAAAGGAAAGGGATTTTTCTTTTCAAACAGTGTAAACTTTTGGAAGAAGTGCTTTGTTTAGGGAGAAAATGATCACAAAATATCGTCCTATTTCAAGATCTCAATACAAATCAACTTACTTTATGTAGCACAACACCACTTTTTGCCAGCTATTTGAGATTGAAGTTTTAATAATTCAGGTAAAAATCATTTCTTGTACCTCATGAATGAGACATGAGAAAGCATTTCACATTCAGTAAACGGCTCTCCAAAAGTGGAGAAAATCTTAATTTGACCCATTTTGGAAGGCTAAATCTTCGGGAAACGCTTTAGGGTTGGAGATAAATGCAATGATGGTATTTTAGTGTGACACAGCGATTTCATGTGGCATGTAATATCTTTTTTAGTTAGCCAGATATATTGCAATAAAGTTTGAAAAGCAAAAAGATGGGCCTATATTTCATATTTATTGTGAACCACTCTAAGATTGAGAGTAATATTTTAATACTGGATTCATATATACATGTGCAAAGTTTTCCTAGTTTTAAAAGCATCTTCATTTCCACTGTGTTTATCTTATTTGTAAAGATACAGCTAAAGAACTTGCCGCAAATGTGGAATTTTGAAGGCCTGTAAAATGCCAGTTTAATAAAATTTCTGAATTTATTATTATTGAATAAAAGCGGAGATGAAGAAGTAGAAGATGATTGAATGCAGCTTGGGCAAATGGACTGTTGTTGTTATTGCTGTAATCAATTTGCTGTAATGATCGACACTGGACCCTGTTGGAAATTTATAGAGTAGGCTGTGAACTGTATTTTTGGAATTGAGTTAATCTTCCTACACCACTGTGAAGGAAAGTCGACCTGCTGTTGGATGTTACGGTGCCTTTAATCAGATAATTTCGCTTGAGCTGTGCAGAATAACTATTTTTTGGTTTAATTTTTATGGTATTTACAAGTATAATTTCTGGCTTTCGTTAAATATTACCTGACATTTTTCTTATGAACAATTCACAATATCTTTACCCCAAAAAGGGCAAAAAAGGTAGCATAAAGTGCAATTTGATTTAATCTTATATTAGGTATGTTTATGGAACGTTTGGAAATTCATTTTTAAATTACTTTTTTTAATAAGTTTTGATAAAAAAAATAAGTTAAACATCATGCTAATACAAATATAAAAAAATATAACTTAGCTAAGATGCAACATTTGATGTACCAATCACATCAAATCAATCACAAAGAGATTTGAGGATGGAGTTGTCGCGGAGTTCGGAAGTCGTCATCCTTATGGGTGATTGTTGAAATGACTATTATTAATGACATTTTCAATTTGGAAATGTCTACTGACCTCCCAGCTGTAAGAGTACACACTGTTGTACAGTATCAAGGATTATCATCAACATGGCCATGGTGAAAAAAAAACAGCAATCTGTGAATTGTAGTATTTGGTGGAAGGAGTTATCAATCCATCGTCAGATGCGTGGACGCGACCGTAATGCCCTCTTCTTATAAACAATATATCCACTGAAATATATTTTTAGTATTTTATGACGATCATGTGCATTGTTTCTCATATGGGCCGCATGTAGAAAAGAAATTTAAGCGAGCAGAATCGCCTTTTCCAATTCGTCACTTAAAGTTTGGACACAATGTTCCATAAGCAGGGTCCTTCCAATGCATTTTTGTGTGTACTCGTGCCCATCATCCATTGAGATCGATCTGACTTATTGGTAGAGGTTGATATTTGTAAAGGGCGCCCTGCGTTTTCAACTCATTTTTGATCATCTTTGAACTGTCTTCGGATATTTGCAAACATTTCTTTTCGACAAAGTCTTTTCAACGAAGGTCTAATAGAACATTCGAAAAGTTTCATTGCCGAAGATTTTTTCGTCCTGGAACAATTTGTTCCACCCGCATAACTTAATCCAGCCAATGCAATGGATGTATTTTATTACGTCGACATCGGTGAGTAGCTTTGTTGATAATAATGGTTCCATATATTTTACGAAATATTTTTCTCTCAAAGATTTTTCGCAGTACCGATCACTACGTGTTGATCAACGTCCTCCTACAAAGACAACTAAGAAACACAGAAACCTTAAACTCAGCCAGGACGTAGCGGACTATCGAATCCAGTTTTGTTGCGCCAAAAAAGTTTGTATGTGTTAATTTTTCAGATCTAAAGCTGTGCTGATAAAATGAGCTCAGGTCAGATAGAATAGGCTTTAGTTATTCCATATATCACAATCGACAGAATATTATAAGCAATGTGTATAAGAGATGCCACGATAGAGACACACGCTTGAACTACAAATTTTGATAACATGACATAATAACGCTTAGATTGTAATCATCAGGAATGCATTCTTCGAGTCAAATCGTGTTTGCGAGCTGATATTTATCAGATTAGTGTTAAAAGATTTAAATAGCTCTACTGTCAGCATTGCCAGTTTTCTCCGTATTTTTCAATTTTTTCTTCACTTGCATTGCCATCCAGAACTAGTTAATTATGGAAGTGTTCTCTCCACAACTGCATTACACTTTGCGTTATCCTTACCATAGGTGTTTCCTTTTATCCATGGATAACAAACGGCTGCTACATTGTGATGCATGCAATATTCTTTAGATCAGAATTTATATTACATCCTTGATCAGCGGTTGTCTGAACATTTTTCTCAGTCAAGTACCGTTTTTACGGCAGTTATCTTCGACTGCACAATATATTTTCACGCTGTGTCAGGAACATCAGGGTTAAGCGTGTTTTGACATCCTAATTGAGAGACTTTTAGTAACACTGGTCAATCATATGTCCATGACATTAGAATCAGGTCCTACATCCGTTATTAAATGATCAACCTGGCTGCGCGTGTTATGATCGTGAGATAGTCAGGTTGTCTTGTAAATAAATATTATGTGTGAGAATTTGGTTCAACTTAACCCTATTTTTCTTGCCGTGGCGAAAGTCACCCCTTATATTTTGGTATTAAAATCTTCTAGAACAAATCCTCTTACACTGTGGCAGCGGTCATCTGTTTCTTCTATGCATTTATATATTTATATATATTTAGTCGTCAGTCAGGCTAGGCTAGGCTAAATTAACTAAGTCTCTTGCCCAGTATAAATCTATATCCAAACCCCTGTTATTCTGCATGATAGTCCTGAACAGTGCAACCCTGTTCTCTTTAGCATATTTCCTGTGTGACGGTGATGTCAACACTATATTCGACAAAGAAATCCGCAAACTGGATAGAGGCGTATTCGCTGTAAAGAGTCCAGATATTATAAGTGCATATTCTTGAATCTTGGCTCTTATAATGTTTGGGGGAGTCATCAACATTCAGGGTTTCCATTTCTCTTTATTTTGTGTTGTGTATTCATAATATTTGTAATTGAAATACAGTATCGAATCCTAATGGGCTGGCTGTCAACATCAAATAGGTTGGTGTAAGAGTTGAGTTTCATTAGTAAATGTTATCTGTTTACTTAAAACGCATCGGTGTTAGCATGACATTTAAGCTACTCAGACTAATCACCCTCTTGGTTTAATTGCAACCGCATTTTTAGGGAACGCTTGGTCAAAGGTCAGAAACCGTGTGTTGCATTTGGAAAATTCTGCAAGGCGGTTTGTTTACTCCCAAGTGAATTATTGGAATTTTCCCATTCCCCAGATTATTTTATTGGCAATAACTTTTTTGTTTTGAAAATGGGCATTTCCATAATAACCCATAACTCAGAAGATGACTGTTACCAGCTCTGCAAGTAGCCCACAATAACAAAAGTGACAGCAAATTGCCACCATTGTACTGTAATTCGATGTTGTACCTCTCGGGGAAATCTCTTCCGACTTTGTAGTTTTCGCATTTACAAAAAATATGCTAAAAGTGTATGTAGCGGACAGCATACGATAGTTCCACGCTGGCCTACTTTCACTTGCTAAGATTATAGCAATGTGTCTCCACACTCGCTTTTTATATAGAAAAATTATTTTCACAGAAACTTTTCGTGCAGAAAAGAGATTTCATATGCGTTTTTGTACAGAAAACTATTTTAAAAGCGGTTTTTCTATTTGCTGGAAAAATGCGAATTTCCGAGATCCAGAGAAACCACAGTAGCGTGCCCTATTGAGCAATAAATTTCACTGAAGATCACGTATTGGCAACACTTAAATATGAATTCATGAATTTTAACGTATCAGTAATGAATTCATTCATTCAAAATTCAGAACTAATAAGTACACCATTGTGAACACTTTTCCAATTGTTTTGATTAGTTTATTTATAAATTCATATATAACATTTTAACTTTAACTTATGAATTCAAAAAGTACCAAATTTATGTATAAATAAAGCTCTTATAAATGATCACTGATTTAAAAACAAGACTCTTTCTTGCTCTTCAAAAAATAATATTTTGAAGCAACATTGGAGCATAAAAATTCAAACATTTCTGAAGTTTATGTGGATTTTTTTTAAAGATAACTACAAAGTTTTAAAGTAAATGTCTTAAATTTGTTCTTCAAATTTGTTTGAAGTTAGAAAAAAGCACATAGTTATACGCATTCATAGCCATAATTTTAAAACGACTATTCTGTTTAGTTTAAATTATCAGAAGAATGTGAAATTGAAGTACACGATTTAATATGTAAGAAAGCTAATATGCAGGAAAGCTAAAAAGGCCAATTATATAACATGACAAAATATAAAATTCTCTAGTGCAATATTAAATATAAAAAAAAAATAAATAAATAAATAATAAAGATAAAAACTATATAAATTTAAATTAAAAAAACTATAAAAAACTATACGAAATGAAAAATTAAATATAATTTTAAAGCAAAATAAGAAAAAACACCAAATGTCGATAATGAGCACATAATGTAAAATCAATTACTGAAGTTCGCTTAATGCGAACCTAATATGTGTGCCTTTGTGTTGGAAAACTTGACTTGTATAAGCAAAATGCAGAGAGAGCCAATTCCAAGCTCTGCAAATGCGCGACATAAATGATTTTACGAAATTAGAAAAGTCTGCTGTAAGAGGCATTACAAGTTGTGGATTTCTAGTTGATCTGGTCAATCTGAATCTAGATATTACCGATTTATAAATTGATTTAACGATTTGAAATTCAATATAATTCTTAAAGGGAACACGTAAGAAACGTACAGTAACGTATGTGATATATGATCAAAGTGTCTCAAATTACACACATACTTTACTACCATATTAAAAATCCTTTCCTAAGGCAACCAAGATTTGTTCCCGAAAACACTTCAATATCATAACTAATTTGACACATCACCAAGGCATAACCTAACTTTTCTTTAATGTTAATTGGAAAGAATATATTAATATTGTACAACCTGCTTTTGGAAATAAAGAATCAAAATGAGCATAAAAATCAAGTCGTTTATCAAGTGTTATGTCGAGGCATAATTTAATTTAATTAAATTTAGTTTATTTATTCAGGAATGTAATTTTAAGTCTTATGGCCGATTTGATTAAATTGCAATATCAATTACAAATCATTTGCAGAATTCAATAACAAATGCATTATACAACTTTACAATACTAATGTTATAAAAATGTTGTATATTTTAAAAAAAGGAAACCATGTAACCAAAAATAATTATTTCACTCAATGTGTTGTTGATACTGCGTTTTAAGTTATTTCCTAATTCTAAATAACCATTAATATACAATATAAACAGTAGTGGGCTCAGAACCGATGCTTGAGAACCACCGCAGTGCACACTAAGCATATCTGATAAATTACCAACGTACGAAGCAAAGTGCAGGCTGTGCTAGACAGAATAAAATTTGACATTAGCTTGAAAACAAGCTTAGTATGGTCCACTCTATAGAAAGTTTTTGATAAGTCGAAATATGTTAATTTTTTTGTACTTTCAGTTTTTTTTAAATTAACATCAAAATGGTTTCTGTTTCGCGAAATTAGGTCGGCGTCGGTTTAAATATGAAACTGCTGCCGCCAAAAAATTCTGGTGAACATCTTTAGTCTATGCCTTAATGGACTAAGGCTGAATCAAACCCGTAATAACCTTCCTGTCTGTGGTCTTGGATCTGAACATGTACTATAAACTTCTGAAACACAATTTGGAAACACAATTTCCTCTACCAAAACTGTATTTTGCCTGACAACTCAGTTCAATCCAATATCTAGTCTTAATCACACACGTATTATTTCTGTGTGGTTGACGTTCCCGTGCTAGGTTTGCTTGCGTGCTTGTTTATGCATGCGCTTGTGTACTAACAACATTTTCTTTCCCATCTGAAATCATCAGAGATAGCGGCCGCTTGTATTGCAAGGTATTTTCTATTCAAGATTCCTTTTCGTGTCACTTTTCCTTACACACATTCGTGCATGTGTAGCTGTTTATGTATTACTTGCTTCCTCTTCTGCTTCTTATTCTCATCACCATAGTGGCTGGTGTTGTTTGTGCTGCCACGTTATGCGAGTATGTGTGTATTTGGTGGCATATTAAGTAAGTGTTGGCATGTGAAATCTCCAATGTGAATTGCGTTGTGTCTGCTGCCATTGCGCGGTATTTGCGTCAGGTTTTATTTGTGTTCACTACTTCATTGTTTATGCTTTGATTTCATTTGTGTCGGGTGTTTAGGTGAGCGTGTGTGAGCGTGGTTTTTTGACTTTTTCATGAAGGACACTTCAAACATTACACACGTCTTAGGGTAGAATAGCTTGCTTTATTTTGCTGATAATTTGGCAAAAAAAGAAGAGAAAAAAAAAAACACGGGGAAAAGCAACATCATTTGTACAGCCAAAGCTTTTGTTAATGTTCGATTAGGCGACGCGTAGATGCGTATGTGTATGTTTGTGTGCCAGCAACAACGCCAATTGGTATTTGCTTTGTAAACTTTTATATCAGCTGTAAAAAGTATCTACTATAGTTTTCAAACACATAACACACACACACACACACACATTGGTGCCAACCACCCACTTTCACTTATACTTAAAACTTTCCTCGTGTTATCACAATCAACAAGTGTTATAACTGTTATAATTCCTGGGATTAATTTTCTATTGCGCGCGTGTGTATGCACGTATGTGTGAGAGAGAGGTATAAACTTGTTTTGAAACATTTGAAATTCGAAAATGTCAATAATGGAAATCGCTGCCGACACTTGACTTGAAAGCTGTTTCTTTTATATAGCGTTATGATGCTTAATAGTTTCAGTTTGTAAACATTTTCCAATTAAGTAGAGCTCTTTTTGTTGGCAAACACACGTGCACAGAAAAATAAATGACATTTTCGTTTCATGGGGATGAGAATGACACACACGGACAATTCAAAATTATATACGCATAAGCCTTTGTATGAGGCTTAAATGACAAAAGGTAGACAAAGATTATGCCAGTCATGTTGTAGTCACTGTAGTTTTTTATATTACCAAATTCAAAATAAAGGTATTGTATGACAGACTATCGGCCACTGGCTTAGTGCTACTAAATGAAATATTTGCAAATATATGTAGTCGATCTAATAAAAATTTAAACTGATCCTGATCCTGAATCATTTTATGGTTCTATTTAATGATGCTGTGTATCTGTCTGTTAGTCAACGTGTACGCAATGTAAACATACTACAAGTTGCAATAATATAGTAATTCCAACAAAATATTTTATGATATTGAAAAATAAAGATACCGGCATAAATTTTGACAGATATTAGTTGTCCAAACAAAGTATGATTGTTTGTTGAAGCCGCAGTTTTGATTGCAATTGGACTAAATATTATTCAAATTTTGCTATATGTACATATTTAATGCGTGAGATTCAGATGGATCAGGGAGACAACCTGTTGGAATTGGATCATACCGCTCTACGTTTTGATGTAGCCTTCATAGAATGGACTGAGCAAGTCAACTAAATTTTGCATTTATATATTATTTTAATGGGACGCAAACTATATTTAAAATGGACCATGTGGGAGCACATTTTCCATAGTTTCCAAAAATCAGAGTTTTCATTGCAGTTTAATTTTATTAAGTACCCTTGGCTTAGTTGGATAATACAGACGCCCTGTAGAAAATGTATTATGTCGCTTTAGATTTATTGCTTCCATAGAATATAGCTTTTATCGGAAATGAAAGGATCGTGTGCTTTAACTCCTGGAAATATTATATTCGATGGACACCCCATACAAATCCATCCCGCAAGTTTGGCTCTATCACTTCCAGAAGTCATCAATTTTATTGGAAATGAATGTGGTTTGCGTGTATGCCTTTGTGTATGAGTAAATCTGTTATAACACACAGTTGAAAGAATTAGAAGCGGTGGAATTAGTATGTTCTGTTCCGCGTATTATATTTTTGCTCCGCTCCGCTCCGCCTTCGCTTCACACAGGTCTGAAATGAATTTATTTTTATGCAAGCGTTCTTTATGAATTTTTGTATAGTATGAAAAGATATAGAGACAGGTAGATTCCACTGCCTTGTTCAAAAATTTTAAATTGAATTGATTAAACTGGCCTTGAGGCACACAGTTAGTAGGTTACAAAATATATACTTCGGGCTGTTCGGAAAGTTCGTTCGGCTTTTTTAAAGAAATTTATTTACAAATTTATATGCAAGAAAATCTATTATATAACCTCCCCGTTTTTGAATAATTTCTTCCCACCTCTCTGGAAGCTTGTTAATTCCTCTCTCATAAAACTCGCGTGTTTTTTTTTTTTTTTTTTTTTGAAAAAAGCGTTCAATTCGATTTTTCACTTCCTCGTCGTTATGGAAATTTAAATCCTTCAAGTGGTTGTTCGGGCTGCGAAATAGGTGATGGTCGGACTGGGCGAGGTCTGTGTAGTACGGTGGGTGAGGTAAAACTTCCCACCAAAGCTCTGACAGTTTGTGACGGGTCCGCAAGGCAGAGTGAGGGCGGATGTTGTCATGATGGAAGATGACGTCTCCCCGATAGATGACCATTGGCCGCTTTTCTTCCAATGCCGTCTTAAATTTTTCTAATTGTGTGATAAAGTAGTCCGCATTAATTGTTTGATTTGTTGGGAGAGGCTCAAAAAAGACGTCTCGTTTGGCATCCCACCAAATCGACAACATTAACTTCCTGGGGTGAAGGCCAGCTTTAGATGTGTATTAAAGGGGTTCATTTGGTTTCCCCCATGATCTCTTCCACGTTACATTGTTGTAGACTATCCAGTTTTCATTCCCTGTGATGAGGTTGTTCTGAAATGATGTCTTGTTATTTCTTATCCTTAGGTTATCGGAGACGTCAACGCGGTTCAGGCGGTCAGCCTCGTTGAGAGAGTGAGCTGCCCACACATCGAGGTTACTTACAAATCCAAGCTCTTTTATGACCCCGTGAACGGTGAGACTATTTTTAATTTATTTCAGCTATTTCCCTAACTGTTGCACGGGGATTAAGAACAATTAAATCTCTCACCTCCTCGGAAACAATTTCTTTTGGTCGTCCTGATCTGGAAGCGTCCGTTACGGAGAAGTCGCCCGTAGAAAATCTTTTAAACCATTTCTGGCAAGTTTTTTCATTTATTTTTCAGCTGGCTTCAGCAGCCGTTTTTCCTTTTTGGAAATAATATATCAGAAAGGTTGTCGTCTATCAGACAAATTTTTAAATCTTGTAGACCACATCAGAACAATGCAGTGGCAATAAATTTAGATTAGTACATTTTAGAAATATGTAGAAATTAAGAGAAAATAATATGTTTCAGAAAATATCAGAACATTCCTTTGGAA
Source organism: Philornis downsi (assembly GCA_019455685.1). Lineage (NCBI taxonomy): Eukaryota > Metazoa > Arthropoda > Insecta > Diptera > Muscidae > Philornis > Philornis downsi. The sequence continues at coordinate 4,987,122 of JAHXMU010000057.1, read as the reverse complement.
ATTTGTTATAACTTGCGAAATATCACGCTTAGACGACAATATTTGTCTTGAGAGCTTTAATAGTAATAGTTATATTCAGCGACCTTTACGAAAGTTTAGTTTCCTTTCGGTTTTGATATTCTAAACTTGTTTAAAGTACATTAAACTTGTTTAAATTACATTATCTCTGATTCGTTTTTTACCTGAAGCGATATTGGAAACCTACATTGATTCTGTTTCTCTATCGAAACATATTTTCACAGCTATTCAAAAATTGAGCCTTTTTTTTTTTTTTTTTTTTTAATTAAAAATTTGCAAATAAAAGGCTTGATAAAATGACAATCAAAATTGTTTCTAATTTCGTTTTGGGCAAAAGAATCAAAGTTAAAAAAAGTTTTTGAAATTTCGTTTTGGACGTTTTAAAACAGAAACGAAAATCAACACTATTTTGATTGTATTGTCGGAAGTCCACGAGGGTTCAACGTGAGTCTCGCCGTGAAGGCCTTACCCACGGTGTGCGACACACTGGGCATATTACGATGCGATTGCCAACGCCCCTCTGGGATAGCCAAGAAAAACTTGAGCTATTTAGGAAAAATAGCTGACAATTTTGGTACTGCCGCATATTGTCAACCCTTTCTTCGCAGCCAGGAGATACCAAATTGATTATGCTAATATGGAACATAATCCCCATTGGCGAAGGTGAGGTCTATCTTACCACCTCTGCTACTCTATGGGTCTGTAGCACCCGGTTGCAATGCAACTCCACATTCGAGCACAAAGTCTCTACCAGCGATTTTGGTATCAACCACAACCCGCGTGATGCTCCCACTAGGGGTCCAACACCAAATGATCAGGGCAAACTCACCAACACCACGCTACCGGCCAAACTCATCGGTTGGAGCTGCGTAGCAAAGCACGTAGCAAAACTACTACCAAGTCATGATTTATACACCATACTTCACGGGATTGGTCGCCCTGTGGCAAAACAGTACAGACTGGACATTTTTACATACCTGCAGGCACGGAGACCCAGGCAGATGGAACGGTCGATACTACATTGCAAGGATGCAGTATCCTTACCGGTGGGAGGCGGGGAAAACTCCAAACTCTTTCCGTTCGGCGACGGTGAACGGCAACCATGAATTCTATTGTCGAAATCAGAATAAAAGTTTTTGTATATACAGTGCACTCGGGAAAACGTCAACGCTTGTTTACGTCAACATCCCAAAACGTCAACCCCTTTTTTATTTCATTGCCTACTCTAAAACGTCAACCCTACCAAAAAGCTCTAAAACGTCAACTCTGAATAAAACAAAAATTTTGAATTTAGCATCAGTTAAAATACACACATTGTACACACACATACTATTTATAGTATGAAATCATTTTAGCAATTGGGGATTCCCCTTATAAGTTGAGTAGAAAAGAAGTTGCAACTCTATGCACATACGTATTGTCTTTTTACATACATATATGTATTTGAATATGAAACGATAGCAGGCTCTCAGGAATTTTCGCAGTTACTTAAAAATTTGCCCGCTTTTTGAATTGAACATTTTCAAATGAAATACAAACAAAAGGCTTCATAAACTACATCAAAATGAAAATTGTTTCTAATTTTGTTTCCGAAACAAAAATCAATACAATTTTAATTCTGTTGTCAAGATCAGAAAAATTTTTTTTGACATTTTTGAAACAAATCGAAACTATTTTTGAATTTCATTTCATTTCGGTAACGGTCCCTGTTTTTTTTGCTATAACTTGTTTACTTGTAAACTACAATCAGCGTTAAAATAAGTTTAATAATAATAATAATAATAATGAAGAACACGACTTTATCCTAACTCCATTTAAGTCATTTTTCTTTTTGATCACAGATAATATCGGACATAATGTGGCATCTGGCCAACTCTACGCTTATTCATTTGTTTTATATTATTCTGTGATTATTGGTTGTAAATGAATGTATTGCCATATACACAGCTGTCCTTTCAACGTTTTGTATTGGATATCTGTATTAATTTGTGAATATTTGGAGAATATATGTTATTTGGAGAGCAGAGGTTAGTTTTTCGGAAACATCTAAAAAGCAGACAACATTTTTATTAATTATAATAATAAGTTGTACTTTTTGTGCTCGTTTCTATGGATATTTATGTGGCTAAGATCTCATAGGGCTAAAATTTCAGTAGCAACGCTCACGTAATGCCAAATTTTCATTGCGTCCGAAGTTGTTAAGCAATCTTTTTCGTCATAAACTCATCTAAGCATATTTTCTTCCGACCCCTCCCCTGAAGATTGTTTTTGGACGGCGATATTAATCTTCCTTCGTGTTTCCCTTCAATATAATTGCGTCGATCTTTTATAGTCACCTTGAAATTCAAAAGTTATAACTTTATATCCTCATATTAATTTTACGTAAATTCGTTGAAAACTCCATCACTCCTGAGACAGTTTTATCAACGATTAGTAATTTCAACTAATTTGTCACTAACCTTTCCAACCCCATCAGCTGGGCTATGTTTGTTGATAAACCTCCTTGGCACCTCATCAGAACGTTGTGCTGCGGCCGAGTCTATCCTCAGCATGAGTTTTGTGATTTTAATCTTAATGCTAGGGCGACAATTTATTTCAAGTTGTTGTCAACTACAAAGGTTCACTTGTGCGTTCTTTCGGTTGTTACTCATCAGGACCTACATTAATCACAATTACAAACTGTTGTTGCCGCGAGTCCTTCTGTTTGGCTGGTACTGATTAAAATGTGCACATTTAATTTTATAATTCAACGTGAAATAACTGACTTACCTTGTCGTCCTGGCAGCCGCTTAGTTTTCCAAAATACGCAATAATAACTATAATAGCAATAATAATGAAATGTCCTTAATTACGACGTTTTCCTTCGTTTTCGAAAGTGTCAGCAAATTGTCATCTAGCATTAGATGAATTAAAAGTGAACCTTGTTTACTTTTTACCAGAGGATTAATTTCCCTCGTGGCGTTCTCAGTTTTATTAAATTGTCCCACTTGCAGTCCGTTGCTCTGGCCCACCCATGGCGAATAAATATGAACAAGTTATGAAAACATAAATTTTAAGTGAGTATTTTCTTTGGAAGAGAGAAAGTTTCACCGTTTTCAGTAAGTGTGGATGCCATAATTCCCGTGTTTAGAAGCTCATAGGTGCAAATGAATGGAATGCAATATCTGAAATGGAATGGAAACCGGTATGCAATTCCTGATGAGAAAATGAAGAATGACCGGAGAATGCCCGGTGCGATGTGATACTTATAATTTCTGGAGTGATCAGAACATTTAAACTTATAGCTTTTATTTGTAGAGTATTTGAAGTGAGGCTTGTGAGCTTGTTAAAACCAAAAAACATTTCACACACATCGATTGCAATTTCGCATAAACTATTGAATGTGAAAATACTATCGTCAGGATGAGTGTCTGTTTGCTCAAGCGAAATCGTTTAAATAACATATATTTGCTTCCAAGAGGCGAATCAGGAAAGTCTTACGAAGAATCTTCTCCGTCTTCTTCTTTTTTTGGTGAAGTCTATCGATTTTCCAAAATTTTTAGGATTACAGGGGTAGAAGATATCTTTGCCGTCGTTAAGTGCTTAAAATTATATTTTCAAGTTAGGAACACTTCTGAAGTATACGTTAAATTTCATACGATTTGTTTAAATTTAGAAATTTTAAAGAGGTCAAATGGATTAATTCGGAGCCATGAAATTTAGTACGTTGACTCCCCTGCACGTTAGACACGTTAAATAAGTTAAGACCTGTACGAGCAAGGATTATTTAGTATTTACATTTATGGGTAGCGGAATAACACTGGTGCTACCAGATGGATCAAAAATTGATGCACGAACCAAGGAATTTGGTCCGTAGACTCTGGCATCGATGTACGTAAATGTTAAAGAAAATGATGTTTTCGAAAATCTCAGTTGTTGAACTCAATTGCTTAAAAGCGAATCTCCGATATTTGGCAAACAAGAGTACTCTATGTGTGAACTTTAAAATGGGAGTTGCTTGCTTGAAATTTGAAGCTTAGAAAGTTAAATGAAGTATGAAGTCAGAATTACGATATTTGCGAAATAGATTCTCATTTCTCATTCTAATGCGATGATCAGTCAGCCGGTTGTACTGAAGACATGAAAGATGCAGTGGCTTGCTTAGACATTGTGATAAGAGAGATAGTTAGTGACTGCACATAACTCATATTTTGTGAGAAGTGAAATCGTTTACTGCTACAAATTTCGTCATAATTTTACGCTATGACATAATATGAGTCATACTGAGACAAGAGTTGAATGATATTTCAGTTCAACGAAACTTAACCTTCAGGTATTGGAATGTCATACATGAAAATAGACGTATTATCATTTGTTAATACTTGCGGATATTTTTCCATCAGTAGCAATTTGTTAGCAAGCACTTAAACTTAATGTGAACTGCAATTGCCTGTGCATATTCTATGGCAATTCACATAAATTCTCGCTGGAAAATAAACGTTTTTCCACTTTTCCTACTGGCAAATGCAAATTCTGAGAAGTCTCGTTCATGAAAAGTTCATTTCTCCCCTGTGGCGGTGTTTTGTTATTTTGCTGGCGGTTTTTTGTTGTTGTTGTTGTTGTTTTGATTGCTATGAATTTTCCATCATAATTCGCATATAAAAACATGTGCAATGTCAACAATTTCCACTTGCTGACCGATTTCTACCTTGCCTGGCCTGTTCGTCACGGAGGACATTGATTGGTATGAGGTGGAGTGAAGTGAAGTGCCTCACGCACAACAGTGTCAAGTGCTTTGGGCGTCAGGAACTTTAACCGCTACGCTATGGGTTTTTCATATGACTCTTGTTAAACGAACAGTCAAATTATGCATTCGTAGGGGAAAACCCCCCCGAGGTTCATTCTGTTGGAGTATATTTCAGTTTCAAGTGTTCACACAAATGAATAGTTTGTGAAATTCTCCAAAATAAATTTACGAAATCAGTTTTTAAAAAGCTGTCAACGTGTGCAAAAGTGATAAATCTACTGGAATTTTCAACCAATTAAAGTTGCTGTGTGTAAAAGAAAAAAAAAGGATATAACATACATAAAACTAATTAAAAATTTTATGAATTCATATATATTATGGTATGTGTAACATAATTGGAGTGTTTTTTCCTGTCCCACACGTGTTTCGCAGTAGACCGTACAAAATGAATAAAAAAAGTAGAAAAATCTGCAGATTTTACAATTTCTGTTGACGTAAAATCTGTTCATATTTGCACAAAGGCTTAGAGGCAGCGAGAGACGCACTAATTAATTGGCAAAAGTTGCCGTTTGTGGGATTATGTGCTTCCACTACAGCCACTACAAAAACTTGTGCTGTTCTGAAATGTGGAACAGTGGAAAACATAGCCATAGACAACAACAAAGCTAGAGGAGCGTTGCAAACGTAATTTGTCTTTTGTGGCAGTAAAAATCCAGACTGAAATCTTTTTAATTGTAAATTCAGTTCATTACATATACCCGTAGAACTGGGTAGTCGTTAGTGAACGTTAAGGTGGTGCCATGGATACCGCACGACCTTCTTTACCTTCTTTTGTTAGCTTTTTAGAAAATAATTATCTGTTGACTGACTGAACTTGATAGCAAAGCGAATTAGCAACGCATTTACAATTTGTTACTACTTGTACTCTTACGTTTAGATGCCGTTGCAATGAATGTTCAGAAAAGAAAAGGCTTCTCTAGGCGTCAAATGCGAGTATAAGATGTAGTAAAACGAAATTCATTATTTTTCCAATAGATGACTTTTGTAATCTGTATATCACGTTATGTAAGTGCGATTAGGTTACGCCAGATGGTGTTAGGAATACAAGATTTAGTAATCAAAGAACTACTCAGACAATTTTGTGATTGCTTGAGTGCGCGTCAAAAATGGACACCAGCAAAGAGAAGATACGCTATATTCTATAGTTTTCCTAAATATGGATGTGAATATGAATCGTCAGTTCGACCGTCATGGATGCACTGTTTCAGTTGGACGAAAGCTAAACATTGTGCAAGAGACTCTTTCGAATCACTTGAATAATCTATTCATTTCTGAAGTGAATAATGTCGGGTGGCCAAGACTGTTAGGATTGCCAGGGAAACTCTTAACTAGGTCAGGTGATGACTGCTTAGTCAGAAATATGCTTTCTATGCAGGGCGACCAGAGCAACGGTGTTTGCTTCCAGAGCGTTTGCTCGGCGTATGGATACTATGACGTAATTGTAGGAAGTAGGTCTGCTTTTTCAAGGCAGTCTGATCTGATCTGATCATGCTGATCCCACAATCTCGTTTCTCATGATAGGCGGCAGCTGCTGCTAGTGTGCAGGGGCACTAGTTGCTGGAGTAGGTTAGGTACAGGGTTTGCCCAGAGGCTTTGTCTGGTACCGAGGGTAATAGGGATAAACACGGGCAGGTCTCGGATTCGTGCCCTGTCATCTTTACTTTTAGATCTCTCGTTTTTCCTATGTATATATTTCATGGTAGTCGTTTACCATCGCCGAACGGAAAGGGTTTGGAATTCTCCCCGTCTCCCACTGGTGAGGATACTGCATCCTTGCAATGTAGTATCAACCGTTCCATCTACCTGGGGTCTCCGCACCTGCAGTTATGTAAAAATGTTCAGTCTATACTCTTTTGCCGCAGGGCGACCAATCCTATGAAGTATTGTCACAATTTGGTAGCAGCTTTTGCTTTTGTTGTGCAGCTCCAACCGGTGAGTTTGGCCGGCAGTGTGGGGATCAGGAGACCCCCGAACTGAGTTCATTTGGTGTAGGACCCCTAGCGCTGACAATCGCATCGTAATATACCCAGTGTGATAAACACACAGTGGGTAAGGCCTTTAGGGCAAGACTAACGTTAAATCTCCGTCGACTTTGTACTGTTAATAACAAGACCATCTGAAAGAAGCAATCGACCAATAGCCACCAGCTTTGGTCAATAGGAGAAGAATTGCGTTCCATCAGGACTACGACAGACCAGAGATACCGACGGTGATTCTGTGGAAGATTCGTTCGGAGTTCGGTTGGTATGTTTTTATGCATCTACATCTATAATCCGGACCTAGTACCTGTTCCTGTTTATGGCGAATGAATTTTCTGGTGAAAAATCCGCCTCAAGATAAACTTGTGAAAATCGACTGTCCAAGCTTTTCGCCAATATGGACGAGGGCTTCTTGAAAGAGACATAATTTAATTATCTTCAAAAGTATACTTGAATTAACTAAGCAAAATAAAGTCTTTAATATCGTACAAAAATAATGGATTTCTTCTTACTACACTTTATAATTTAGTGGGAAAAGAATAGTAAAATGTAGCATGAATGACGTTGTAAATAGAATTTTCATTCTTTAATTTCTCGACTCACAAGCAAGTTTTTCGATTCAAAGATGATGTAATTTTGTTACTTAACACAGCCACCGAGATGGAGATGCGTATTAAAATAATAATAATAAAGACATCTGTATATCCACCGCCCATTATTTTTTAATATAAATTCAGAAAATTAATGCAACCAACAAAAAATTAAATTTTGAGAAAAATTTGAAAATTTAGCAATTCCTAAAATTTTTTCATCATGATGTCATTTTGTCATCACGTTGTTGTTTTTGACTCCTCTTTTTACTTTGAAAAACGAACATTGAAAATCCCGCTTATCGCAGTTGTAATTTTATGGGTTTGGTTTCCCTTTCCAAGCGACTTTTTTTGTCCCTCTCATGCATTATTGGCACGAATTAAAAAAAAAATAATTAAATAAATAAGTAAGTAAGTAAGTAAATAAATATAATTAAATAAAGTAATAGTTAAATAAAGTAATTTGTACTTACGCAAGTACTTGAGAAAGCGTTGTTATTCGGTCAATTTTTACAGTTTAACAGGAGTTTTTTTACAAGAGGTTCCAGAAAGGAGCGTGGTAATGCCCCCTTTTTGTTCTCAGAACTTATTTAACTAAACGCTTGATATGCGCCAAATTTTGGTTGAATTCAGTACCACTACAGGGCACCAAAGGGTTACGCAGTTGATTTCCTTTCAGTTTTATACTAATTAGAAATTACGGGGGAATTATTGAATTTTGGAAAAGCGGTAAATTTGTATGGGAGATAGCGGAAAGAGTGTGACAATGCGCTAAATTTAGTGCAACCAAATAAAAGATATAAATCTAAAAATGTGTGGGTTAAATCAGCATTTGTGTGGGAGGTACCAGAAAAGGCTCGGGGTTAAACAGTCGATTTTTTCAAATACTGTCAAGTGTTACAAATATATTCGGTGAACACAAATTTAGGCAGAAAACTTATATTAAGGATTTAAGAAATCACACAGCTTCAGACACTTTTGTGTTTAATCGACCTTCCACTCCTACCGTCGAGAGGGCACCGTTTTGTCACAAAGCTACCAACTTAGAAAAAAAACATATTTCTGAAATTTGATACATTCGCCTAATTTAAAACGAAAGCAAGTCTTGCTTTTGAGACACAGCGGTATATGTGGATAGGTTATGTTATGCCTAAGACAACATTGACATCGAAAGATCGATCTTATAGATTCTTTCGTAATTCCGCATCAGTAACTCACAGAAATGGTCTCTTAATATATTCAATACACTGTGTAACCTATGAATCGGTTTTATTTTAACTATGCAGGATTCGAGCCCTGTATTATATGCTTGGAGATACATTCATAATAATTAATGTGACCTATACAGCTGTATTGAACATCTATGAATCAGACCCTTGGTGTGTTATATCCTTCAGAAGGCACTGTCTCTACCCGATTTAAATAAACGATACAGCTTTATAGTTGCCTACAACCAAATTTGTATTCTTTCAACATATTTCATATGCTATATGACATTATTTGGAATACCAGGGCTTTCATTCAAGGATTCTGCCTATTTGAATCCTTTCTTTCTTTCATCGCCCCATGTAAATATGTGTATATTGCTTGATGTGGATATTGGCCATTGGGAAACTTACTGTGTTAGATCGAGTGGTAGAGTACCTAAGCATTATGCTCTTAACGAATACACATTTTTGTTCATGAATTTCTGCTACAGTTTTTACAGGAACAGGAAAAGATGAATATTCCATCATTTGCTGTCTGTAGCATGGATGCAAATTATGTTGGTCGATATCATTGTATTTGCATACCCTTACGACGGCGGTAGCAAAACTAGACACAAAAAAGTTGGGAACATTTTTCTCTACTTTTTAACATAATCTCCTTTTAGCTCGATACACTTTTTCCAGCGATATTCAATAGTTTCTATACCTGTTTATAGTATGAACTGTCAAACTCCTTAAAAAAAACCAGCCGCAGACTCCACCTCTTCATTGTTGGTAAATATTTCACCACCGAGCAATCTTTTCAAGATTGAAAATAGAAAATAGTCCGAGGGAGCTAAATCTGGCTAATAAGGTGTGGGATGAAGCAGTTCGAGTAATTTTAGCCTCCGCAATAGTGCGGCCTTTTTCCATAATTTCATCACCTAAACACTGTAATAAATTAACATAATATTCGCCGTTGATGGTTTTTTCCTTCTCCTAGATAGACGCCATGGCCTTGATTGAAGGTGCAGCCGTCTTCGCCTTCTTTGGACACGATACTCCCATTCCAGTCCACTGTCCCACGTCTCATCTGTGATTATAAATCGACAGAAAAATATGGCTTTTCTGCGGTGAAACATCGCCAAACACTCTGCTGAAACATCTTCATTACTAACATCTTCATCACGAAGTTAGTAATTTTTAGAATATGGTTTTTCAAATGAATCTTTTTCATACTGAATGGATGGAAAATTCCCGTGGGTGTAGTATAATTATAGTTTCTTATAAACAATATATTCTATAAATAAATTTTTCTATATAATGGCGCAGACACTTTTTCAACATAACTTTAAGAATATTCTAGTTTTGCTACCTTGTCCATGATTAAGTTACAATGCGCTTTGCAATGGATTGAAAATCAGTTTAATTTCCTCTGCTTGCTGCAGTCTGCACTTGCAAATCGCATTTAATTGGAATTCTATGCCATTTGATAGCATTAGGTCTCACGTATCTTACAAGTGCAGGTATCTTTTGTGGTAACACATACTCGTATACTTACAAACTTTCCCACACATTCACAATAAAATATTGATTTTATGTTAACCAGAAGATGGTCTCTCGTACAATGATATAACATTTCCCTTTTAATACTTTGTCACAGTCACAGTCACAGTCACAGTCACAATCACACTTACAATCTGAGGCGATGTTGTGCACTACGATTTAGTGTGTCGTATTATATGTACATATAGATGTGTATGTACCGTTTATTGTGTGTATAATGTGTATAAACACAATTAATTGCATTAAATTACAGCTACAAAATGCAGAACATAGACAGGATACTCGGCGTTCACTTAACACCAACAGTAGCAACAGCAGGAGCAGCAATGCCAGCAGTTACAATTGAGTTCCACTTTCACACAGATGGTTATAGTTGTTGTAAAGTCATAGCAACCAGCAATGGACATAGCTTTGCATAACATCAGCGTCCCCCTTTTGCATTGCTTGCATCTCTCTTCTCCTGTTACTGAGATAAATGGCCGAGGGAGCTGGGTGGGAAAGAGAGGGTATCAGGGAAGTCAGCACAAGGAAAGTTAGCAGTGGCCACTAGGACTTGTGAGAGTTTAAAAGTTGTGCAGAAGCAATTTCTCAATTGCACCTGTTAACTGTTTTTCTGAATTTATGACTTCCGTGTGTATTGAAATTGAAAAACAAACAAAAACTGTCGTCGCTTTGGTCTGTCCATAAACTAGCGCACATGCACACACATCCGCACACAAAGTCACCATTGATTCACCGACACAGTCCTAACAGCCAATAAATACCAATACAACGAACCATTGCATAACTTAGTGTTCATATAATGTTTTGTGTGTTCGTGCAAATCGAGTGTATTTGAATGGATGCACTCTCAAGTGCCAAAACATTCAAAATTATAGATAAAAGTTCATATTTCTGTTGCGAACTTCTACAAATGTGAGCACATAGTAGAGCGACGAAGTTTAGGGTGGTTTTTTCTTTGAGCGAAAATTAGTTTGCAGGAATTTTTATTAGGGCCGGAATAATGTGACAATAAGTATGAAACTTCAACGCTGAAAATTTGAACCATTTCGCTAAACATAAGCCTGTAATGCATTAAGGTCAAAGTTCACGTTCAAATAAAACATTTTAAGTACATTGTTTTTTAATTTTTAAAAAGCGGCAGACGAAATAACTTTGCTCTTTTTTAAAAACTGAAATTCTAAACTAAATCGAACAATTTTAAGCCATTCTGTATTGAGGTTAACATTTGTATTCATAACACATCGGCGAATAACAACCGGCGTTATTGAACAGATGTCGCCTCTAACAAAAAGCGATATTCCTTTTAGAATGTAGCGAGGTTCAAATGACGCCTAATCAAATTTCATGTGATTTCAATCATTTGTCTTTAATTTAGTGTTTTAAGTGACGGTGTTTTTGATTTTTTTTTTTTTATATAGGAAGCAAAAAACTAAAGACTGCTTTTTTTGGTGAACAAAACGGCGTTCAATGGCAATGGCAGCACGGCCTTAAAAAAACGATGTGCTGGAATTTCTCCGTTGTAAACAACTAATTGTCAATGGTTTGCTGATTTTGAACGAGATCGTACGGCCACCGATAATGCTGATTGCACTGGACATCCAAAAAAGGTGGAACCTTCAAAAAACCGTGAAATTTATTTTCGATAATAGAAAAATGAAGTTCCAAGAGGTTGCAGATCTCTTGAAGATATCAAAAGTAAAGTTGCAAGAGATAGCATTCATCCTAAAGACATCAAAATGCAGCGTATTCACAATTTGGCAAGAAAATTTGGCCATGAAAAAAATGAAAAATCCAAATAGATATCGCCAAACAGTGGAGCAAATATGTCAACATTTGTTTGGTTCGAAGTTCTGTTGTTAGCAGTTTTACAATAAAAAACATTTTTTTTATGCATAATGTGGCAATGTTGAAAGCATTTTCCGCCACCACACTCTTTCATCGAATCGGTTGTTCGTTTAGCGAAACAGATCGCGGTTAAGGCAGATCATGACGACGTATTTATGGACGCGCATTGTATTCTATTCATCGACTAGAAATGACTCTTTTGGGTCATTTGAAGGAGGAAAGAAAGTCCTCAAATGGCGAAGCCACAAGTCGATGGTTGCGCTGGAATAATTTCATGAATTAGAGCTGTAATTGCTCTCCATATCCGGGTCCAGCGACCACCGTAGAAAGAGGAAAAAAATTTTGGTTAACATTGTGAAATCGATGCTAGGAAATTTATTTATTTTTTAATAAATTCTACATTTGCATTTGACAAATTTTGTTTTACCTTTTGGTTATGTTTCGGTAATTTTAATCAGTTTTTTAGACAATTCGATTAAATTTGACATTTGGCCTCAATCTAACAGGGGTTAACATTGATCGATTTGTTTCGAATTTTTAAATCTAGTGCCCCGATATTTAGGCCGACGCGCCATAGCATTTGAAAAAAGTAAAAAACCGCCCTAGTATATATGTATGTACATCGACTCGCTTGTTAGTCTGTGGGAGACTCTTTTCCAACACACACACACAAGCACAGTGTCTGTCCAAATACCCAACCAAGCAATTTGCGCAGATATACTCGTATAAGTTGAAATAAAAACAGCCTTGGCAATGACAATTGCAATTGTTTTCGAGCAATCTTACTTAAGCAGGACAAAACAAAAAAAGGCAAAGTTTATACCAACAGTTATGTGCCATGTTTGAATGTCAATGTGTGCGTGTGTGTGTGCGCGCAATATTTTGGAGGGTAAATCACCAAAATGGAAAAAAATCATGAACTGTCCTAGAAATTCAATGTCTGTGCAATTGATAGCAGGCTATTTAGCTACGAACAAACATAACAGTTATTAGAACCGGCATCATAAGGCCAACATTTTTAATGTCATGTTGTGGTGGTTGAAGGATCCCGGCCACTTGTTGTCAAGAGGCTACCAACGTTTAATGAACAAATATCTCTACATAAAAGAATATCCTTAAATATAGTCTCTATGGATCATGCGCTTAAAATATCATTGCCACTTGCTTGGCATCTTCTTAAATAGAACTGTAGCTCTACAAAAAAAAAAACAAAAATTTTCGATGCAGAAAATGCATTTAAGGAGAAAGCGTGATGCCATGAAGGAAAGAAAGAGGCCACTGAAGACTCTTTTATGTATATACTCTTTATAAAGACTAGTGTTAAATTCTCTCTTAGAAATGTATTATATAAATATGAATTTATAAAAATCACATTTTATGGCATGTTTAAGCCGAAAGACGAATGCACGCTTTAATTTTTAATTTCAGAGTCAGTTATTTATTCCGATCAATAGTACCAGTGTTCCTTTTTTTCAGACTTACCTCCAAAAAATATGAATTTGTGAGAATCTTTACTCATTATGCGCCTGTGCTGATAGGTAAATAGATAAACGTACACCTCTGGCCTTGCTCCCTAAAAAACGAATATACAAAAGTGGTATTGGAACCCCATCTCTGAATTCCATGATGTGAGCTTTGGCTGTTAGAGTCCGCCAATAAGTTGACAGCGCAACAATTTAATACATAATTATTTAAATATTGTAATGCATCTGAATGTGAAGCCAATTCCAGTTGGCGATTATTCACGATCTATCTTCGTTTTTTTGTATTAAATTAATCTTTTGTTGTGAAAATACTGCCCATTTTTAGCCCCTGCTTTTTTCCTCTGTTTGAAGACTTGAAGAAATCAGTCCAATTTTTGGTTTCTTCATATAATGCAAAGTGTTGTTTAGACAGGGCGAGTGCCAACGATAGCAACATGTGATAATAGGAAGGGACAATGTGTTGTGGTAGGACTTCCTAGTAGATTTTGAACCCCACAGCAACATGTTGGCGAGCATTATCTTGCAAAAGACTATTTTGCCTTATCCAAAATTTCCTCCCAATTTCAACGATTTTAAACGATGCAAAATTATTTTTTGGATCACTCCAAACAAATTTGCAGTTTCTTCTGTGCCTTGCAGTTTCTTTCCGTCTTTCACCATACGCCCTGTCTTTGACGTCCAATTAACCGCTCTTAAACTTTCGAAATCTCTCGCGAAAAGTTTTCACATAGACAGCTGCTTCTGCAGGGAATTGATTCCCATCAACTGCAAATCCTTTAAATTAAAGAAGACAGAAATTTAAAGTTCCCACATGTGATGCTTAATCGGTCCAAAATACAACATTTTAGCACAAAAGCACAAATTTGTGATGCTGATGGAAAATTGCTAATATTTCACGGTTATGGTGTTGCCAGACGTTCAAACCAATAACATAAAATTTTACATCTGAAAATTTCAACTATAAGTTATTGGTGGGGTCAATTTTTATGGTCAATATTTAATTGTAAGAGTTTAGTTAAAGAGCATAACTTTTCTACTTAAACCTAAATTTACGAAGTGATAATAATTTTGAATATGTTTTATGAATTTAGGAGAAAAAGTATTCTATATAAAACCCTTGAACTTTACTTATGGCTAATGAGTCGGGAGGTAAAATACCATATAACTAACAACATAAAGATCGTATATGATCATGTGATGAACATGAACATTTTTCAATAAACTTGTCTGTAAGACACTTTATTTTATCTTTAACTAAAGGTATACTATAACGTGAATGAAGACGTGAAGTGGAAAAAATGCCACGGTAGATTGCACATCATTTTTAGAATTTTATTTTGACTTATTTGGAGGCGTCTCAAATGGCAATTCGAAATATTATGCCATACTGGCGCACCATGAAACATTATTGCATGAAATATTACTTTAAGTATTATAAGTTTATTTTCAATGCTCCATTTGGATTGTCTATTGATGAAAGGATATAAATGTTGATGTTGATTTTGTTTACAGTGTAGCTTATGTGTTCATTGTACAAGATTTTCTTGTCATGTATTATGCCTAGATATTTGACTTTTGGCATCCAAGGAACATCCACACCGTTGATCTTAATATTCGAACTCGGCAGAAAACAGTTTTTTCTTTTCCGAGTAAAGTATATGGCTTGTGTTTTTGTTGGATTAACTAATATTTTCCACTTGTTGAAGTAGTTAGTAACAATATCTACTGAATTTTGAAGATTGTTCAGAATATCAGATGAGTATATGTTTGAACTTAGAATAGCGGTGTCGTCTGCGAAGATAAGTTACAACAATTTTTATACCTATATCTATGTATAACTATAGAAATTTACCAATTTACTGACCTCGAATTCAATGTTATAAAATATTTTGCGGAGTTTTTTGCTATCATTGAAGGGTTGCGCTTACAATTTATTGTAAAAAGTAATGTTTTGAAAATGGAATCTAGTACAGAATTTAAATTGATAATTGATCAAGATAATGGTTTTCGGGTTATTCGAAAAATGGCTTTTTTCAAAAATTCAGTTATCACCAGATGCGACCAATATAATAAACAATAAGCAGAATATGTTCGCGATGATTCAAAGCGCTAAAGTAAAAATATGGTTATTCGAGTAGAAATGAGTAGCTTGCGATGCTATAAGTGACCTTTTTTGTATAAATCAGATTTTCTTAAACGTTTCGCACTTAACCTCTCACTGCTTTAGTTGTATCATTGTTAATACCCCTATAGATGCGCTAGTATTACCTACTCAAAGCTGCACCGTAACTGGGTGAACGATATGCGAGACTTCATCTTTACTTCAAATATGTACGCAAAAAGGTATTGACTTTTTTGTACGAGATGGCTGATAAATGGTGCTGTCTTAAAAAAATATTTTTTAACTAAATAAATCAGGGACGGAAAATAATTGTTATTTTTTTTCCAGACGAAAATTTTACGCGAAAATTCCCTTTATCTTTAATAGGGAATTTTTAACCATTATTGTGAGACATATATTATTTTGGTCACCGTAACCAATTCAAATGAGAAATATTTTTTTTTGTTTATGAATAACTGTTATAGCAACCAAAAAGAATTTTGTGGTTAACAATAACCATTATCCAAAGAAATTTTTTTTTTTTTTGGTTATCGGTTAGTTAAAAATTTTTCCGTTGGTTAAAAATTGTTCCGTATTTTATTCTTTCTCATCGTTAACTATTGAAATAAATGTTTGCCATAATCAAATCATTGCTTTTACTTTAACTTCAGCTTTTTTGTTGTTACAATTTATCATTATGTTTATTACTTACCACCATTATCAAATATTTGCTTTTATATTTAATATTATCGTAATTATTGTTGATTATTTTAAAACTCTGTGTAATCTTGATTGCAATTAGCTAACGGCTGAACATTTTGATATAATAATGAAATGAATTGCAGAATTAATTTGATTAATTTTTTTTTTCGAAATATACATATGTACTCGGATAAGAATTGAATTAAAAATAACTTTAAGTTAAAATGTTTTTTATTTATAAAATAAAAGACCGTTTCTTAATTTTGCCAAAGAAAGGCATCCATTACATTAAAAATACCTATGGCCTACCCTTTATGTGGGTAGCGATAACAAAAAAAAAAATTTCTTTGGATAATGGTTATTGTTAACCAAAAAATTCTTTTTGGTTGCTATAACAGTTATTCATAACCAAAAAAAAATATTTCTCATTTTAATTGGTTACGGTGACCAAAATAATATATATCTCACTATAATGGTTATTTTTAACCATTATTTAAATTCGTTAATGTTAATGGTTAAATAAGATTTTTTCATCATTTCTCTTATTACTGTTACGGTCCCTGAAATAAATTAGTTTTTTATTTGTTTAAAAAATATTACATTTTTGTTGTCTTTTGTAATGGCGTTTGAAAATAAGTGAATTAGACCTCGCTGTCGGTGACACATCATTCAATATTGGCGACAATGTTACAGACGGAGTTGTTCCAATTATCGTCGAAATGCATTGTTTTAAATCATACAAATTTATTGATTTTGTCCTATGAACTTTGTAATTGCAATAACCTCACACGAAAAAATCAGTTGCAGTTAAATTAAGAGACCTCGAGGCCAAAAAAATGTAGAGCTCCTTGAAGCCTTCTAGTCTTATTTGTACTTTTTGGATAATTTTCATTGCAATTCTGCCACAGATTCGGTTATACGACAAATTGTACGATCTTGTTGATACTGCACATAGAATTGTTGAGTCTGAAAAGAAAAATTCTTTAAAAATCTGTAAGTAATGTCTTGATAACAAATTTTGAGAATACTGCAGTAATATATCGTGATAACTACATGGCCATGCTTCAACATCGACAACCAAGTTGAATATTTGTGAAAAAGACTCATGTTAGGAATTTGCCTTATGGGTTGCTCAAACCAAACGGAAACGGAAACTGGGCCTCTCTACCGAAAACACAAAAGTGTCCATTACTATTCAAGACAGCGCAGCTCAAATCTATTTAGAAATCCTCAAATGGGAATTCTTACATCATCCGCGGTGTTCATTAGGCGTTCTGATTATCTCTTGCTACAATCAATGACACATAGCCTGTCTTCACATCGTATGAAGAAACCAAAAATTCGATTGTTTTGTGGACAGCCTCAAAAGGTACATCTTTCTATCGATGCTGTAGGCAAAAACATTGTATATTAAACTTCATAATATTCCCTACAACCATTAATCCAACCAACCATTAATGCAAATTTGACTGAAAGACCAACAAATTTAGGATTTGGTTGTAATATGAAGTAAGCCCTTGAAATTTGGCAATCATTTAGTACTATTTATGTAGTCTAGCTGAAATAAAGTCAGAGAAACTGTATATCTGCACATTAAGTCTCAGTATTTTGATTTTTTTTTGACTTAATACTGCTTTAATACAAGTTTATAACGTCAACTGTGTATACCACTATTAACTGTGCGAGGGATGATATTTCAACACATTTCAAATATTGTTTCAATTAATTATAGTTACTACTTTAAAGACGTATGTAAATCTCATTACTGAAATCGATGTGTGCTGCTACGAGAGCGGTCCCAAACTAGTCGACTTGAGGTATACCTATAGATGGTGCCCGTAGTTTGAGAAAAAATCATTTTGATGAAAAACACATTTTTTAAGTTCCAAGGCGCCATGTTGTTTAGTATTTTTATTTGAGTCATCAAAAGTAAACGATCTCCGTGGAAATTGGTCACCGTTGTGTAATTCAATATTTCCATTTGAAAGGTTTCAGTCCAACCAATATTAAAGCCGATATAGGTTCTTCTCTGCGGAATTCTGCTCCTTCGCTTACCACTGTAAAATATTGGGTAGCAGAGTTTAAATGAGGCCGTACGAGCTGCCAAGACGAATACCGTAGTGGTCGACCAATTGAGGTGTCCACACCAGGCTCAGTTAAGAAAATCCACTAAATGGTATTGGATGATCGTCGGTTGAAGGTGCATCAGCTAGCTGAAATTAAAGGCATTTCAAAAAGTGCTATGCAACGTATATTGACCGAAGGTTTGAAACTAAGAAAGCTGTACGCAAGATGGGTGCCGCGCTCGCTTTCAATAGAGCAAAAACAGCGTCGTGAAGATGTTTCAGTAGAGCGATGTTTTACCGCAATGAAGTCGAATTTTTGCATCGATTTATAACCATGAATGAGACATGGGTGCACCACTTCACACCTGAGGCAAAAGAACAGTCAAAGCAGTGGACTGCAATGAGAGAATTGTGTCCAAAGAAGGCGAAGACGGTTCCATCTGTAGGTAAAGTCACGGCGTCTGTTTTTTTGTGGGATTATTTTTATTGATTGTCTTTAGAAAGGAAAAACCATCAAATGCGAATGTTATGCCAATTTATTGCAGCGTTTAGGTGGCAAAATTATGGAAAGAAGGCCGCATTTGGTGAAAAAGAGAATGCTGTTTCATCAAGACAATGTTCCAGTTCACATATCCAATAATGCGATGGCCAAAATTAATGAATTAAAGTTCGAATTGCTTCACCACGCACCTTGTTCGCATTTATAGCTCCCCCGGACTATTTTCTATATCCAAACTTCAAAAAATAGCTCGGCGGTGAAAGATTTGCCAACAATGAAGAGATGGAGTCTGCGGTTGATGGCTATTTTAAGGAGCTCGACAGTTGTTACTATGAATAGGGTGTAGAAGCTATTGAATATTGCTGAAAAGAGTATATTGAGCTAAAAGGAGATTATGTTGAAAAATAAAGAAAATTTTACACATTTTCTATGTCATCTCTTTTGTTAGGACGTCTAATTTTGGGATCGACCTCGTACTTTGTCACTAGCGAAAACATTTTCTCTTTTAAAGTACTTTCAACTTCTTTTACTGGGTATCGGCTATTGATAGACAATATATTGAATAACACGTTTTTTTCAAAATAAATGTGTAGTTCTTGAAAAGAAAAAAAACAGACTTTTTTGTCTTGGGAGCACAAATAGATCTCCTTTTTTTGCCAAGTTTGTTCAATATAGAGACGAACTTTTAAAACATATTTCTGTAATTTTCCAAAAATCGGTTAGAGGCGGCTAAAAGGCACTAAAACTGCCACACATTTTGCGTTGGAAAAATTAATTATGGTATTTCATTAACATCTTTCTTCACGACTCCTTCAAATGAATGCTGATTTATTTGTATTGAAATAAGTATGTATTGAAAACTGTGTATATGTATATACACACTGTGTATTGTGTATAAATCTCAAATGTCTAAATTTTCCATGAACAATTTAATGCTGAACAGAGAAAACGTTTGCAGTCAATTTCTAATTTCAATTCAATTATGCTGATACATTTTTGTGGCTCGAATACCAGTAAGTCCATCATTTGTGAAGAAATTTCCAAAAATCTCTAGTCAATTATGGAAATTGTATTCCTTGGAAATCGGAAAAGTTGCAATGTTTTTAAGATTAGTGAATAGAGAAACGTAAATATCATTGTAGCACATTATGCCTCCGGTACACACAAATATAAGGTTTCCAATTATTTTTGTTAATTTTGTATAATTTATACAGAAAAGAAAACTGAAGAATTTTGAGGTTTTGCACATTTCATTTATGTGCTCTTCGGATTCCTTAGAATAATTCTTTGCCATTGAACTAAGGCTTTACGTTTAACCATCCCCCAGTGTTTCAGTTCGTTTTCCCGCCCTCACGTTGTCACTGTATTTTTGTTTTCTACATAGAATTTGCACATCATAAAGACTAAAGTAACTAATACTACTATGAAGACGATGTTGCTGAAACAAAACAAAAACAGAAAAAAAGGATGAAAAAGACAACTAATGGAAAAAGGCAGCACTGGAGGAAAATACCCGTAGCATTGAAACAAAAAGCCTTATACACCAACAACTTCCCGGCTAAAATTCGAGAACGAATGCACCCATACAGACACACATTGTTATATATACATAGTTATAATCTCACACAACTTGAATTTTACAATTTTGAAATCTTCAGGGGCTTTCTCTGCTGTTATTTACCACTACGCTGTTAGAAAGCGGCTGCTGTTTGTGCCACAAAGCTCCTGCCACATTTACCTTCTCAAGGAGAACACAAATAATAATAACAAACAATATTATTATTGTGTGCCAATAAAAAAAAAGAGTACCCGCCATATTTTCTTTAAAGTTGTACATGTACCAGTACAACTTTCACTTTTCACTCGCATCCAATTTTACATTTTTCAATATGGCCTTACGAAAATGTATAAAGATGCAAACTAGAAGGAGAGTGAAAAAATTCTCTTAGCCTAAGAAGGTTTTGTGGCAAAGAAACTGATTAAGGGAGTTTTTCTCCGATGACAATTATCTGTATGAAACTCGTTAAATTGTTTGTCTAACTGGGTAAACTGAATACTTTTAACTATAAAATCAGTATTTGATATGATGCTCAATGAGCAAATAGTTAAGTACTGTATTATAGTTTACCAAAGTATAGCACAGCTTCTCGTTTATCCATGTGTCAACATAGTTTCTGAATGATTTTATTCAGAAATTTTAAATTGATTTGATTTTGTAAAGTATCCGCTGTCAAAAGCTCGAAAAATCACAGCTTTCTTAAGTATTATATTTAACAGTTAATAGCTTACGAATCCAAATATTTTATTGTTACTCATTACTTTTCATTATACAAATTTCACAATAACTAAGCCATAAGTTATATAAAACATTTTTGCTTCGATTTATTAATTTATTTCAAGGCGATGAAGTGAAGTGAGGCTTTCTCAGTCTCCTTCATTCATCGCTGTAAACAATTAGATTTATGTCTAATGTATTTGGATAGTAATCTAGTAATCTATCCAAAAAGGCGATAGTTAGCACGAACTCTGCTAGCCTTATTTTTGATTTTTTGGAGTTATGTTATAATTGCTGGCAACTATGGACTAGATAATCCAAGATTCATTGATATTGACATCTCTGGAGCCTCTCAGCGTCACATTTGAATACCACAAGTCCATACAGGCTTCAGTGTGATTTTAAAGATTAGAATTTAGATCCAAGAAGGTAAAACATTCTTCGAGCTTCTAATTGTTGCCTATTATAAAGAGTGATTTTTTAATCGTAGTTTTTTTTTTAATCGAATAAAATACTCAAATTTGTATCATATATTAATTTTTTTCATTGGAATCGATGAATTGGTCTTTGCCATTTAATTTGTAAAGATAATTTCATGTAAATTCCATCTCAAAATGCCCATTCGGAAGGTCCAATTTTTCGTCACTTTTTCGAGCATTTCGGCCTGTATTTCACGAATAACGAGTGTTATGTTATTTTGTAAGGCTTCAATAGTGTTCGGCTTGCCCACATAGACTAGCGACTTGACATAACCCCACAAGAAATAATCAAGAGACGTTAAATTGCAAGATCTTGGGGGCCAACTCACAGGGCCAAATCGAGAGATAAGCTGCTCATCAAATTCATCCCTCAACATATCCATTGTTTCACGAGCAGTGTGGCATGTTGCACTATCCTGATGAAACCACATGTCAACCAAATTCAATTCAGCCAATTTGGGCAAAAAAAAAAAATTCCTCGTGGTTGAGTAACACCTGCCCAATCGCTGAGAACGGCGACGAATTGACATTTCACAACCGTAATTTTCTTCAGTACGCATGCGAGTCGATGGTTTTATGTCCAACAAAGTAAATTTGGAGATAACAGTACGAATTGTTGATTCAGCAGGTCGATTATGACGACCATAAAATGGTCGTATCAAACGATGCACATTTGTCATAGAGGACGAATTTTTATAATCAATATCAACGATTTGCACTCGTTGCTCGTTTGTTAGTCTTTCCATGATGAAATGACAGAGTATACTGTACACTTTTCATTTTGACAGATGACGTTTGGACGCCATTAGCAACCAGTGCTGGCAACCTGAAAAACTTAAATTAAAAAAAATCACCCTATATTTGCTGTGGGTTTTCCAATTTAGACGTCTATCGATATGAAGACCGCTTATAAAGCATCTCATAATAATATGTTCAATAATTTATGAAATATGATAGTGACAATTCCTGAGTTGTACGTTCCATGTTCCGTTTTGCAACCACAATCTAATATAACTTAAAATAAATTCAAAATTTTGATGACTTTGGTCGCTATAACGATGTTCTTTAAAGGAGTTTTCCACCGTCCATTTTTGCTTGCTGAAACACATTCTTTGAAATAAAACAGCGGCTTCTTACATTCATATCTGTAGTAATTCATGTGAAATGACCATTCAAAATGTTAAATTATGCGCTGTGCCACGCCTCTTTTCACATTCTTCACTTAATATGGCATGTGATAACTTCGTGATTGATATCAATATATTGTTACATTTTTATGAAGATTGTTCACCATGGCGACGTTTTAAATCGCCTGGGCCTCGTAAACATACTATGAAAATTTCATTGCAATCCCCTCAAGCCAATGGACGCTTATTCGGAACAAAGATACAAATATATAAATATTCAGTTACATGTGCCTATTTACCGTGTTCGGTTAGTTTAAGGGATATCTTACAAAGTGTTTCAGATATTTTGCTAATGTGTGGTTCATGAAAGATTACTTTTTCCAGTAGGGATCATACTGTCATGCGTGTCTTGCGCTTAGGGTAACTAACGATCCACAAAGTCCTCCCACAATTCAGTGTACCCTTCAAAAATCTTAAATTCCATTATCATTATGGATTATGAATAGCCTGGTTGATCATGCATGTTACAATTTGGCATGTTGTATGTAAGTATCTTGGTCTAAAATCACACAATATTCTACTTGTTCAAAAACTGAATCTGAATGGTCAACTGCTTAAGTTCCGGAAAAGCTTAATGAAGGTCAATAATTTTCGGCCATAAATTCGGCCAGAAATTTGGTGTAAAAATTTGCTAGATCTAGCAAAACAATTGATTTATGGTTAAAATCATTTGCCGCTATCGCACCACGATGATGAACTATTTGCAGTTTGAAGTTAAAATGATTCTTCGCTTCGGTCCAGTGAATTGGCCGCCAAGATTATGTGATATCCCATCTTCAAAGTATTTCCTTTGATGGCACTTGAAGTTCAATATCAGCTACGTATTGAGGTATTGAGGCAAGTGCTACTCGCGTTACTCGCCAAATGCCACTCGAAATTTATAAATGCTTCATCGAAAATTGGAACTTGCGAATGGGTCATAGCAGAATTGG
Source organism: Philornis downsi (assembly GCA_019455685.1). NCBI lineage: Eukaryota > Metazoa > Arthropoda > Insecta > Diptera > Muscidae > Philornis > Philornis downsi. Next base: position 4,963,423 of record JAHXMU010000057.1, on the reverse strand, counting down.
GTAAGATTTAAAAGAAATAAGCCTTAAAACATATATACAAGGTGGGCCATAAGGGTGTTGGCGGTTTAAATATTCAATTAAAAAAAAATACGAAACATAAAAAAATATATTTGTATTTTTAAAAAGTAGAAGCATGGGAATTTTTAAGACTTAAAAATAATGTTGTCCAAATGGCTTCCCTCGGGTGCTTGACACTCTTGGAACCGAAGTGGCAAATTTTGGAAAACTCGTTAAAAAGTTGTTCTCGGTATTTTGTTACTTTCCCGAATAATGTTCCTCTTCAACTGCTCTAAATTGGTCGGATTATTCTCGTAGACTACCGATTTGAGGTAGCCCCATAGAAAATAATCGCATAGAGAGAGATCGGGGCTACGTGGGGGCCATTCAATATCCCCCCTTTTCGAAATGAGTTTTCCAGGAAAATCATTTTTCAGCAGCTCTATGGATACCCTAGCCGTATGACATGTGGCCCCATCCTGTTGAAACCACATCCTCGAGGTATTCCCTTGAAGTTCTTGCAAAGCTGGCACCAAAAAGTCTGCTAGCATGTTGTTCTTTTAACATCCAAAGACTGACTTCTCTTACGTGTTGACTGTTGCGGATTTCGTTGAACTGAAACACGAACACGCTCCACAATGTCGGCTGATCTTGCAGAAACTGGGCGACCACGAACCGTAATTGGTACTGTTGAGCCGGTTGTTTCGAACATTCTGATCCATTTTCGTATCACATTGGCGCTTGGAACTTCACTTAAATCGTGTAAACCGTGTTCATGCCGATACAAACGTCGTGCAGTAATCACTGATTTATTGTTTTCGTAATACGCTCGGACACAAAATGCACGCTGCACTCCCGTGTACGGCTCCATGGCGACTAAATTTCCAGGAAGCGGCGCAGCGAACAACATATCCCCCCGTCACCCCGCGCCGCGCGTTACCGAGAAATTGAAGAATTAAACCGCCAACACCCTTATGGCCCACCCTGTATAAGCAATAAAGAACAAATGTATTGATTATAATTGTGCCTGGCATTGATTTAAAAAGTTGTAATAGTTTGATCATATCTTCTCTTGTTTTAAGCTATACATTCTTATGCTTAAAGATTCAAAATAAAAGTGATATAAAAGACATTTTCTCTAATCGTAACACTGTGCTAATATCTAAATTTCTACCTAAAATACCACCAGAATTGAATCGACAATGTTATGATTTTTTCTGAATGTGATCAGAACCGGTTAGCATATTTTACAAAATTCAGGGGGGTTCCTGAATTGATTTTTTTATGTATACATAATTCTATAGTTTATGAGATATGATCGTCTAAATCTGTATGTTATGTGAGTGATGCCACTTCTTCTTTTTTTAAAAGCCACGCTAAGCTCACATATATTTTGCAATTGTCTTATCTGTTATCTTGGCCACTATAATGGTTTCACAAATAGGGGCGCGGCACTGCCCATTTTTTTCTTAGCACATATTATTTCTGTAAAATTGTTTGTTTGTACCCAACCTTATAGCTAAATATTTGATACGGCGGTATCCTTCCTTTGCCAATCATATCTGAATTATCAAATAACAATTTCGTAAATGACACGTTATCATTATCATGGCACGTTGCTTTGGCCGCCGTAATTGATTTTGAAAAAGAGGCGTGGCACCATTGAATATCTAGGATGCTAGAATGTATTCCTTTTCATGTCAGTAGCATATGGCCCGATCGCATCATTAGATCTGCAATAGTTCTTGAGACACGACCGTTAAAATTGTAAGTTCTGTGGGTGGTGCCACGCCTCTTTTTATACTCTTCACCTAATATAGAGTATGAGAATTTTGTGATTGATAGTAACATACTGTTCAATTTTTATGACGATCGGTCAGCTACTTTGGCCGCCCTAAAAGCTATTTTAAAAACGAACGGTACAACGTCCACTTCTTCTTTTTACCTCATTATATATGGTCATTCACAATGGTGATTTGTCTGAGCCCCTTTGCCCAATCAAGATCTAACATAGTCTATGATAGTTCTATTAGTTTAGATGCCTATTCGGAACAAAAATACAATCGTGTAAACGTTAAATTGCATATGCGTACACGTACATATATATATATATTATATAAACTTATTTTACAAAAATTCTCACTTTTAATAAGTTTTAGAAATGGCAACTAGAGTTAGCCGTTAGCTTTCATGCTGTTCGGTCGACTGTTTACGGGCTATAATATTAGTTTGTTATACATCAGTAAAAAAAAAGAATTATTACAATTCATTGCCAAAACAAAAAAAATATTGAGTGCCCAAAAACTAAGTCAGAATGCCTCGCGCGGCCAAACCGTTGGCTCGCTGTAAGGATAAGACTTCAACCAAAAAACAGATGCATTTATCTACCAATTTCAATATCAATTCAATTGATCCAATATCATCTGGGTACAATATGTAGATACAGTGATCTATCAAGTCTCGAGAATATGGATGATACGCCAGAAATCAATGTTGCACTGGCTTAAATTCCTTACAAACTTCCACCAATTGTGGCTGACGTCGAGGTACCCCTTAGAATTCGACATCTTCTGGGACAAGATTGTGTATACAAGCGAACATCTATCGGCATCAAAATATTTCTTAAAGGAAAACAACATTCAATTCCATTCCTTCAACCCAAAAGAAAATAAACTTTTTACAGCACTTTTATGCGGTCTTCCAAAAATCAACAAAAATCTCTCCCCGTCAGCAATAACCGAGGTTAAAACGAGGTATAGTTCGGACAATAACGCGGTTTATAAAGTTCAGTTTTCACGTAGAACATTTAATCCAAAACTCGTTGCATAATGTTAAAACAATTTGCAACGTAATAATCACTTGGAAAAAGCACAAACCTAAGAAAAATAACAATCCAACTTAGTGTTGGAATTGCTTAATGTATGGCCACGGTGGAGAACACTGTAACCGTCAGCCGGCATGTATGACATGCGCTAATCAGTATTCTACTAACGGCTGTCCATTCACAAAATATAATAAAAAACCTGCAGGTTTTGCAAGCTTCAACTGTAAGAAAAATGGCAGAGAGAGACCAGATCATTCAGCCAATGACAATAACCAACCTTACCGTGCCCTCTATCTGGAAATAAGGTCTAGAGCAACAACCCATCAAACTGCGAGAACCAACTCACCCCGAAAGCGCCTTCACAATGCATTCGCTACGAGTGCTCCCCCCATAATAAATAGTTCGGAAAGTTTTGAGAACAATCAAAATATGGGATGTTCTTACGCTGAAGTTGCGAGAGGCACTAAAACTAATCTCTTTAATATTGATCAGCTGTTGATAAGCTTAGCAGATGTACTACAAAGGTACAACAAATCCAAGTTGTTATGTCTCTTCTTAAATATGCACATGGAATCAAATAGATCAAACAGCCTTTTACTTCTTCATTTTAATGCAAACGGCATTACCACATATTCAAAAGTTCGACAATTTTATAATCTTCTCTTATCTCAACACGTACAAATAGCGGGCATAAATGAAACATTCTTCAGAATTATATTCAGCATCGCAATGATCGAGCAGACAATATAGTACGTGATGTTGCTCTTTTAATCCGCAAATCTGTTAAACATAAGCTATTGCCAATTATAAAGACGTCATCAATAGAAAATATCTCTGTTGAAATTAGCATCAATCAAAGAAACACTGTTACAACTACTGCATATTCTTCCAAGTATACTGCCCAATTTGCTGATGATTTGAGAGCACTTGCAGCAACAGACAACAAAGATTTTATAATTCTTGGAGACTTTAATGCAAAACATATTTCATGGAATTGTCCAAACAATAACATAGCTGGAGTAGCCCTGAACCGTTTACAACACTCGCGCAATTTTTTTGTATACTTTCCGGATGAACATCCTCTGTATCCCCACCGAACCAACCGTAGTCCATCAACTGTAGATATTGTTCTAAGTAACATATCCCTAACCATGAGATTGAAAACATTAAACTACGAAATACCATCAGATCATCGCCCTGTTTTATGCTCCGTGGAATGTGATTCCTTCAAAAAGTCAGAAACGAAAAACTTCTCGCATAAACACTGCAACTGTAGAATATTTCAAGATGTTGTGAACGAAAGTATTGTTTTATCAGTAAATAGATATACTTCCCGACAGGCCATTGACAAGGAGATTGAAAATTTTAGTGTGCTTCTTCTTACTGCCAGAAATATTGCTACACGCCAAGATAACTTGACAAAACATACTACTCTCCCCCGCACTGTTATTCGGTTTATTGGACTCCGTAAGAAATATAAAAGGAAACAGCAGCGCACCTTTAACTTCCAGCAAAACAATTTCTATGGTAAGTGTGTAACGTCTATAAGCAATTTTATTGATAAAAAATAAATGCTGACTGAAACAAGAAACGGTCGACGATCCTAGAACATCTCAAACCTGGAGATAAATGATTCTGAACGATAAGCCGTTCTTTGAGATGTAGGAATAATAGGAAAATTCCCATTATAGTGGATGGTCACAATAAGCTAATTACAGACGAAGAAAAAACGGAAGCACTAGCAAACTCATTCGCCAACGCACACGAACTAACCCTGAGCTGCACTCACCCAAATGATAGCAAAGTAAACAAAATTGCACTACATCTGAAAACTGAGGAGGCATCAATAGACGGGGCTGTATTTATCACCACACCCGAAATATCTATCATACTGAGCAAATTAAGATCTTTAAAAGCTCCAGGATTCGATGGGGTCTCAAATTTGTTTTTGAAAAATATTCCCACAAAAGCAATAAAATTGTTGACCATAATATTCAACAGTTGTATACGTCTAAATTGTTTTCCAATGGCATTTAAAAATGCTAAAGTAAGAGCCATTCGCAAACCCAACTAACCCTCAAGCAATCCTACCAGCTACAGACCAATAAGTCTCAAGCAATTTAGGAAAAATATATGAAAACTAATTCATAAAAGGATAGACGAGGTTGACACGTCCCATAGGATAATATTCGATGAGCAATTTGGGTTTAAAAAAGAACAAAGCACTGTTCACCAAATTGGTAGAATAAAAACAAAATAATTAGGAACAAGCGCAACAGAAAATCAACAGGGTTAATATTACTTGATGTTGAGGAACCACTCGACACTATATGACAGCACTTTTTAAATTAGTTGCAGCAGATGTGCCAAAGTATTTGTGTAAAATTATTGCCGACTTTCTATACATTTGTGAATTTGTGGTTTCGGTTGGGCAGAGTATCTCGTCTTTCAAAAGTATTCCGGCAGGGCTACTTTAAGGATCAATTTTATCACCAATTTTGTACTCGATCTATACTTTGGATTTCAAACCTTCTAAAGAAGTTAACATTGCTTATTATGCAGACGATACGGCGCTAGTTTCATCAAGCAAGTTAACAAACGCTCTCTTAAAGAAAATGGAAAATAGTCTTATGGCCTGCAACAAATACTGTAAAAAATGGAGAATTAAGATCAACGGTCACAAAACCCAAAGCATAATTTTTCCTTTCAATCCCGATGAGAAGCCAACACTATAGAAACTCAAAATGATGTTAAATATCTTGGATTAATTTTAGATAAAAAAAACTCTCCTTCCAGAAACATATTCAATTATCTTGTGAGAAGGCGTTGCGTTAATTTAGGGCATAAAATAAAAATCTTATTTACAAGTGTGTTATAAGGCCTATAATGTCTTTCGCTTCACCTATATGGCACAACGCGGCACAAAGCCCTTTACGAAAAATGCAAATTCTTCAAAACAAATGCTTAAAAATGATTTTTAACGAACATTTGAAGTACCGCACTTCTGTGCTGCATGAGGAAACAGGATACGAACTTTTTAAGGATTATTTTAAAAGATTAAATGATAACTATTTTAATAAGATTCTCTATTCCACTTTTCTCGTAATAAGAGAACGATTTATAAATAACTTAATAAGGGGAATTTATCAAACGTTTTACACATTTTCCTAAATTTCTCTTAAAACCTTTAGAAGCTGAGGTATTTGCAGAAAAAATGATGTAAAATTCGAAAGTATGAGACATTGGTTACAAATAAAATGAACTTTCACAAAATCTTACCTTAAAAACAGGTGCCTTATTGAATATTATCCTTCACATGAGTTGTACTGTAATTTTATATGTCTGAAATAATAATTTACGAACTGACAACAATTTTGCAATACTCATGTTTCGATAAAGGTTGGCACAAAGGGGCGTCAGGTCCTCTTTTTAGGTGGAAATAATTTGCATAATTTTTATAGTTCAAACAGTATTTATATATACTTTTTTAATTTGTCTTTTTAAAAAGCGAAGCTCTGTTCACCTCCCTGCACATCCTGGAGAAAAAACGTCATTGACTTTTATTTTGCACACATCCAAATCTTACTGTTAAAACAATTCAAAGATTGCCATTTGGACACAGTGTAATGTTTCAAATTAATAAATATTAAATGGAATGCGCAAAACAAAGCTCTCCAAAACAAAAGGCTACAGATTTGGTCGGCTTGAACAACACATTTAGAATTTGTAAAGAGTAGCCAAGGTACTCGCTACAAATACCAGCATAGCCAACGAGTAGCAGAAACGCAAAACAAACACACAGGCATGTGCTAAATACAAACATCAGCAATGCCCAGTCCGTGATAATTTTACGATTACCGACATGTTTTCTCTTGATTCTTGATTCACTCTCTTTGGGCTTGAGTACTTTCACTCTTGATTTTCCTCTAAAATTTGTGACCGTTCCGTTCATGTTTTCATTTCATTTAGGACTATTACGAAACTGTGGTCCACAAATTATAAACTGTTGTTAACACTGAAATATTAGGATTTTTTTGATGTGTGCCAAAATAAGTCCGACTACACTTTCAAAATAGAAAAATGTGCTTACAAATTATGTCCATTGAATGCGAATAAATCAGTATCATTTATATAAATACAAATTAGTATCCTGCCATATGTTTTGTTACACAATTTCGCTTATCGTTCAAAACTTTTTGCGGGAATAGAACCGTTAACTTTTTTTTCAGAACACATGCACTGATTAGTGAAGAATACTAGTCAGTTTGGTTTCAGTTTGCAATTTAATAACATGGAGTGGGGCGTTAAAGAGAATCGAGTCGGCGTAATAGCGTTGCATAAGTGCGGAAAGAGTGCTGGCCAAATTTTCGAGTTGCTAAAACCACTCGGAATATCAAGAATGTTCGTTTATCGTGCATATGGCAGGACTAGGTATACGTGTATTTTAGGGTCCCCCAAAATGTCAAATTTTTTAATTTCGTTACATAGCGTAATTCATTGAATTTATTAATTTTACCTATATTTTTGGTTTTTGTATTTTTTCAATATTTTGGTACTCGTGTAGAATATTTCTGGAAATTTGCATAAATCAACATATGAAAAAAAGGACTTAAGCTTTGCAAATAGGTGAGTTTGGTCGTGTAAATAAATGCCTCAAATGTTTAGTGTCCTTACTAAACTTTTAAAATGCAAAACTAACATTTCAGAGATTACTGATGAATGGGGCAGTTTTTTAAGTAAAAAAGGTTATAAACTTTATTCAGACGTTTATTTCTGACTATTTTTAGGAATCCATTCAACAGCATTTTTTTTTTATTTAATTTTTATGTGATTTAGATGACATAAGATCTGTCGGATATTTTTATTTTTCAAAATTTATATTTGATTGGGAGATGTTATTTTGCACCGTGCGTCGTTAGTGCTTATGCTTCCGAAGTAGCCACCCAAAATAGTTACCATTCATTCAAATTTATTGTGTCCCCTACCGAAATCATACTTTAATTCCAACGAATAATGCAATCATCAAAACATTTTTCAAACTTTTTTTGCGGAAAAGAAAGTTTTCCGGAAGAAAGTTCACGTCCCGAATTTTTTTTGCGTCTCCTATAGAGTGAAAATGGGTGTATCGAAATAATGTCGTCTTTTAAATTGAGAAAAAAGGCCGAAGCCATATCTGGTGAATACGGTGGTTGTTTGATATTACTTGGTGAGTTTTCGGCCAGAAATTCATTTATAATAGCAGTCTAGTGAGATGGTTCATTATCGTGAATTTCGTTCCACAAATCTTTACCCTTTTGACGAATTTGCCCAGTCGCGTAAAGCCGAAGTAATATTCTTTATTTACCGTCTGACCTTCTGGCAAGACTTTCGGATTCGGCTTAGTTTGTTAATTATTCAGCTTTTCAACCTTGAAATATCTTTTACCTTTCCAGTATATTGGAAAAACATTTTTTAAACATGGAATAGAATATGGACTGTCTTCAATTTAACCGAACTGAGTTTGGGAATAAACTCTGTATGAACCCATCGCTACAGACCTTTAACAACTTTAACTTTTTACGGAATTTTCTCCCTGGTCGTCACACTGAACCCTAAATTCCTCCAATACTTTCCATTGTATTAAGTCAAACTTCAATTATTGTACTACCAAGGAACGCCACCAAGAAGTAATGAAACCTAAAAATTGTTCTGTTTAATATCAGTTTTGGAAATTGTAAAATGAAATAACAAAAAAAAAAAAAAAAAAAAACATTTCTATCTTTAGCAGTTTGCCAGGTGTCAGTTCCGATTTAGCTGAAGGAATGAAACTATATAAAACTATACTTTCTTTTTGATTCAAATAAGGACTCATCGAAATATGAAGTGAATACTTGTTCCGAGAACGATGCTGCCGAAACGCCTCTTGGTATTATCTTTTACTCCAACATTTCCCTTGTTAGAATAGCAAGAACTAAAGAGCAGCCACCCAGAATGAAGTTAAAGATCATGCGTTTAAATGCTAAAATAAATTACAGTTCCATTACTCAACCGCTTGGAGAATTGAAAAGAGAAGAGATAATGTCGTTAACTGAATTACTCTTAGGTGTCTAACAGAACAATTTGTAACACTGTTAGCCTGGTAATTTGTCGAGGTATCTGTGTGAGTATGTGTGTATCGCTAACATTTATGGTGGAAAAACGAAAACAAAACACACGCATGAACATTTACTATATTATGTTCCTATGTTGTAAGAGAAAGAGCGCATTCCCGTTATAATGACGAAGAGAGAGCATTTTGTGTCAGCTGTTAACATTTTTCGTGTTGTGTCTGTGTGCGAGCGTGGCACAGCTCGGAACGCCACAGCACAGACATGTTATGATTATTGTAGTAAAAACCAACGACAACGTAAAATCAGTTGCAGTGCGTAGGCGGTTGTCGTAGACGTCGTAGCTCTTTTTTGTTGACTAAGCGAGCACGTGCTACAACATAGGACAGTAGTACTAGGCCACTACATACTCAACTACCCAGCACAATTATTGTGGTAGTAGCAGCAGTTAGTAACCCTGTGTCTACACTCTGAACAAGTGAGTGCGTCGTTTCAGTCCGGGCGAGTGAGTGAGGCGCGTCAAACAAAAACGGCAAACGAAACAAAATACGCGTGTATCAGGGAGTGTGTAGCGATATATGTATTATGTTACTACTACCGAGTGGCTGGCTGAGATCTCTATACAATTTAATATAATACGTGCGCGTATATGTGTGTGTAAAATTTTATAATATACTTTGAGCACAAAAAGTGGGCAAAAACGCAAACTGAAAAGCACTTAAAAGGATAATGATTTTTTGCTGCTGCTTTAAAATTTGCAATTAAAATGCAGCAAAATGCTAATGAATTATATGGATACTGCAAAACAATGAATTATTATTGTCATAAAAGCTGAGAGAAATCTGAATATGAAACTCTAAATAAACTTCAGAACATCTACTATGTCTAATACCGCATTATGGGTTATGAATACAGGAAAGCCGAAGATAAAGAGTTGTGATTAGCAAATTTAGAAAAAAAAAAAAAATAAAATTAAATAACAAAAATACAAAAAAGGACAGACGATGTAGTTTGTTGAAATGTGACAATTTTTACTAAGTTTTTTTTCGTTAATATAAAATCTGCACCTTGTTATTTGCACCGATGTTTTGATAACAACAATTTATATATATAAAATATAACAACAACAACAACAACAACAACAAAAAGTCGACAATAACGTTGGTGTCTTAAAAACACTTACCATGACAATAAATAAAGTATAACTTGGGAAAAACAACAACATAGATTAAAATATGATAAATGAAAATTACTGATTTTCTAAAATAAGAATAATAATTTAAGAAATTTCTAAACAAATAGTAAATAAAACCAATGACAATAAACTCTTGCGACATAAAAACCAATAAAAATCGATTGTTTTTTGGATGAAGACGAAAACATTCAGAATTTTATAAAAAATTAGTTAAGAAAATCCTAAACTGATGACAATAAACGTAAATCATTTATAGCCTGATTTAAACAACCAACGGTAATAACAAACAATAAAAAAAAATACAAGAGAAACCAAAATTGTTATTAAAAATCACGTCCCGAATAACTACAGAAAATTAATTTATTAAAGCGCTCAAGGAAGAGTAACTGTAACGTAACACTTGAAAGAAACCCGTTCAAACTTTTGATTACAATTCACAGAAAACTGAGGAGAAACTGAACTTTTCGAATGCCGCTCAAAATTACCTAGTGCTGTCTTTCCTTAATGAATACATAAATGTCGTTTCTCATTGCTATAAAGTGAAGTAAACGTAACATCCATGCTTTCACCACCAAGAATCGAATTTTAAAGAATCCAGTAAAGAATTTCAAGACAATATTAATAATAACCAAACGAAACTGAGTTTTCATATAATCTACAACTTCACTCACTCGCATCCACAAACTCCATAGATTATATAAAAGTAAAGGAATATGGCTGGACAAAGTGGTTTGGATACCGGTAAAGGTTGTTAATAATTGTTAACCAACGAAATTACAAAAAGAAATAGAAGCTCAGCAGCGTCCTATTCAAACTAAAAACAAAAAGTGTTAGCAACAGCCCAGGATTCTTTCAAGACATTCCTTTAAACGAGAACGGAAGCTACTTAGCAGACAACCGCCCATGCTGTTAAAGCACCACATATCAGAGTAGGTACTTTTTTCATTTACATTTCAATTATGTAAATTCTAATCTAATAAATTATGCACTATATTTATGAAACTTTTATGATTTATGGTGATTTATGGTGGTCTCGTGCTGTTAGCGGAAATCAAGACTTTTTTGAAAAAATTATTAGAAGAAGTACTTGTATAAATGAGTCTCTGTCATTTTTTTGTCCGAAAATTTGCCATTTATTGTAAAAACGATACATTACGTGTTATTTAAAATATTACCCACAATTACTCGCCACTATTTCTCATCTTTCTGACTGCATAGGAATACCGCGTCTTTTTTAACGCGATTCAGGAATCGATCCAGTTTTTGGTTTCCTCATATGATTTGAAAAGCTGCTCAGACAGATCATGTACAAGAACTGATAATCGTGAATACGGCAAGTGCTGAAGATTTTTAAGTAGGGTTTGATCGGAGCCACAATATGTGATCGAACATCACCAGGCAATCGAATACTGCTGTCGTGCCTTAAGTGGTAGTAGACGCGTTTTTCCTTCAGTGTTTGGCTCAATTTCATCTACTGTGTTCGTCAGAGATCGCTTACCTAATGGTTTGGTTCGGTTTGAGCGATTCACAACACAAAACGACAAATTGTTCAAACCAAGTACACAATATAAGTTTTCTATTTTCAATGAATATTTGGCTTGACTATCAACGTTCAATCATGGCCATGCGGTCACCATGACCGCATTGTAGTGGATCCATTTTTTAATCCGTTCCCATCTCATCCGTTTACGCTTGGCAAGCACCATTCCACATGTACAGAAACGGCTTTTGACAGTTCTAGTCTTCAGTTCATATGGAAACCTTTTCATGTGAACATCATTGTTAATGATTTCAAATGATTTAAGTACAAATCCTTCTTCCAATTGCCATGAATATTCATCAATTCTACTTTCGGTATCACGCCTTGTGTCTTGCCTTAGACGTCAAACTCACCGTTTTTAAACTTTTAATACCGCTCGCTAAAAGTCACTCGCCAATCGATGCATCTCAGCTGTAAATTTCCTCAAATTAAAAAAGAAAAATCAAAAGTTCCCACATATGACACTTATTCGGTTCAAAAGGAGCGATGCTGGCACAAAATCGTTAATATTTCCCAGTTATGGTGTTGCAGATATCCATCCTTACAATATGACGTTTTACATCTGTCATAATTCATCTATAATTTATTAGCCAGTTCATCATTTGTAAAACGGCGGAGACTTATTTGTGTCCCTAATAATTTTTATGTACCTCCTTTAATTTTTAATTTTTTTTTTAATTTTTTGCCGTCTATGTGGAAGAAGAACTGCTTTGTTACTTAGATTCCCTTCAGCTCGTGTGGAACCCAAACATCGAGCTTTTTGGCAAGATAAAGCCGTTACAAATGAATTTCAATTGTTGTGTACACACAACACTGTCAGCTTCTCTGAAACTTCTCGAACAGAAACATGTCGGTCCGACGTGATGAAGGCTTTTATGACGTGCTCATCAACAGTATTTGGCCGACCGCTTCGATGGTCAGCTTTGAGCATGAACTTTCCAGAATGGAATTTCGGCACGTGGATTTTCTTAATCTTGTCTGGCGTGGACACCTCAATTGGTCGTCTTGGTACCTCGTTTAAACTCTGCTACCCAATATTGTACAGTCGTAAACGACTAGAGGTTTGTTCGGCATTAATATTGGTTGGACTGAAACCTTTCAAATGAAAATGTTCAATTACATAAAGGTGACCAATTTTTTCCATGTTTACAAATTCACTGAGATCGTTTATTTTCGATGGCTCAAATAAAAATGTTTGGACCGCGCAAATTTAGACTCAGTAAATCGCGAATATGCCTGGAAGATGAGTGGCAAAAACTGTCTCGGGGAATTTTACAATAATATTACTTGTATCAATATTTATAGATATTACATAATTGTTCAAAAATCGCTGCTTCGAAAAATTACAATGACTACATCGAATTTTTGAACGGCGATAGAATGTAAATTTGGTCCACAATATTTACAATAATAATATTAAATAAATTTGGTTTTAAATTATCTAGTTTTTTTAAAAACTCAATTCTGACCCGGAGATTTGGTTGTTTTCCCAATATTAAACGCATCAATCAGCTATGTAACATATATATATGATATAAAATATGTGATATATAATGTATAAAATATATAATATATAATGTTGTTATCGATCGAATTTCGGATAATTTTGATATTTTGTAGGAAATGGGAAAATTCAAAATCGACCTTTATGTTGTTAAAAAGTTGTGAAGTCGGCTTTTGTATTGTTAAAGTCTACTTTTAATTTGTATAATATTTGGCATCACTGTCAACAAGGGAAATGGTATAAGCGAACTAAGTATTCAGTTTTAAATATTTGCTGAGGGCCTTCAAAAAGCAGAGAAGCTTGAGTTGTACCTGGTTTTTTGAAAAGTAATAAGAAGGCCTGGCCTGATTGATATTATAATTTTGGTGAAACTGCAGTGTGCTATTCAAGTGAAACGTAGTGTTTGTTTATTAATATATTCACATGAGTACCCTTTTGAAACAGAGAAAGATAATCTCTCCAAATGCACCACTTAATAATATTAATAATTAAAGATCCCAATTAGTGTTAGAATGTTGTGTGCTTATGTGTATGCGTGCGTGTACTCCCTCACAACCACACAAGTTGATTCTAAGATTTCATATTTTCATGTAAATTTTTGTTTGTTGGGGCGTATGAGCAACTTCAACGATATCCCAAAATTGAATCTTTATTTAAAAGAAATACGTGGGAAAATTTTGCTCACTTAATATTTATTGGCAGGGTATCTAAGTTTCTTACCCACTACAAATTCACATCCGATTGCATCTTTTTCGGCATATTAGCTTTAGTGGAACGCACCCTTTTTCTTTCCAACTCATCTCGGTGACGGTGAAGTGAGCTTTATATTTGATCATGGTCCTTTAGTCATGGTCCATATAATGTTCGCGGGATTGTTATTTGGGAATTCCATTACTTTTTTTTATCCTTATGTTTTCGTGATATTTATTAATCAAGATGTGCGGCTTATTATTTCAATTTGGCTGTCGACAAAAAATTGAGATTAAATTTCAAATCTTTCAATATTTATCTAGGATGCTTCATGTTACCATTGTTAATAGCAGCCTTCTGATTTCAGCTCCCGTCGAATGGTTGTCTGATGACATTATTGGGGAATACGATTTGCTCAATTCAAGAGTCGCTTAGGAATTCCTGTAAAGAGCTCGAATCATAATTCTCCCAATCCCTATATAAATAATGATAATAAACCTTTTCCCTTTCCATAGAACGAATGTGTGAGAGATGAAGGTGTGAGAGATATTTTTGCAAAAACTCAGCCTGTATATTTTTATTATATTTAAGTGCACTTATTCATTATAGACCCGAAAGTTAATAACAGAGTCTTTTGTTAGAATTAAGCTCGCAAATTATTGGCAATATTATCTATGTGACCTTCTCTTAAAAATAGTTTGGTTGGTTTAACGGGCATCAAACTTAATAATAATACGGTTCACGGTCGCCCCAAGTTAATACACTCCATTACTGCAATTTCATTAAAATGAACAGGCGCAATCTGTTAAGGAATCCTTTAAGAATTTGTATTATTAATGTATCCTCGGTTCTATTTTATGAATTATTTATTTTTGCTTTTTAATTGTAATTTTGCTGCTATAAATTATGCTATAAATTATTTCACTTCAAGTATAGGTGTTCATCTGGTAAAAATGTTTGTTTGGCCGTACATGAAGTGAATAAATAGATCACTTTTACATGGAAGAATTGTGCACCTTTTTTAAATCATTTTATATGTATTTTAAATCATTTTCTAATACCCCAATAAAACTCTTTTTTTAAGACTAGTCCAGCTAAAAGTTTACAAATAGTATCTTCATGTCCTTCCCTTCAACTGAGAAGACAAAAATATTTATTAAATTATATACTGAAAGTTTATTCTTTACAACATCATCCATTATATGAAAAAATCAAAAACAGCGATAAAATATCTAGCCTTAAATCGAGAAACCCTAAGTTTTTACCAGTTTATGCAAAAGGTATTATTGAGTTTGAAAAAATGTTATCAAAATATCCTATAAACGTTGACAACATTGAAAATAGAACTTTTTCTCGTATTGAGCCTTGGACATATATACCCATAAACGTAGACTTTTTCCCTCGCCTATTCGTCAAAGAGAAATATGAACGCTACAGAAGTAAAGCAGAATTTTTTGGAAGCCATAAACACTAAATACCCAAATCATAAACTTTTCTTTATAGACGGTTCTGTTAATAATGCAAAGGCTGGCTTCGGAATTTTCGGTACTGATCTTGAAATGTGTAAACGCATCAATGATTACTCATCCATCTACACTGCTGAGCTACTTGCTATCAAAACCTGTCTTCAATATATATCTAATTCTGACATAGATCAAAATTCATTAATTATATGTGACAGTAAAAGTGCATTAATAGGCATAACAAATCCATTCACCAATAATATGATTATACAACAAATAAGAGAGACAATCAATAATTCTTCAAACAAAATAGACTTTCTATGGGTCCCAAGCCATTTAGATATACATGGAAATGAAAGGGCAGACCAGTTAGCTAAAAATTCTTTAACAGAAGTTGTAGCTAGGGAATTCAAATATCAATTTTCGGACTACAAACGGCAAATCTCAAAATATACTTTTTATCTCTGGGAAGTTTCTTGGAATAGTAATAATGACTCCAAACTATATGCAATCCAAAAAAATATAATACACAAATTCAAAAGCCCCAGAATATCCAACACTGATTTTATTAAATATACGAGACTTAAAATTGGGCATTGTAATTTTTCACATAAATATATTATTGAGAAAAGTCAGCCTCCACTGTGCACCTGTGGTGAAATTATGAGCGTTTCGCATTTATTTAATGACTGCGTAGTTTTAAGTGAAAAACGAAGAAAATTCAAGATAAACAACATTCAAGTCCTCTCAAGCGATGTAAATTTTGAAAATGTTAAACAATTTCTAAACGAAATTATTTTATTTAAACTGATTTAAACCTTGGTTTCAAAACTGTAAAAATAACACTAATATAAGTTTTTTGTAATAATTCTACTTATATTATATGGTTCATATAACCTTATTGTGTTGGGACCTTAATATCTGAAATAAATAAATAAATAAAATAAAACTCTTTTTTTCGCCAGAGTTTTTCAAATCTATGATAAAAACCGGAGCTGGAAGGCTTTCCTGAATTGATCTCAGTTTTCCGTTTTGTCGCCGTTTCCAAGAGGCGGATATTAGTCGGTTTCTGCAAATTTCATAGTTATTTATTAGGTTACTTTGTATTCAAATTTGTTGTTAATGGCCAATAAAATTGAGTGGAATGCCGGAAACTCTATTTTTGACGCAGGTGATACCACCGAGATATGTTAACTGAGTGTGAGTGGCCAGTAATTGAGAGCGTAGACATAAACTTTCACCGGTTTCAATAGAATTTTTTGTTGAACTTTTAATGCACATTTTTTGTATTTTGCTTTATTGTTATTCAAAGTTTTAAGTTTATATTAGGTTTGGTACTCAGCGTATTAAAGAAATTGTTGGGGCAAGAAAGCAACAACTCATACATATAAGATTAATATAAAAAGTTAATATTGGCATATCTAGAAAAATTTCTCATTTAGCGAGAAATTTAATATTAAGGGCGCTAATAAGCATCCACTTTTTCAAATATTGGCCATTTATTGTGACAAAATGAGACATTATTTGTCATTCAAAATATTGTTTATTGCTTGTCGCTACTTTTAGCTTTCTATTTGACAGTATATTTGTACTGCATACTTTGAGTCTATCCGATGCTCGACACAAGTCTTGGTTTCTACATGACAGACGCGCTTAGACAGAGTTCGTGTAATTGGTCGGAACAAGTTATGGATGGAAGACAAATGTCTGTTTCGCCATTGAGAATTTCAAAACCTCCGTAGAATGTGAAAGAGCATTGCCATATAATAAGTTTGTCATATCTTGAGCAGTAGAGGGTCCATTCGGCGCAATCATATCAATTGTGTTCGGTAGAGAAACCCAATAATTGTTTCGTTCAGTTTGAGCAACTCATAATTCTCGAAACCAAGTTGATCCCTCAAAACACATAACGTGAGCTTTTTTCTAAAAATATTCTATAAATATTCTTTTCTCTTTATATTATCGCATCGGATTCATTTTTGACCACCACTGACTGTACGATGAAAAAATCTTTCCGTTTATGCCTGGCGAGCCGTATTTTACATATGGAAAATCTACCTTCAACTTTCTTAGGTTGCAATTCATATTGAACCTAATTTTCTTCCTTTCGACTAATTCCTAACGATTTTAAATGATGTGAAATAGGTTGTAAAATGTTCTCCTTGAATTTGGCACAAATACTTGCTTCAATATACTTCATATATTATTTTGTCTTCCGCTACTTCCATTGTCGTCGACATCAAACTCATAGTTTTTAAACATTCGTAATAACTCACGACAATGTCTCACATTTAAAGCAGCCTCGTCATATAAATCTACAACCAATTGATGAGCAGATTTCTTCAAATTATAGAAATTAATTAAAAAGTTCCCGTGTATACTGCTTATTTGGATCAAATCTGGACATTTTCGCAAACAAAGCAATACGCGATGCTGATAAAAAATTGAAAATATTTCATAGTTATGTGTGTTGCCATATGTATCCAACCTTACATTTATACTACCAACATATTGTAAGTTTTGTGATTTTAAAGTTTTTCCGCATTTAGCTAAGACTGTTTATCCAAATTATTCGTTAATATAATTTTAATTTTCTGTTTTTGCTATACTGATTTTTGTCTAAATCTGATTATCTTACTTTTATGCTAATATGCTTTGTCTTCGAAAGGCGGCTGGTAACATAAGATTCGTATACGAAGTAGGATTACCACATGCGCCTAAGGAAATTCCAATTTCATGCTAAGTCTCAAACAGATGATTTGATTTTTAATATGCTGATAAACAACTGCGCTTCCTAAAATTTTTCTGCAGTCCGTTATGGAAACCCAAAAGAATAGATAACAAATTTGACGTGAATGTTATTTAATCATAAGACAAAAAGAGAATTAAATCATGGGGTTTTGTTACGAAAATCACAATTTTTTAATGTCATTTAACCGAATTTGGATGGATATTAAGGAAAATAGAATTGTCACAACAGGTGATAGCGTGATGTACTTCTTGTTTGCAAAAATAGTGGAGGACAATGGTACAACCTGTAGTTAAGAGAACATGGTTGAACAGTTTTTGTGCGGCTGCAATTGGTTTATATGGACTAAAAGGAGTAGATTTACTTTCAATAAGATGCTACATGCTACGTGTATTGTATCCCTAGAACCAATGAATTTCCTGGGCACACGAAATCCAGGCTATGCCACTTAATTTAATTTAATTTATATGTTCAGGATTGTAATTTTAAGCCTTAAGGCCGATTTGATCAAATCACAATATTTTAACATATATTCTCCACAATTCAATAACAAATATGTTATACAACTTTACAATACTAATGTTATAAAAATGTTGTGTATCTTAATATGATTTACAATATGACAGTGTATGTACTTCACTTATTAAAATTTTTCACTTTGTATGTTTTTCGCCCTAAAATACGGAGTTATAACTTTAATTGGAGTTTATAGCTGCTCCATAATATTACGAAAAAATTAATGACAGATTAAATGGTAAAAGTTAATAACTATCAGTACTTTTTTTAAGATTTCATTAACTAAATAAGTGAGATACTATACCAGTAATGGATAAAAAAAAATAATTATTTTAGCGATAATCATTTCCTCGTTCAGAATGAAAACAGATTGACATCAAACTATCTGACGGCAATATCAAAGAAAAAAAGGGCTCAAGCTACGCAAACTACTCAAGAAGTTTTGGGATGAAGGACAAAATTTTAATTTATTTCTTGAAAAGATTTGTTCATATATGCGAATTGATCGAGTAAATTTAAATAATTCTGCAATAAACAGTAGTGATTGATTTTTAATGGAATTAGAAAACAAAAGCAACGAACGAATAACTGCAAAATTAGGAAAGGAACAACCTAGAAATTGTATCACAAACAGAGACACGGTGTCAATTCGACGAAGACAGAACAGAAATAGTATAGCACAATTGAAGGACAACTGGATTTTCATTACCTATATATTGATTCTAACTGTCCCGGCATATATTCCGATACAATAATTTATATACATACATAACTGCCGATTATATAACCGCCGAATGGTTATATTCACGCGCGAAACTAAACCTGATGAAAACCTTAATTGGTTATAAGACAATGTCATCTACAACATTTTTTCCATACGCTCACTGTAGTATTTTGTGATATAGTGGCGTATGAATAATTTTCATTGCAAATTTACAATTACTCATACAACCAGAGTGACTCTTTGCAAATACACAAACCCCTTGGTTTGGCGCCTACCGTACACTCATATTTACGAGTGCTTGATATTATATCAAATATTTATATTAAATTTGTTCTGTGTTTGGCTTGAAATCTTATCAAATTGAATTGAATTTATGCGAAAAATTGTGTAAATTCATAATGGACAACTTTTTTGATATGGGAAATTGAAAAATTTCAAAGAAAAGGAAAGCACATAGGAGGAACGTATGTGATAGGAATACACGTAAGTAAATTGTGCTGGTGAATTCTTATCAAAGTGTGCATGTAAATGTGCACGCATGTACGAGTGTACATTCGTTTTGAGGATACAGCTCATAGAATTGCTTACACAGACTATTATAAATAAAACAGGAAAAACACAAAGCACAGAGTGTACAAATACAGAATTATGACAAATACAACTGTACAGAGGAGATAGGCAACGGCAAAAGACATTGCGCGAATGTGTGTGACTGGCAGTCAGTGTACTAAGTATGTTAAACATCCATTTTTGGTGGTGTAGAGACACAAAAAAAAAAAAAAAATAAACCCAAACCCAAAAGCAAAACATCTAAGGCACAGGCACAGCAGTTCTCTGTGTGCGTTTGTGTTTGTGCATGTGATTCAGTTCACATCACAAGGTAAACGAATGATAACTTTAAATGTGAGTGTAGTAACAGTAAACGAACGAAATGGAAACCCAATTCTGGAACCAACGGCAGCAACAATACGACAGTCCCACAATAGCATCCCTAACAATCAGCTGCTGATGTAGCAACCAACATCTTACACGAGAGTAGACAACAACGACACAATTTTCTTATACTTTCCTCTTTTTTTTTTTTTTGTTTTTTGTACAAAGAGTATTAACGAAAGCAAAAAAAAAAAAGAAAAAAAAACAACCAACATAACGTTAGCCTTGTAATGAGACATCAGTTGGAGCAGTTTTGTTAAGAATTTGTTACTTTGCTCAAAGATGTGGCAAGTGCGGTGCGGTGGCGTGTGCGACGAGCAAGCGTTGAAGGGAGTCAGAAGCCAGGAGCCGAAACTACGACTTGTACAGACTGTAAAAGCACAACAATCAACAACATCAGTTAGGCTTATGAGGCAAGAATATAGTGGCAGCAAAAAAATCGATTTCTGCTATGAATTTATGTGTGTCATTTTGTGTGTTCGTTCGCTTTTCACATCTTGTGTTTACGTTACACTAACTTCCATTGCTGGCTGTTTGAGCTGCTAGTGACAATGGAACCGTAGGATAATAACACAGAACCCGGAGAATGCCACAAAACTTAATGTTACAGTGGTTTGTTAACTCATTAAAATCGAGACAATAGAAATAATATTTACTTTTACAATTCGCAGAAATCAGTAAAATTATAAAGAATTGACCAGAATCGCAAGTGCTTTCAAAGATTGCTCGCGTTATTCAGATGTCTTAACACAACTGAAATAATGTATTATTATATTGGTAGCGTTTTTGTAGGTTTGTTTTTTTAATGATGGGTGATTTCAGCACTGATTTTTCACTTACGCTTCAATATAATAGATTTTCATGCATAAAAGGTCGTAGCATGTTGATTAAAACACGGGACTATAATGAGTATGATCATGGGTTGCAACCAACTATCATTATTTGAGAGGCGATGTGATTAGCAAAGTAATCGACAATTCCAGTAAATACTCCTCAAACAGACCAACAGAATCGTTGTCAAACTTAGTGAGTCTATGAACAGAATACGTGCACTGAATGTGAGAAGCCCTCCCATATCTCATTCATTGGACATTCCCTTGTTGTTGTTTTTTTTTTTAAGGAATACGTTCTCTGATTCTCCAAAATATCACATTTAGACAAATATGAGAAATATACTTAGTTCGGTGAATTTTGTTCAAAATTAGATCATCTAATAGGGTGTTGGAGTGTGAACAATTTTCGAGGCTTACAGATGCATTTGCATGGGAGATATAAGAGAGCACAATCTGATTACGTCCAAATTTTGGACTCAAGTGACAACTACAGACATATTAATTTATCCGAATTTTGGTTTTTGTAACAGTTTGGATAAAATTTAATGAATTACAAAAAAAAAAAAAAAAACAAACAAAAAGAAAATAGCGCAGTATAGAAAATATATTCGTTCGGTCTAAATTATATCTATCGGCGGCGACTCCTTACATTTCTGTCGAATCACCATATGACGATGAACCAGTACGTGGTACGTCATATAATTATTTCATAAGCTAAAGAAACCCCTTGAAACAAGAATCGCCAACCCATTTCTGCCGTCGAATATGTGTCTTTTGACCATAACTTTGGCCGCTACAACGGATTTTTAAGTGTTTATAAAACTTTTATTAACAATCCGTTTTAAATTTCAAATTAATTGACTCTCTCATGTAATTTTTTTAATATTGAAACAATTTTTCGTTTAAAGCTAATATAATCACTGATTATTAATTATTAATCAGTATGGTTCTTTATATCATTGAGTAGCCTGTTGCACATGAGTAGGAGGCCTTTGTCATGATCCATATTATTCTGAAATTATTGGTATTTCGTAACACTTGCAACTGACCGTATATTACCAAGATATGATAACTGTTCCATTAAATAATACGGTTTAATATTGCTAAATTGTTAACTTAATGTCGCTGAATCCAGACGTTCAAAATTACTCTAGAAAATTTAAAAACGGACGTATATACAGAAGGGTATTACTTAGCATAAATTTAGTTCAGGAATGTTTCTATTTACACAGCAGAGGAGAAAGAGATGACAATAATGATTACACGTTGGGACTAAGATTAATTCCAGAAAATCCCTACTTCAAGATAAAAAGAAATTCTTGCATGTTGTGAAGGCAACTTTAACAGTCTGTCTGGAATATACATCTAGAGAATTTAACTCTTGTATACAGGAGTTAAATTTTTGTATATGTGTACAAGAGTTAAGTTCTCTAGGTGTATATTCCAGAAAGATTGTTAAAGTTGCCTCCACAACATGCAAGAATATATTTCTCCTTATTTATATTTGCAATAATTTGCTGTTCTGTTGATAAATCTCCTCCATAAACATCTGGCAATTTCTTCCTTTCTTGAGGGACATTCTTATTTCTCCTGTGTAAACAAACCAAATACGCCGAAAAACTGCTTTTTACTTTCCACCAAATAGAAATTACTGTGTAGAATCAATCAATCTTCTTCACAAGCAAGCCTAAAATTATTAGCTGTTAACATATATAATTATGAATTTGGCTGTGGAAAAAGTACTCTTAAGTTCTGTGTTAGAAAAAAAAAGATTAAAACATTTTGGACAAACATTAGGACCAGCAGCCTCTCTATAAGGTTACTGATTTTCTGTACTGAATATAAGGGGTTGGAACACTGATTGAAAAGTATCGCAAAGTATTCGCGGAACAACGAACATTAGGAGGATATGACTAATTTATAATATTTTGTTGTAAGAATAACATTTATAATTAATCCATTATTCAGAGGGAAATATTCGGTTTTATAATTAAATTTCGGTAATTGTTTAATAACGATTAATCGATTGATCGATCGATTAATATTAATTCACATAAAAAATGCACTTGCAAATTAGAGGTTTTAAAATATGTTTGAAGACGGATTTAGTAGTTTACACGGTGAGGGAAATAGAGAGAGAGAGATAAAGAGAAAGAGAAAAAGAGAGAAGCAGAGAGAGAGAGAGATAAAGAGAAAGAAAGAGAGGCAGAGAGAGAGAGAAAACAATCTAAAGAGTGATTTTTTAATCTTAGTTTTTTTTTTTAAATCGAATAAAACACTCAAATTTGCATCATATATTAAAATTTGGTGTTTGCCATTTAATTTTTAAAGATAATTATATGTAAATGTTGTTCGGGAGGTCCAATTTTTCGTCACTTTTTCGAGCATTTCGGTCTGTATTCCACGAATAAACCGTGTTATGTTATCCTGTAAGGCTTCAATAGTGTTCGGCTTGTCCACATAGACTAACGACTTGGCATAACTCCACAAGAAATAATCCAGAAGCGTTAAATCGCAAGATCTTGGGAGCCAACTCATAGGGCCAAATCGAGAGATAAGCTGCTCACCAAATTCATCCCTCAACATATCCATTGTTTCACGAGCAGCGTGGCATGTTGCACCGTCCTGATGAAACCACATGTCAACCAAGTCAATTGGGACAAAAAAAAAAAAAAAAAAAAAAATTGGCGTATCATGGCTCGATATCGTTCGCCGTTGACAGTAACGTTTCTTCCACGGTCGTCTTTGAGCAAAATGATTCGATGACGCCACCAGCCCATAAACCACACCAGACTGTCGTCTGTTCGGGATGTATCAGTAATTCATGTGTGGCATGTGGCTGTTCATCACTCCAGATGTGCCAGTTTTGCTTGTGTACGTATCCGTTCAGCAAGAAAAGAGCCTCATCGCTGAACACAAAAGTTTTCGATAAAACAGCGGATTTTCATTGAGCTTTTGTAAGGCCCATTCACCAAAAATTGGACGTTGTGGTAGGTCATTCGGCTTCAATTCTTGCGTGAGTTGAATTTAATAGATTTTCAAACCCAAATCGAAGTGTAAAATTTTTCTTGCCGCTGAGAACGGCGACGAATTGACATTTCACGATCGTCATTAACACTGGTCGCTACGGGTGCAATATTTTCTTCGGTATGCACTCTAAGCATGCGAGTCGATGGTTTTATGTCCAACAAAGTAAATTTGATGCGAAATTTGGAGATAACAGCACGAATTGTTGCTTGTTGACACATTTGACACAGAGCACGAATTTTGATAATAAATTTCAACGATTTGCAATCGTTGTTCGTTTGTTAGACTTTCCATCATGAAATGGCAGAGTATACTGTACACTCTTCACTTTGACAGATGACATTTGGACGCCATTGCCAATCAGTGCTGCCAACCTGAAAAACTTAAGTCTTAAAAAATCACCCTATACTTTAAATCATTTAAAACCTAATTCCTAAGCTTTCACCAAGTAAAGAATACTCGAAGTTTTTGGACACATCCATGGATATGCCATGGCCAGTCACACTGCTTCTTCGTTTCAAGGTTAATGTAATGTCGACCTTTGTGTTACTGGACTATTTAAGTAACTTTCTCTGCCGTTATTCCATTAATACTGAATTATTTTATTTATATATTTATCTACACTACTTATTCGCTAACCAAACATTTGTAATAAATTATGAGATTTAGCACAAAGTAAATTGAACAAACTCTCGGTAAAAGTTTACTTTCTTCGTTTGCTTCGCCGTTTTTTGTTTTTTATTGGTTTGTGTGTTTCTGTGTGTGCGAGTGTACGAGAGTATGTTTTTTTCTGCTGAGGGATTTTCACTTTTTTTCCACCCCAAGGCGCCAGCCCATTTAGAGGTTTTTTGCAACTAAATCGAAATTGTTGTCAGTGGTTTGTATTCGTTTTGGTTTGTGTGTTTGTGTTGTTCTTCTGGCGTTTGTTAACGTTTATCTCATTTACTTGTGTTTGTCCTTCTTTGCCCCTTCGGTTTGCTGGGTACTGTTTTGTTTCTACCTGGTATTCCGTGTTGTTTTCATTTCATCTTCCCAAATGTTGTGTAAATTGTTTTAGGATTTTCAAACTGCTGTAACCAGAAGCAGGACTAACTAACGACTGTCGACGAATACCATAAACTTTATGTTTTTTTTTTTTTGCTTTCTTTGGACTTTTTTCGTTGTTGTTTTGCGGCTGAATACTTATTTCAACCGAAAAAGCCAAAAAGTGTAGAGCGGTATGGAATACGAATACCACAGTACCAAATCGCAAAAGTTTGCTGGCGAATATATATTAAAACCTAAATCCTTTTTTCGTTGGATTTGCGGCCCGGAAATTTTATTCGCTGTTATGCCTGTTGTCTTTTTTTCTGTTGTTCCTCTGTTGCCAAAGTTAATTTAGGCTTGAGAACATTCACAATGATACGATTAACGTTTAAAAGTTGTTATTTGCCCCTTTTGTCCATATTTGCATTTAATTTGTTGCTGTATTTCATTTAGAACTCTGTTGGCATTGGTGTTGGTGTCGGTGTATTCGCCCAGCCAAAGGATTTGAGAGATTTCAGTTTGACAGCTCAAATAAATATGTCGGAATTTTTGATAGAGGTTAATAAAGCAAAAAAACAAATATAATTTTGTGCATTGATTATAAAAAGGATTTTGCTGGGAATTAATTTATGTGCAATTTATTGTCAGATTCGGTTTGATCTATTCACATCTCGTGAAGAGTATCAATCGGACCAACATGTTGTTGCAAGTAGAGTTCAATGGTGAACTGGACAGTTCGATCGGGCCAAAACTTATATATCATCCACCCAGCAAAACATAGTATCGTGGACGATGTACTGCTTTGTCGTAAATTATGTGAGCTTTGTAAATTTCATGCATAATAACGACTTTTTTCTAATGTTTTTCAATTAAACATCCATTAAAATACACATTTAGTATTTTTAAAATAATTAGAACGGCCACTTACGAATGTGTGTAAACTTTTAGTTAGCGAATAAATGTTAAAAGTATTTGAAAAATAATGAAAAATTATTAAATTTTCTGTGTATGTGGGTTTAATATCAATATGAGCAAATTTCTCTCTTCTATTTAATCAATTTTGCTGTCTAGTGACGCTCTTCATTCTCAGTGTCAAGTACCGAAAAGCTAAGTAGCGATCTCTTTCTCCCATATATAAAATATCGACTTTCCTGTAGGAAAGTCTCTGCCTACTGGACCAAATTTAGCCCAACCAAAGCCCACCTCTCGCACATAATCTATCGACTTTGGGCAAGTATTGGGTTATCTATTTTTCGTTTTCAAGCAAATTTAAAGAAAGGACACACATAAAGCTATGGTTTCGATGAAACATTTATTTCATTATAATGCTTGCCTTTATGCACGAAATACAATGTCATTTAAATGATCCCCTCTGGATTGATTGTAGCAGTGCACCCTTTTGAGGTAGTTTTCACAAAAATACGGTCCGATGACACCAACAGCCCCATATGCGCAAATTTTGCTTGTTAACGTAACCACCGAGTGAGAAATGAGCTTCATCGCTGAAGAAAATTTTTTTCAAGTGAAAATCCATGTTTAAATCACCACTTTTGTAGTAAGTTTTAATTACTTTTACGCATTCTTTGTTCTCGTTAAACGATCCATATTCGTAAATGGCAAACCTTGCACTAAATAAATAACACTTGAGATGACAGGTATTTAACAGCTGATAGCCTTGCCAGAGCGATATATTGCTTCATTGCCAAATAAATGAGCATATCATTGACTTAAATGCTTTCCCATTTTTCTGCAGTAAAAATAAAAATAAGGACAAATGTTATTTTTCTAGAGGTTGGCCCAATGCTTGTAGGGTAAAGTTTTCGTCTACCAGACCAATTTTGTCTTGATTCGAACTTCAGCTGATCATGTGTATTAAATATACTTTTTGTTCATAATTTTACCATAGTAGCTCAAGCAGTTCGACACGATGCGGATGAACAGATGGAAATGTTTAAATCAACTTAGATTTCTGCGTCGATTTTACATGGATTCCCCA
The DNA here is from genome assembly GCA_019455685.1 of Philornis downsi. Taxonomy (NCBI): domain Eukaryota; kingdom Metazoa; phylum Arthropoda; class Insecta; order Diptera; family Muscidae; genus Philornis; species Philornis downsi. Next base: position 4,936,320 of record JAHXMU010000057.1, on the reverse strand, counting down.
TTCAAGAGAATCGTAGCCCACAAATCTTAAATATTTTTTTTGAAATTCTATTTTCAGGCAAAATACTATAAAATTGCGATTTGAATGACTATGTTCATTTTTTAGTATGCATTTGCCAAAGCTAATTCAAACATATCTTTTGACTTAACAGCTGATATTTTTTTAAATTATGTTCAGCCCATTTACGAACCCTACATAAATATGAACTGATCTGAAATCATAACCCAAGATTCTGCGTAAAAGAATAACTTCTGTTTTCTCCTAATCATAGCATTGCCTTACAGCACGTGTTTTAACTGGCTGCAGCGTTACCATGTACGTATCATTCTCTTCCTCATACACTATGCGATAATCAAGGATGCGAAGACTTGCAGTTTTTCATATTTAAGTATGATTTTGTCATCGAATGCACAATACGATGTGGCAATATATGTCAGGTACACCGGTATTAGGGGAGTTATGTCATAGTGATTTGTAGAATTTGTTGGTATTGGCCGCAACTAATGGCTAGTTTACTTTTGAGCCACTTGATCACATGCAAGCCTTCTGCAAGTAGGTGGGTGGTTCCATTCTGTGTCAAAAAATATCGCTTTTTCATATTCTACTTCGAAATTGAAATCCGCTAGAGAAATTTGAATGCCATTACCAGGCAATCATACAATGCTTCTCCGTCCTGGTCTTGTCGGGTTCGTGGCAAGATCACAAATCAGGATTATGAAAAAAAGAAAACATTTTATCTTAATGCGGATAGTGGCTTTTCGCTCGCTTATAGGTTTATAGTTCTTCCAACCATGGTTCTTATATCTTTTGCGGAGTTTTTCATTATTTGGCTTCAAACTACATTTTCATCGCTCACATTAGCCGATTCTCTTAAAAATAAGTCACAGAGTAACATTCTTAGGTTCATTCATCAGAACTTAAATCTAAAATATTCTGGTATTTTGTTGGATACGATTTAGTTGGAATATTTTGTAAGTTTTTCTAGATCCTTTCTGGCATTCGTTTTGAAGTTACTCTTCTGATCATATAGTATTTGATAATTGCCGACATCCTCATGGTAAACTATGGAAACCATTTTCATTCATTCACACTCCCCTTTCCAGTAAATCCGTTTATCTGCCTTCATTAAATCTTCATTTAATGATTTTACAGTTTTGTTTTAACATAAATTTCTTTTCAATACGTTTGCACATCCGCCTTTCCAATTCTTTGGAATTCCTAAAACAAAAAACTTAAAATGAAATG
>JAHXMU010000057.1:4909182-4935065 GCA_019455685.1 Philornis downsi | reverse complement strand
GTCCTCCTTCTTGTACCCCCAGTCCGCCCCAGTAAAGGATGGTATCACTTATATGTCCATAACTATAACATTACTTTCTTTTTACTCCTTTGGATGTGCGGTTGCAAGGATGGCTGCCTGGATAAATGGCTCGTCGTTTGGTTGGCTGGTACAGGATGAAATGATTGTTATGAGCAAACAGAAAACGTTACAGAATCTATGTCAACATTGTCGACATCAAGCGATGATGATATATCGCACACATCACACATCCGTGAACGCCAGGGTGTGACTACATATTTAGTTGTTGGCACAAAGGAAATAGAAACATCTACGTGATGGTAGTTCGACATGTCGGTTTTGTGATGATATTACACTATCATCATCTGCTGGTGGTTGGCGTTTCAGACGCGTTTCCACGTACTCGTTCACATTTCCAGTACACTCTTTGAACAGGAAAACATTTGCTATTTTCCACTGAAAATACAGTACAAAATTTAATCGGAATACAAATGTTGTGCATATAAATATTTGGGATTACAGGTTTTTCTATAAAAATACATTTCACAATAAATTTCTTTGGAAACCTTACTTTACCTTGGTTATTGTTTCTTTTATATCAGGAGATGGTAGCGGCTATAATTTCCTGTCGAAACTCGTACTGGATTGAAAACATGTTCTTAAATTTTAGCTAAAATGTGTAAGTGAAATTTAAATCGACCAAATTTTACTTGATTTGAGTACGCATGAAAATAGTACGCTCTTAAAGTAAGCACGTAAATTTCCTTGAATAATTTTCTTAGTTATTTTAATTAAAGAGATACGAGTACTTGGCGCCATATGGAGATCAATTTTAAACAATTTGAGTTCGTTTTAACACAAAATTAGTTCTCTTTTTTGAAGTGTATGCAAACGTATAAAGAATATCTGTTGTATATATAAATTGTGGGGATAGGACTTTAATACTATATTTGTTCAGGAAAGTATAGGGTGATTTTTTGATCGTAGTTTTTTTTGAAAATCGAATAAAACACTCAAATTTGCATCATATATTAAAATGTTTTACTGGAATCGACAAACTGGTTTTTGCCATTTAATTTTTAAAGATAATTTCTTGTAAATGTTGTCCGCGGCTGCTCCTCAAAATGTCCATTCAGAAGGTCCAATTTTTCGTCACTTTTTCGAGCATTTCGGCCTCTATTCCACGAATAACGCGTGTTATATTATCCTGTAAGGCTTCAATAGTGTTCGGCTTGTCCACATAGACTAACGACTTGACATAGCCCAACGGCGACGAATTGACATTTCACGATCGTCATTAACACCGGTCGCTACGGCTGCAATATTTTCTTCGATGGTTTTATGTCCAACAAAGTAATTTTGGTGGGAAATTTGGAAATAACAGCACAAATTGTTGATTCAGCAGGTCGATTATGACGACCATAAAATGGTCGTATCAAACGATGCACATTTGTCATAGAGGACGAATTTTGATAATAAATTTCAATGATTTGCGATCGGTGCTCGTTTGTTAGTCTTTCCATGATGAAATGGCAGAGTATACTGTACACTTTTCACTTTGACAGATGACGTTTGGACGCCATTACCAACCAGTGCTGCCAACCTGAAAAACTTAAATCTTAAAAAATCAAAAATATAAATTTTCAAATTTTACACACAATATTTATTGAAACGTTTACCTTTCTCAAGAAATTTTACCTTTTTGCATTTTCTATCAGCAATGTATGCAAATATGTGTGGCATTCCTGTTTACTTTTCGAGCTATTCAAAAAAGTACTATTAAGAATTAATTTATTTCCGATTAAATAAACGTGATCTAACCGCGAAAATGGCCCAATTTTCAAGGTTTTCAAAAACGTTTGGAAAACAATGGTTAACATTTGGCGTCAAAATTTTACAGAAAATCGGCAAAGAAGAAACAATCGCTGGTATGCAAAAATGTTTACACTTCCTAAACGGTGCCTCCTGTAATATTCCTCCTCCAATAATATTCTATAATGGAATGTTCAAATACGTCCAGGTCTTGAGAGCGGAGCATCTAATCGTTAGAAACAAATTTTCGGATTCGTGGAGGATTTAAAAAAGTCGATAACTACCATAAAACGTAAAAATATATCCAAAAATTCGCTATAAAAATATAGTACAATTTTTTAAATGGCCAAAAAAAAAGGAAACGCTAAAATGCAAATGTCAAAAAATGTTCAAAAAGTCGTCGAATGGAAAAAATCGCTAAAATACAAATATGTCTACAAATCGAAAAAAAGATTTAACTTGGCGTCCAAATGATAGCCTTTGATAATCAGCAACATGTTTTCTTTTGAGCCGTTGGAACAGACTATACCAGTATAGTAGTGGGCCATACTAACTTTTTATTTTAGTGACTAAAAAGAAAATAATGTACTATGTTGACTACTAATTAAGGTAATCATTTGGATCCAAAATTAAGTCATTTTTAGAGTTTAGACAGTTCAGCGACTCTTTCTTTTTACGATTTTTCATTTTGCTTCTATTTTTCTTGCGAGTATTATCTGCTGGAGTAGTATACGAGTACAGAGCCATCCGTGGCATTTTCACATCATGAGGCTTCCGCCCAAGATGATGCCAAGTTAATAACCACGGATTTATCCGCATTCCGTTAGATTGTATTTGAGGGTCCGCATTAAATTTTAATTGATTTTCATTCTACCGTTTTATTTCGTAGGACGGACAACAACCATCTGAGCAGCAAATGCCATTTTTTGTGAAGTGTTGCAAATGTTGTCTCCATTGGCCAGCAGCTGCTTCCAATCGAATGTTTACTGACACCCTGGTAATGATGTAAGTTCGGAGCTGCAGGAATTGGTCGGGATAGGGCTGATGCCAATGTGTTTGTGTCTCTGGTGTCGTTGTTGTTTATTTGTTAAGCACATAACTTGTTGTCCATGGAATGACATCAGATTCCAATGCGGATGGGTGTGTAAAGACATAAATGTATCTGCAAATTCATAGTCCCATCCAGAGTGTGGTTATTGACTTCCGTACATTTTTTCTGTGTTATTTTCCAGGAATTCACATGAATACTGGGCAACCACACACAGTGCAGGTGTGGGTTTCTGTCTTATGTCCGCATCAAAACGCTTGGTTGTAACCGTGTCAAAGTCCCATACAAAGATAAATGTAGCTGCAAAAGAATCATTGCAAACACATCATTGCACTTAAATATCAATTTCCAACACGCTCTCTATGCCAAGATATGAATAACGAAATAGCCAAAAAAAAAAAAAAAATAGATGCGGTGATTTCAAATGAATCGTATTGTAATGGAAAACTTACACATCATTAATAAACTCATTAAATTATGCATTTTGATTTAGCTTATTGCAATGAATGGGAAACCCATAAACTGTTTCTTAATTAAAGTAATTGGTTGACATTTTTTATGTAAACCGAAAGGATTTTATTTTTCTCACGTGGAGATTGATTTCAAAACTTGACTATTCTCCTATAGAAACGTTGAAATACGACGGTCTTAGAAATATGTTTTTGTGCGTAAAAAATCGCATAAAATTTAACATAGAAAGATTAGCTTTCCGTTCCCACGTGTTGTTTTAGCTGCAGCTTTTCTCAAACATATCTATAAAGTGTGCTAAACTTCTTCTATACTAAAAATTACTAGAGCATTCCCAACATTCCGCATAGAAAAATGACTCCTAACTTTCCACAAAGAATATTTGGTTTCAACTATACTTCTTTCCTTTAATATCCATATAAAAATGTTGTTCACAACTTTCCATAAAAAAAATTTTATGGAAAAAAATTTCCATAAAAAAAATTTTATGGAAAAAAATTTTTTTTAATTTTTCGCTTAGTAAAATTTCCTCAATTTTAGTATAACGAAAAACATTCTTGTTGGCTCAGCTTTTCACATGAAAAAGTTGGCCTTAACTTGCTATAAACCAAAAAGTTGACCCAGCTCTCAACATAACAAATTTGGACTCAATTTTTTGCAAAGTATTTTTACATTCAGTTTTGAATGAAGAAAATTAGGACTTGGCTTTGAACACCTCTTTAAAAGTTGTCCCCAACCCTTCTCATAGATAAATTGATCTCAAGTTCGCATATTGGAAAGTCGGCCTCAAATTTCTATATAGGATAGTTGGTCCCAACATTCCATATAGGAGATTTGACATCAGTTTACCCAATGGAAAGAGATTTTCATGGAGAATACTTAAGAATGTCCGAGAAGAGCCGAAAAGCGTAAATAATTCCAATTTATCTACATGCAAGTCAAAATTAACGTTTGAAATATCAGCTTGGATAACGAAAAACTTACTGGCTATAATTTCATTTAAACACAAAATATTTAAATAAACGTCGAAAGTTGAAAAGTAAAACGTGTGATAATTTTTCGAAAAGATTAGGCAACATTTTTGCCGGAATAACTATTTCTATGGGAATTTAAGAAATTTAAACCGAACATCGAATCGCTTTTTATTCAAATAGTTAGAGTAACTGACATTAAGGTAATAAGTAATAATTTAAATTTAAAACATCAACTAGTTGCGTTAATATTTCTTTAATTCTAATGCTAATGCAGGTAATTAAATGCACCCATTTTGTGTTATATATTTAATAAAATGGTTGACATGTCAAGTAGATAATGTGCTTGTAGGCGTTGCAGGTCTCTTCCTTGACCTTACAGAGGCTTTTCATTTATTTGATCATGAAATAATTCTGAAGAAATAACAATTCTCTGGAATAGAAGGGAAGGAACTAAAATAGTAAACAGTTTGTGCAAATAAACTGCTGTAAGAGCGAAGTGACAAATGTTGAATGTGGCAAATGTTGTAGAAAATTCGGCAACATCTTTCTGTGCAAGAATTTTCACCTCAGTTTTTAGTATGAGAAAGATGGACTCAACTGTCCAAAAGAAAATCGGCAACAATTTTTTAGGTAGGAATGCTGGTATCATATATTCGAATTAAATATTTTGGCTTAACTTTTCATAATGTAAATTTCGTCTGAAAACTAGCCAAATAGTAATTTTCTTTATACATTAAGTTTTATTCATTTTCCAAAGTTTTATTCATTTGATTTCATATTTTCTTTCATATAGGACGATGCTTCCACACAAGAAATAGGATCCAGTTCCCAGACAAAAATATTGATTTCAACTTTGTATAGAGGAAAGTTGGGTTCAACTTTGCACAAAGGAAAATTGAACTCAAATTTCCGCAAAGGAAACGAACTCTTAATTCTCCACATATGAAATGCGGCAACAACTTTTCACATAGGAAACTTGGACTTAACTTTCCTATTAGGAAAATTGAAATGAACAATTCACATAGAAAAGTTGGACTTAATTTCTTAACAAATAAGAAAGTTGGCCTCAGCTTCTCGTATAGAACTGTTGGCCGTCAATAAATCAAACAGCGTATAGGAGGTTTAGTTTCGTTTTCCTTGTAGGAAACTTGCCATAATGTTTCCATATAGAAAACTGAATTCCATATTTTATATTTATAATATTGGCCCACAGATTGCACCAACGAGTTCCAGTCGAAATCAACATCTTGTTACCAAATAGATGATATCTATTTTGTTTCTAGAATAGTTAGAAATCTGCATAACTATTATCTTTTTTAAATTAAAATATTAACCTTTACTTCTCTATTTAAGTACTTCAAAAGTTTCGAAGAAACTCAGCATCACTAGGAAACTTTACCCACAGCTTCCCGTTTGTATCTCATATTATTTACTCAGCCACATTTCAGCGGCATGGAAAACTTTTCAATTGTTGCAACTTATTGCGATATGTTTCTTTGGAACAATATGAAAATGGCAAAAGCGGCATACAAGAGATTTTAATTTAAATTTCAGAATTCTTTATTAAGTAAATAATTTTAATGAATTTTAACAGGGTGATAGTTATTTCCCATTAAATCGTTGCTGTTTGAAAATTTAAAGTACAAATTTCATTGGAAATTTAAGTTCCAACCGAGCCTTGCTTAAAAAAGAAAGAAAGAAAAAACATTTTCAGAATAATCAATAACTTGTATTTGTGGAGGGAAAAGCAAACTTTTCATGGAATGAAAGGGGTGTCAGGGGCTTTCCTTCAAATATGGAAATATATGGATGTACAATGTTTTGTGGAGAAGAAGAGCATGCAAAAGCCTCTCAGATGCGCATTCATCCGTTTGCAGAGACTTTTCAATCATTATGAACCACTGAACGTTAATATGCAAATTGTTCAACTTACTAAGCCGGCAACTGCAGTCGCTGCTGCAGATGCGATTCCTAATACCAATAGCAGTAACAACAATAAAAACAACAATGCCATGGCACAATAAAAACCGGATATAAGCTTCACAAACTATCGAACGGAAATTATAGCTGAGTTTACGTTTTCATTCAGCTCTGGTTGGGAAGGAAGTAGGAATTGTGCAAAAGGTCGAGGTAGTCTCCTGTTTCGCCTCGTCCCTCAAGAACTCTTATTGTGCACTCTTGAGCTGCGCTGGGGGCCGTATATGTGTGTGCATGTCGTTGTTAATTTTGCACTATTAATTGTGGTTGCATCCTTGAGTTTGTTGATAAGTTCTCTCGGCAAGGAAATTGTATTGTAGAACACTCATGCCGGCACTCCTTCGTTGCCATTCAATACAAGTTTGGCTAAACTTATTGGTTTTGTGCCGGTTCCAAGTATCTGAGTCTGTTATATCTTTCGATTGTTTGCTTTTCATAAAGGGGCAGCAGGATGGAATGGGGTTTTTTTGTGAAAATTGTTTGTACAGAAATGCGATAACCTCTTAAGTTGTGTGTAGTTATTGAGTTTTTCCATTTTGCTATTGTTCCTGGAATGAATGGTGGAAAAATGGTAATTTCGGATAATAAATGAGATGAACTTAAAGAAAATTAAAACAAAAAAAAAAAAAAAACGAACAACTTCACACTTTTCAACACATAATGCGTACTTTGGCAAATGTTTTGCAAATAGACTTTATATGAATATCTGAATTTTATGTCATGTTGTTTTGAAAATCTGATTTGGTGCATAAAATTTGATAAATAGTTTCTGTTTGTAACAAAATGTTGCTTTTTATCATTTCTATAACCACAACAAATTTCTTCGCTTCGCATGAATGAGACATGTGAGAGCTTCCCACATTCAGTAAGTTTACACGCAATTTAATTTTTAGACTCACTCAACAGGGACCTACAGTTTAACGACGATTCCGAACGTCACAGTTTAAGAAACATTTGCAAGAGGTGTCGATTACTTTACTACTCCAAGTTTTCATCACACTCATCAAGGTGACCGTAGCTGTATCGGGAATTGAGTCCACAATCATGCGAACGATAGTCGCTTGGACTAACCACAGTGCCACGGTTAGTCATTACCATTCATTATCTTCAAATGGCATAATTACAAGGGACCTGTATCACTCATCAAACAAGTGGCAATAAACAAAAAAATTATCTGGAAATAGAGTCGGCTTAATTAAACAAAAGCATTGAATTCTTTGTAAGGGAAAATGATCTATTGCGAAGTTTGATGTATATCAAGCTTCGTCCTTCTTTTAAAAATTGATTACAATTTTAGGGATTGTCGAAGAAATGCCTTTTTCTTAATTTTCATATGTACTTTTCACCCGTTTTGTAGTAATTCCATAGTATGTATAAAAATACATTTTTTTCTTCGTTTCTCAAAGGCAGTTCAAAAATAACAATTTCCATAATTGGGCTACGGGATAGAGGTTTTGCTAAACTTGTTGATTACTCAACTACTCGAAATGTTTGTCAGCACATCGAGGTGGTTCTTTTTGGGGTAAAGTGACTTGGTAAGACATTATTGAAGATTTAATGTCGGTCGGTGTCATCCTACAAAGACTTTTAAGATTCGCAGAAATACTACACTTGAACAATTATTGTCTTACTGGACTACCGGAGGCAGATTTGAAATGGAATTTATAACAGGGATGAATAGACGTTAAAATTGAAAAGAGCAAGTTTCATGTGAGACATCAAAGAATTGTTTTTATTTGAGAGGCCAACCAAACATTATGAGTCATATTTCACACATAATGTCAATGATTTACCACTTAAATAGAAATAAAAATACAGGGTGTCCGTCGGGAAGAACAAAATGTTTTGCCGCCATTTTGGTAAACATTAATCTTGACAGTTCATATTTGGCAGTCGTGAAGTAGAGACGTGGCAAATTTATTATGGAAAAATATTCGATAAACCAACGTGTTTTAATTGTTAAAACCTTTTATTAAAATAAATCATCGATCACTGTGACAATGAGAAAGTTACGTGAAACGTGCCAACGTGAAACGAACTATTTATTGTGTAGTGAATGATTTCAAAGAAAGAGGGTCTGTAGCTGATAGGGCCAAGCATGGACCACAACATACTGCAAGATCGGCTGAAAACATTACTGCTACTCAAGAAATTGTTCAAAACAATCCATCAACCTTAAACAATCCATTGAACATTCAGTTGACACTAGAGCTTCTTCCACAAGACCATTTAGACCGCCGTACATATGCCAATAGGATGTTAGAGCTCGCCCATGACAACCCCGATTTTCATGAAGAAATCATTATGAGTGACTGCACACATTTTCATTTGAATGGATATATGAATAAACAAAATAGTCAGTCCTGGGCAATGAAAAACCCTCAAATTATTCATCAGTCACTTTTGCATCCATTAAAAGTGGCAGTCTGGTGTGCAATTTGATCAGGGGGAATCATTGGACCTTGTCAATGGGGAGCAAAATTGTGATATGATTCAAAACTTTTTAACGCCACAACTGTAAGCTTTGGGCTTGATTAACATGTGGCATCAACAAGACGATGTCATATCGCATACTCGTACAGCCAGGATTACAATTGAATTACTGCGAGACCTCTTTCCACAACAAGTTATTTCAAGAAATTGTGATTTTGATTGGCCTCCACAGTCGCCTGATTTGACTGTTCCGGACTTCTTCTTGTGGGGATATCTGAGGGCAAGGTTTATGCAAAAAAAGCAGAAACGCTTGAGCAACTCAAACAAAATATTCGTGATGAAATGTGTGAGAATGTAATGAAAAATGTGTTCAAAAGGGCTCGTATTTGTGAGGCTAACAGAGGCAAACATTTATCTGATATTGTATTTCATACATAATTGGCGACATTACATAAAAACATTTATCAATATAATATCCATTCTCTTTCACTTAATCAAAAATTATAAACAAACAAAGTAGTATACCTTCCCGACGGACACCCTGTAGTTAAAATAATGCCCGAGCGTTCCAGTGGTTGAGTTTCCGATTACTCCACGATAAAGTGTTATGTGTCGAACAGACTTACTGAGTCTTCTCCAGGATTTATTTGGCTAGCTGTCATGTCAAAAGTCGCACCAATACGGTTCAATAAGGTCAGATGGAATAAATGCGACATTAGATCACGTAGTGAAGATCTTTTGTTTTCGTTTTCTAAATAATACAAAGATTACTTATTTTAATCGTACGCCGAAATGGAATTCATCCCCTCAATATTTGACCGAAAAGTAAATGGCTAAAAGGCGTTAAGTAACGGACCTCGTAACAATCACATTACATTAACACATACTATTTGGAATAAAATTTGACGTGGTCGGAATTTGAAACCTGCTTAGCAATCACGTCTTTAATGATTTTTCCTTTCCCTTTTAGAAACGTAAATACGGCCGTAAATAGCGACAACACTACAAAAATAGGAGGAAAGAATTACGTTTGAGGAAAAAAACCTGCGAATGCTGATGCTGCAATCCTCGTACATTATAGTATTCAAAAACATTTAAAATAGTTCGCCATACCATTTTTTCTTTCAGTTCTGAAATTCCAAATGATTCGTGATATTGCATAACCTTGTTGCTGTTGTGTAGATTTTCTTTTTCCAATTTCGTTTATCCTCCACCGTCGACGTTGTAGTTTTTCCGGCTTTTTGTTCTCATATTTCCATTCGAATGCTTAGATCGACAAAACAAAATTTTTTTCGTTTTTCGGTGAAAGTGTACAATACATTCATGTACTACCATCATCAAGCTAACACACACACACACACACACACGCACACATAAATGCGCAATCCCACCATTAGTAATACCTTAGTACATGTGAGTACCGCACTGTGCGACAGTTTGAGTGTGTACTAAGCCAACACACACAGCTGCGATTTGAGTTCTCTTCTATTTTGCATATTCGCGGGAAATTGTTACGATTTTCACTTTTCTTGATTTCGCTGACAATAAATTTTCTAACAGATTAGAAAGTTTGCACAACCGATACAAACAGAAATACATTTTTGTTATTTCTTATAACGTGCAGGGGTAGGAGTCATAATTTCATTAGAATTGTTGATGAATATTTTGAATATTTAAATTTTATGTGTTTTAGGCTCATCAAAACTTTGCGTATTGGTTTGGCAAGACTGTAATATCGATCGGTATTCTGCTGGAATTGAATTTCATATTTTTTTATTCAAATAGTTAATATTTATCTACAATGCAGGTGCTGTTTTAGTTAGGGATTTTCTTCTCCGGATTAAATGAAAATTCAAAAGTGCCACATTAGGGCGGTAGGATGGTTGTGGCATCATCTCATCATCCAAGCTCTAATCGTTTTGGGCCACTCCGCAAATATGTGTAGATGTGGTGCTTTACCAAGCTTAATAAATTATTGATAATAGGTCTTGAAACTAGTTTCGTTCCTTGGAAACAGATTCAAATGCATGGTACTCCCTTAAAATTCTTCAAATTGGCAATATAATCGCTTTTGGCGGAATTCGGTCTTTGATGAAGTTGAGTTGAGCTGACATTTTTGTAAAGAATGAATTTTTCATCTCCAGTTGAAATGCGTTTTAGAAAAATAATCACTTTGGTTGAGTTTAAGCAATAAATTGTTTCGTGTGCAACCCAAATATTGAGCTCTTCGATTCAAGCTGATTCAAACTATTTTCAATTTTCCTTTACGATACTTTCAGCTTCTCTGCTGCCCCTCGAAAAGTGTCAGTCCCCGACTCAATAACGGCTGTGATTTCGTACTCATTAGTCTTATGTGGCCAATCGATAGCTCTAAGTTTACCAATTTTGCAGCGTGCGTTGTGGTGAGGCATTTAGTGCTTTTTGCACTCGGTACCACGGATTATTGTCTGATTTCAGGACCACCTGTTACAATTTTCTGAAGACGTTAAATCCTCCATAAAATTATGAGTAAAATAGACGCCCATTTCAGCTGCAGTTACAATTCCGATATATGATTTTTAAGCCCTCACCCGTATATCATTTAAAACGTCGCTAATATAACAACCACAAGGAAATGTTTAAAGTAGAAAGAAATCTTTTGACTGACTAGCTGGTAGACACAATAACTACCGTAAACTTCTATGAAACTTGTTAAAATTTGGCACAGCTTTTTTCTGTCTCTCAAAATCTGCCACACTGTCAATACTTAGTGTGACAAATTGGAGGATCGAATCTCTTGTGATTATTTCTTACATAAAACGTATAATAGATAAGAATATCTATTCTAATTGCCATCTAAGTAAATCATTATGTACACATATTCAACAGCGTATAATTTAATTTTTACGAGATTTTTTTTTACAAAAATCTTCATAGTAATCTGTAATCCAAGAAATCACCTACTTCGGCATATCAATTAAGTTCTCTCTTAGAATTGTGAAAAATTCAAATTAAGTTCTCTGAAAATTACAATTCCAATTAAAAAAATTTCTCCGCAACATTTTCAAAGACTGCTAAATGTGATGATTGCTAAAATTCCAGTCCAGTAGATTTTGTTTGTTGTTTTAGTTGGTTTTGTTTACAAATTAGAACTAAACGGAAGATGGGCTGATAAAACATTCAGATAACCAAATCCTGGTATAATTCTGTAACATTTTAATGTTTATGTTGTGCTTCTCAACTGTAGCCAGTCAATTTACAAAAAATAAATTAATTAATTAATTATTTGATCCGCAATCGTTATATGCAAACTGTTCTTAGGATTTTCCTATACTAACTATCTGAACATTTGCAGCCGAATAAAGATTTTTATATACACAAATCCCTAATAATTCAGATAATTGTCTATATACACTCTTTTTTCCACTGGTGGACGGAGTATTTATTCCAGTATTGATCGAAATATATTCAAAAATCAGTTACAAATAGTGCATTGATTAGCTTTATGTCGTATGTATTCAATGAAGTTCAGCAGTTTTTATTTTCGTAGAATATCCAAATAAAGGGTAATTTTCAGTAGCTTTTTCAAGACTATAAAATATGCTCTAAAGCGGATAGATGTTGCCGCAAAATGTTCTACAAATTGTAGAACAAAGTTTATTCTTTTGGGCACAACCTCTTACTCATTGAAAGGCAATGGGTATTTAATGTCCTAGAATTATATACAACTGAATTTACTGATATCTTGAATGAATCCTTTGCATAACATTCAAGCATCGCCCATATATAGCTTCTGCCCGATCGCACATGCGTTACAAAACGTAGTTTTAGCCTCTTCGTTTTCGTTTGCATCATAAAGGATTTGAGTACCAGCTCATTCAATTGCATGAAGCACAAAGGAAGGAAAGCTTTTAAAGTTCTCAAACCAAGCAGAAGGAGACATGTCTTCCATCAAACCCATCTAAGGACAAGTGACACCACTTGGCTGAGACCACTCAAAAAAAAAAAAAAAGAACAGAAAAAAATAATAATAAAAAAGGAAGCGTAACACGCAAAAGGAAGAACTCCCATGTACTTTGCTGCAGAGGCTGAAATAAAAAGTGTTATAAAGAAAGATGATGTAAAGACAAAAAACTTTGAAACTTCTGACAAGTGAAATAGGATTGACATGTACGAGCATGATGGAGTACGATATGACCCCTTCCATACAAACTGACAACTAATATAACGAACCTTTTTCCAATCTGAAGGGGGAGGGGTGGAACGGGCCCAAAAGACCTTTATGTAGTTCCACTAAGACAGCTAATTGTGTCAGCTTATGGAAATGGAGGGGCTACAGCATGAAAGCGTAATCGTGGAAACTTTTGATTTCAGTTAAAGTGACATTTACGACGTGTTATTTTCCATTACTCTTCTTCGTTGCGAGAAACTTTATTAATTTAATAGCAATTTTTCGCCACATTGAAATAATTTTAAATAGTGCTTAAGATGAGCGCTTAACAAACACTTGAGATCATAAAGAATCTACGCATTGCCTTTCCACGGCAGACAAGCAGAAGTGGCCAATAAAAAGCACATTATTTATTGTCTTGTTAATACATATGACACTGACACTTGGACAAGGCCAGTGCAGTTCAAATGGTACTGGTACTCGTACCAGTCGCCAGGGTGCTGTTAACAAATTGGAACGATGGCTTCTCGATAGGCGTCGTCGATGTTGTGTTATTACATTATTATTTTTTTTTAGATGTCCAATATATTTTCATCACGTCTGTTGTGCAAGCTTTCAGTGGGTTCCTTTCGCTCGCCCCGTTCCTCGTACCCCGTTCGACCTCCAGTGCGTACGAGCAATATTAATTTTATGCCTGTCCAGAAAACACTTATACGTCATGACATCCATTAAAAGCATTTTCAACAAATTGCGTTTTTCCCGCGACAAATAAGCAAAAAAGCGAAATAAACACGGCCCGTAGTAAAAAGTTGTTTACTTCTCTCACATCGACTAAGGACAGTTAATCATGGTGGCATTAACAAGTGACAAAACCTTGGTAAAGAAAAAAAACACAGATATGCAGTCAGTCTTTTGATACGGTCGCTATGCGTACCAAGGGAAACTCTGGTCATCATCAAATAAAACCAAATAAAATAGAATTAAATAACAAATAAGAAACCAATGAAAAAATTCCTCATATTTCTTTTAAGCGGACCTTTTTAAATCATGGACATGCAAACGAAGACGTGGAAAGAAAAACCAATTTCACGCATTACACATAAGAAAAGTAACAAATGCAACTCCTATGAAAAATAAAACAATGTATTGATTCCGGAGAATATGGGCAGGCAGTAGGGAACAGTAATCGGTTAGGCAGTGATGTTAAAAAGCAACGTCACTTAGAACGGTCCCAAAATCAGCCGACCGGACGCGTAGATGGTGCCAGTAGTTTGAAAAAAATGACGTTGGTGAAAAGTGGCAACCTTATAAAACATATGTTTTAAGTTTAGTATTTAGTATTATTATCTGAGGCACCAAAAGCCAAACAATCTAAGTGAATTTGTGAACATGGAACAAACTGATAACCGTTAAGCAATTCAAAGTTTTCATTTGAAAGGTTTCAGTCCGATCAATATTAAAGCCGAGCTAAATTCTACTCTGGGGGAGACCGCTCATTCATTTACGCTGCTTCACCTACAAATTATTTAATTTAATCCATATATATTCCCAGATTCATATCTTTTATTAGTTGCACGTTTCAGGCTTTTAATAAACCTAGTTCATTGCCATGATCTGACTTGATTTCGGATAGAATGCGTACACCAGCTGAGAGCAAAGTGACTAAACATATTGAATGATTAGATTCTCAAATTGACACCACCCATGAATGTCAAGCAAATGAATTGACAAATATAGACGAGGTGAAATTCTATGTCAAATCATTAAAAAATAACAAAGCTGTAGGCAAAGACGGTGCTAAACCAATAATTTTGAAAAATGTGAGCAATTTGTTTCTGAGTTTCTTGACGAATATATTTAACTGGTGTTAACGAAATGGATATTTTCCTATGGCTTTCAAAGATGCGAAAATTATTCCAGTTCTCAAGTCAGGAAATAATCCACAGTTACCTACAAGTTATAGACCTATAAGTATGCTAAACATCATCAATAAGATCTACGAAAAGATCATATTGGCCAGATCAAACGATTTTGCATATCAAAAGAGGTCATTCGCCAATTCACCAATTAAAAAGAGTACAGAAATTAATACTAAAGAACAAGTGAGATAGAAAAATACGGGAGTAATTTTGAAAAAGCATTTGACTCCATTTCGCATAATGGAATAATTTTCAATTTAAATGAATTCAAATTCCCGATCTACCTGCAAAAGAAAATGTCAAGAGCTTGTTACATAACTGAGTATTTTCTGTACACATTAACGAGGTAGTATTGACTTTGAGAACGATTCCTGCTGGCGTTCCACAAGGATCAGTATTATCTCTAACACTCTTTTCGATGTTCACCTCCGATTTCAAAGCTAACAAGAACCAATCAGTAGCATTTTATGCCGACGTCTCTGCTATTATAACTAGCGGAAAAGTGTCCAATGCAATAATTAAGAGAATGGAACAAACATTGCTGTCAGCTCAAAAGTACTTTGAGCACTGAAAAATTAAAATTAACCACAATAAAACACAAGCAATAATATTTCCTTTTAACAAATCACCCAAGAGAATACCAACATGGCTGCTAACCGTTCTTAATACTACCATAAACCTACAAGATTCAGTGAAGTACTTGGACATATACTTTGATAACAAATTGAACTTTATCTATGTATATAAAAATCAATTGCTGTGCGTTAGTCTCGCTAAAGCTCGAGAACGGTTGGACCGATTTTGGCTCATTTTGGTCTTAAATTATTGGTAGAGTATTCCGGAAGGTTTGAAAGGTTTTATTTGAAGCGATAGATGGCGTTGGAGATGAGATTTTTGCAATTAATTTTTTTTACCACATTAACATTGAATCTTTGAAGGCAAGACAACGTTTGCCGGGTCAGCTAGTTAAACATATTAATTACATATGTGCAAAAGCGATTGTTAATTAAAAAATCTAAATTAAACTATAAAATTAAAACGCTTATTTACAATATGTGCGTAAGGCCGATAATGACGTATGGATGTCAAATTTGGTATCCAAGTACTGCAAAGACAACCCCCAAAAAACTACAAATTATTCAAAATAAGAACCTAAAGATAATACATGATCTCCATAGGAGATGCTCTACTAATAATTTACATGATAACTACAATCACAAAATGCTCATCGTCGTATTCCAAGAATTAACACAAGGATTTGAAGATAATTGCAGATTTTCACACTTTGCAGAAATAAGAAATTTATACAATTAATTATATTATGGAACTTCTTCTCGGATGTTCTATAAATATACTGGTATTCTATTAAAATTTCTCCAAATGTTGAAAGGTTTTTTGCTATCTTTTTACCTTAAAATGTCATAAAATGTCTAAATGTGCCTTTCCTGTATACTTTAATTGATATTTGCTGCAAAACATTACGTAAAATCTCTAACTTTTGTATATAAAGATTTTTACCTGCTGTGATGATAGTAAATAAATAATAAAACAAACACAAACAAATTGACAGATTTAGCAAAAAACAAAAAAAATGCATCCTATATAACTTCTAAGCGGAGCGAAATTACGATTTTGCTTCCTTTAATGTGCTTCGAGATCGTATGGGGATTAAAGGCTCTCATTGTTCACTAGTTATATATTGCAGAAGAAAGACTGATAATGTTGTATGGTGTTATAGTGTGGTGGAAGGCGCTTGAGAAGTTCACATACTGTAGGATACTGGACAAGGTCCAAAGGGTGACTAGTCTGTGCATCTCAGGTGCGCTCCGCACCAGTCCATCCGATGCACTAAATATAATTTTGCATTTACTGCCACTGAACATAATTAATACGCAGATTGCCGCAGATACGGCGGTAAGACTAAGGGAGCTGTCACGTGGTGCCTGACATAACTGGCACTACTGACTACACTCTGGCTGAACCACTGTTCGACAAGAAGTGCCATATACTTATACCAGATAGAGATACATGGGAATGTAGAATGTCGACTTCTACACTGACGGCTCAAAATTAAATTATCAGGTAGGTTTCGGGGTCTATTCCAAAGATCTGGGGCTAGCATAGCAAGAAGACTACCTAATCACTGTAGTGTTTATCAGGCCGAAATTTTGGCCATTAAAGAAGTGGCAGAATGACTGAGATATAACATCCTCACCACGGTGGGGATTACACATATTCTCTGACAATCAAGTTGCCATTAGATCCCTGGATTCTGTCCTCCTGAAGTCAATATCAGCCCTGAATTGCCGCAGATCTCTTAACGAGATGGTTCAGTATTACAACATTCACCTTATGTGGGTGCTGGGCCACTGGGATATACCAGAGAACTGCAGAGCAGACGAGCTGGCAGGACTAGGAACAACCTTACAGACACTCTAGCCGAGTTGGAAACCGTGGATATACCTCTAGCCACTTGCGAGCTCCTACTGCGAGATTGAGCATATTTAGCGGCAAATGGTAGGCGGGTGTCTGTCTGGGTGTCTATGATCAATCCAGATGGATGTGGCCTAGCCTAGATCTGAAGCGTTCACACACATTGCTGTCGCTATCAAGAACCGACGTCTCATTGCTTGTATCCGTCATGACGGGACACTGTTTGATTAGAAGACATGAAGTTAGATTGAAGATTGCGACTAGTGACTTCTGTAGGAGTTGTAGGGATGAAGAGGAGGAGGAACATACACCAGGCAACCAGGCGGGGATCAACGCTGGGCTCTTATTTCTTGAGGGATCTGGGAGATCTAAACGATATTGGTATTGTCCGACTTAAGAGCTTCTTGATGCACTCAGGATGGTTCAACGGGGGAAACTAGTGGCATTCTTATCTCTAGTTTCCGTGGTATCACAATGGACTACACAGTCAAAGTGAGTCTGTCTATTCAGACTGCCACACTGACCTAACCTAACCTAATCTAACCACGCTTTTTCCGCCACCCTACACTGTTTCGATTCAACATAAAAGGCGTTGGGTGAAAGTATGTTTTAGTCGATTCAACCGATTGAAATTTATGTTGTACATTATTGTTTATCACTTTTTTATCACAAAAAATGGGCCCGCGGGTGTTTGCAATGACATTTGGGCTGTCGTAGCTCGTATTCTCGTCGAACGAACATTTCCTTCGTGTTGAAATGGATGGATTTGCCAACTATTCATTCAGATACACTGTTCACGTCTCCTGGTGGATAGCATAGTCCTATTTTTCAAGAAAATGGATATCAAACAAGAAAATATAAATAAAGTGCTGATATTATTCTTAACCGAGTTTTACTGTGCCTCAAGAACTCCTTGGTTCTCAACTTTCGCTGAGTTCGGTTAGGATTTTTATAATATCCTGTGAAAAACTCAAAATTTGCTGAAAAGCCATTATGTGGAAATGTTAAAACAATCATATCCGTTTCATACTCTGTTATACTCATGCTGTTAACCACAATTCCATGTCATCAGTTCATGTCTGTAACCCTATTATAATAGATTGCTGCTACTGTCAGTTCGTTTGTAATTCTATTCTTTTTATAATTTTACAGCCTGCCACTGTTGCAAGATTCCATAGTCGCCAAAGCCTCAAATGGATATCCCCATAAAATATTTAAGCTTCTACTTGTCCGTGTTGATTGAGTTTTGTGATAGAATGTAAAGAATGAATATTTGCACTTGAGGTCAGACTGGAGAAAAGAAGATTCATTCAGGTCAGCCTAACGAATACTTAGTTAGTGTGACATCTTTCACGACAGTGGCTGTCACTTCACAAACTCTCTCTCTCTCTCTCTCTCTTCCTCTCTCTCATACTCTCACGTACATAGCTACATGCATACATATGAACGTACACTGGAGGAGGCAATGACAATAATGGCTGGGAAAATTCTAGAAAATGTTCATAGCAGAAAATGGTCAATTTAGCCAATAGACATGAATTCTCTGAAAAAAACATACACACACACACAAACACATATAAACACAAACACATTTGTGCACATAAATAAGTATGTATGAATTTATTCTTTCAGGGAGGTAAACGTGGAACATTTGCTTCTGACACTTGAGCAAATGCGTTCTTCGTTGTGGCTCCCTTTCCCTTTCAACTTTCTGCCAGTCCTTTAGACGTTTGTTGTTTTTTCGTTGCCGTTATTTCCTCCGCATATATTGGCTCGATTGTTGTTATTGTTCTCATCTTTTGGCATGTGTATCATGAATGCAAAAAAAATTTGTGGGACATTTTTTTACAGACATTTTTTTGCTTTGCCATCCCGAAGGCTCCTTCCAGTCACCTTTTTGCGCCCTCCGTAGACTGTCGTATTTGACAGAGTTGGGGTTGTTTGATTGCTCGGTGGTTGGTTATTTGGCTGCTTGGGCTGCTTCCATTTGACAGTTTGTGTATTTTGTTTTTTAACTCCTAAGCCGTTATTTAGAATTCATATCATGTTTTACGGCGTATTCAATTGCTCTCTAAACGAAGAGTATGCTTCATGTTTTCACTCTCGTTTCTTCCAGCGAAAATCCTTATTAAATATTTATAAAAGTATAGTAAATTTCATTATGAGTCGCAAACTTAAGCCAAAAAAAAAAAGAACAGCAACGGCACAAAAATTACCGCAAAATGAATGCGAAGAAACTTTTAAGAATCTAACATCATTCAGAGTAGCGTTAACGAGGCGTATTGTTTGAGAGGGAACTTTTGCAAAACAACTCTTTCGCCCATTTAGAGGACATACTGTAGCCTTTTACGACATTGTGGATAAAAGAAAAGGTTTGATATTTACAACATAAAATGCTAATATTCTTGTAAATTGATGCACTTTGAGCAAGAGATCATTTTGAAGCATTTTATTTTTTAAATGCTGCTGACAATCATTGAATGTTAATGTAGGTAGGAAGCTTCATCTTTTGAGGTTATCCAGGAAAGTGTCATCGATCGGAACGTATGATAATCGCAAAAGACTTCACAATAGAATAGAAACCCTCTAGTAGGTTTTGGAAGGAGCCGCATCGTGTGAACGAGCTTTATAACGCTATAGAATTATTTGTTCCTTAAGAGATCGGTTCTATCTCATCAGTAGTATTCAATAGAGCAATGGTAATGATTTCTTCCGGTCAATTTATATTCAACAATTAAATATTCAACTGGCGAGCTGGCGTTGTGGAAGCATGGTCACATGGTCCTCAGGATTTTCTCTTCTTTGAGGTAAAGTAGTGGATCCATTTTTGATCACCATTGACAATGCGAGACAACAAATCCTTCTGTTTATGCCCGTCAAGTATCATTTCATGTGTGCACAATCGACGTTCAACAGTTCTAGGCGCCAGTTCATATGAAACCCAATATCCTTCCTCTCGAATCATTCCCAACTGTTTTGAACGACTTGAAATTG
The DNA here is from genome assembly GCA_019455685.1 of Philornis downsi. NCBI lineage: Eukaryota > Metazoa > Arthropoda > Insecta > Diptera > Muscidae > Philornis > Philornis downsi. Next base: position 4,914,857 of record JAHXMU010000057.1, on the reverse strand, counting down.
CTTTTGAAGTCACTTCTAAAGTTGTTGCAAAAACTGTGTAGCATCAATTGAATTTTCCTTTAATAGTGATTCCAATTCCGCTTGCGATCTTTCGTCTCATTCATAATCTTTGATGTCAAACTCCCCGTTTTTAACATTTGAAAACCACTCAGGACAACTCCATCCATCAATCTCGTCAAGTACTTCTACATTCTGTCGATGCGTCTTAGCAGCAGATTTCTGTAAATAGAAATTTTATATATTTGTATGGCAAACTCTTATTGCTCTACTCACTTTTGATATTTAAAACCTCCCTTTTCAGGGGCATAACTAACAAGTTAAGAGTAAAACTTGATGTAATCTGATAGAAAGTAAAGCCTATGCTGCCCTGGATCATATTCAATGTCAGTGTGATTGCTTAGAATTTAGGAGTATTTTTCTCTCTAATACTCTCAGATCCGAATCACATGCTTATGTCATAAATTAAGTTTCTGCGCCACACACCGAGACAGTTAAAACAAATGTCGGGTACAGTGGAATTTTTATTCGTCGAGAGAAAGAGAGAGAGAGCTTTGTCATTAAATTATTTGCATAGCCAATAGTAGCACATTAGTTCACAAGCATAATTCTTTTCGTAATTTCCTGACTGATATCGTTACATTTATTGATCAATTTATTGATCAGAGCATCAATTAATCCACCACTCCAGAATTATGGCGTTCATACTGCATATCAAACAAATATACAATTTGTTTGTCGAAACAAATAACTTTGTTTTCTCCTCTTTTGTCTCCAGACCCATTTTTGCTGACTACTTCTCAAATGTTTGGAAAAATTAATATACGATTTTTGTTAAAGATAAAAATGCCCTATAGGTGGCGTTAATTTACTATGGCAAAATCGAATCAATACAACTATGCAAGACTGCCCCTACATTTTTATGAATCACATTTGAGGAATGCTTTCGATATAATTAGGGCGCAAGAGGCACGCATTACAGTATTTCCACTTTAAAAGCTTTGTTATTGTTGAAAACCATTTCAAATGCAGTAATGTTAGGAAATAGAACATTTTCACATTTGAATGGAAAAATGCAAAGTTTAAAGCGTATTTAATTCGTGTCATTTATTATTTGAGTTGATATTTATTTTATTATTTGTGTTGATATTTATACTTATGTGGGTGAATTTTTGTTTCACATATATTTGACATAACTTTTGCCCAGTTCAATTATGACATTCTGTTATTGATTTTTATAAAAGCATGTCAATTTAATAGAATAATAATGGCAAACAACAATAACAAAGAATCACAATAAAGCAATAAATAACAAATATTGAAATGAAATAAAAGGCTTTACTCAATATCCGTAGAAGTTTATTGTATATATGGATTCTCTATATTCTACATGCTTACATACTTATATGCACACGTGTTTAAATGTCTAAATGACAATACATCCAAGAGCATATACGATATGTAGCCTCCCTCACATGCCATCATTAAAATATCGGTTTTGTGTTATTATAGTAATACACTTGATGTAAAGGGAGACAGATGGATGGATGGATGTATGCGAGTATGTCTATACATCTATACCGCCACATGATGACAATGGTGGAATTCCAATATAATTATTGTTCGACCACATTAAATTCAACATTTGTAATCAAAGGCTTTTAGAGTTTTATTCATTCATCGAATAAAGGAAAACATCAACAATGTCATGGAATAGATGTCATACAAATAAAAACACATATTTGTAGCTACAAAAATGTATGGTTATCGACCACCAATGGGTTAATGCGTCCGGTAAAAGAAGTGAAGCGAACGAAACATGAAAATAGTAGCAATGTTGAACATACAATCTCAAAAGCATTTTTATTTGTCGATTTTGTTGATTTTGTTCATCAACAGAGAGAGGGAGAGAGTGATTTGCCTATGTTGTGTTTAATTTAAAAGATATAAAAAAACCCTTTTAGAGATTTACTAATTTACCTATGTACTAACGTACTTATGTACTAACGCGACAATTTCGAAATCAACAAAGTCAACGGGTAGAAATTAGAAGTATTGATGTATGCCCTCAACTTTCCACTAGAGAGAGAGAGAGAAAGAGGGAGAAGAAGAAGTTCACGAGGGTTTAATGTGAGTCTCGCCGTGAAGGCCGTACCCATGGTTTGCGACACACTGGGCATATTACAATGCGATTGCCAACGCCCCCTGGGACAGCCAAGTAAAACTTGAGCTATCTAGGAAAAGGGGCAGACAATTTTGGTACTACCGCATATTGTCAACCCTTTCTTCGCAGCCATTAGATACCACATTGATTATGATAATATGGAACATAATACCCATTGGCGAAGGTGAGGTCTATAGGTCTGTAGCACCGGGTTGCAATGCAACTACACATTCGAGCACAAAGTCTCTACCAGCAATTTTTGTATCAACCACAACCAGTGTGATACTCCCACTAGGGGTCCAACACCAAATGATCAGGCGGTAACTCAGTCCCGGGGTCACCTGATCCCCACACTACCGTCCAAACTCACCGGTTGGAGCTGCGTAGCAAAGCAAATAGCAAAGCTACTACCAAGTTGTGATATATCCACCATACTTCACGGGATTAGTCGCCCTGTGGCAAAAGAGTACAGACTGGACATATTTACATACCTGCAGGCACGGAGACCCCAGGCAGCTGGAACGGTCGATACTACATTGCAAGGATGCAGTACCCTCACCGGTGGGAGGCGAGGAAAACCCCAAACCCCTTCCGTTCGGCGACGATGAACGATAACCATGTGATATAGACATAGGGAAAACATCATGCCTGTCATTACCCCCGAGAGATCAATAAGATACAGATGACAGGGCACGAACCCGAGATCTGCTCGTGTGTATCCCTATCACCCCCGGTACCAGACAAAGAATCTGGTCAGACTTCGTAGATAATCTAACTCTGTAGAAAATGTGCTTCCAGTTTCAACCCCTTGCGGCCCAACGACTGGTGACCCCGCAAACGAGCACACAGCTGCCGACTATCAAGCTGAATGGGATTGTGGGATCAGCATGATCCGAACAGTTCCGCAGCCCCTCAACCCCTAGGTCAGACTGCCTTAAAAAAGGTCAGCAGACCCACTTGCCACAATTACGTCGCAGTAGCCCTACGCCTAGTAAACGCTCTGGAAGCAAACACCGTTGCTCTAGTAGCCAAAACACCCTGAGTAGAGAGCATATTGCTGGCTATCCAGTCATCCCCTGACTTTGTTATCGCTAATCCCTGGAGGTCCCTTTATATCTGCAAATAAGGGACATTCGCACAAAACGTGCCGCCAGTCTTCGACTGGTGCACCACAGTTGCACGACTCGCGATCGGACAGGGCTCTCTTATGCAGGAAGGCATTGGGTGACCCATGTCCCGTCAGCAAGAAACCAAGACAGAGCTTAAAACCAAAGTCAGGATTTCTTCTAACGAACCTAACATCTGGCAAAAACCTAAATGTAGCACGTCCGTTCTGATTCTCTTCCCAACGTGTTTGTCATCTCGACAAGACACATTCGTCCAAGAGCCCCCTACACTCAGCCCTACCCATCCTCTCTACCCCCTCAATGGGCCAGTCCGTTCCCGCAAGTGCATACCTTTTCCTGGCCTTGAATTCCGTTGCAAGACGGATTACAAGATGCAGCGGAGCAGCACCCATCAGTACTTGAAGGGTCTCTGTTGAAACCGTACGACACACTGGCATGTAAGCCAATAACACCACTCTCTGACAAGAGAGGATCTTACGGTACCCGAATGCAGACTTCACCGATTCGTATCACACAGGAGAAGCGTAAGTTGCCATATCAACAAACAGCCCCTGATAGACGATACGAACAGCTCGTCTGCTAAGCCCCCAGTCACTCCTCAGCACTCGTCTAAGCTGGCCGACAGCGCTAACCAGCTTCCCTCTCAACCTATCCAAATGAGGCAAATAGTTCATTCGCTCTCCCATGGCAACACCCAAGTACTTCACCTCGGTGACGCACCTGAGCACAGACCCATCAGGCAAACGAACAAGAGGCTTGCGAGATAATCTAACCCAAAAGAGCATAGCCCGATCCATTGAACAGATCGGCAGAAAATATGTACAAAATGTACAAATTTACAAAAATTTAACAAAAATGAATTTCGAAAAAATACTCAAATTGTACAAAAAATAAACACTCACATTGTACAATGTTTATTTATTTAATACACAGCTACTATACTTGACGTATGCCAGCAGGGATTCATGACTACTATTCATTCATATTACTTAACATAAAATAATATAAAACAAAATTCCTTACAAATTAAAAAAAAATATAAACATAAATAAAATAAACAATAATACAGAACAATAAAAATAATATTTGTTGTAAAAAGTGTATAATAAATAACAAAATATTAAAAAGTGAACAAAAAATATATTATAAATTTTATTTACTTACAATATCAATTAAAAACATATAATATTTAGGTTTTAAATGACATATAATGTGACACAAACACAAATTTTTAAAACATGAAAAATATTAAAAACATCAGTGAGAGTAACTGAGTATGTCTCGAAACTTAAATATATTAAAAAATAACTAAAATAACCATAATTAAAATAAAAGGATAACTAAACGTATCGAATTACGAATGAAGACACAGAACAGATACACAACAATTATACGAGAGTGATGGACACGACACAAACACACTTCTTCCATTGGATAATAAGGACACAATATAGAAATATTAGCAGCAATTATCGGCAACTGGATCAGAAGAGATTATGACTGGAAACCGGCAGGAACATAAAACAATTATGAAAAATGATGATGCCGTGAGATTTCACCAACAACATACATAAAGGAAAAGGCGGCGGGAAACATCGAACAAAGAATTTAAAACAAATTTAGAGCTGGAAGTGTGACTATTCCAAATAGAATATCGGCAATTACCAGGTGACGTACATTGGCAACCAGTAATACAAACCAAAATATCAATTTTGTTTTTGGTAACAAAAAGCCCTACTATACAAAAATCATGGACATACTCGTACTTCACAAACTTTAACTATAATATATTTCAATAAATTGTTTAAATAGTTACAAATGATTGAAGAAAGGATCACTCTGTATGCAACTGTAAAATATCAAAAGCATTTTTTCGTTTCCTTATATTTGTTGTCTTATCATTGTCTTCATATTTGTTCGAAAAGGCTTGGAGATTGTGCGATTCATATTCAATCACATATCGAACAAATTCTGTGACGGTTCACGTAAAATCCTCGTGGATTCTGCAACCCTAAACGCATGCTGTTGAAGAACTTGTAAGCATAATCAGTCGCCTTTTTGTAGTCACTCGCAATTGCAAAGAGTACGCCTATGAACTAAATTATTAATTAATTATGGTTGAATACCTTTCCAGATGGCAGTTTGGTTATGTAATCACATGGTTGGCGGTTAGAATAGATTATTACTCGCATCTGTTATGCGCCGCATGCAAAAAAGAATTTCAAGCTTTTAGGTGTTCTGAACTGTCTTCTACAATTCGTCACATTAAATTGTAATGATCAACTGTCATTTTAAAATATTCTAAGCTTAAATTCCCCCTACATAGAGAACATTTTTTAGCACATTTTATTTTCACAATCTCACAAGAACCCTCAGATGACATCAAT
>JAHXMU010000057.1:4879738-4894182 GCA_019455685.1 Philornis downsi | reverse complement strand
ATCTGGGTTAACTTGATGGTGAAGGAAATTATCCATTGCTATGGCAAAAATATTAGTGTATTTGTTTGAAGAATAATCGAATAATAAATAAATATTGTTTTACCCCAGAGATCTACAATTTCACCTCAGGGAAAAGGCTAAAACAATAGATATTATATACTCATCGCAACGTAGATGCTATACTTGTCAAACAATACTCATTATTCTACACATCGGTCACACAGCTAAATATGAAAAACAAGGAGGCCAATTTAACTTTTCTATGTCCTTGTTCACTCAGTGATAAAAGAAGTACCTACAGGATTTTAAGTGTAAAACAATGTTTTGTGTATTAAGCTGGAAGAAAAGTATATTCTGTTGAATTTAAGAGAAATTTTCTAATGTAGGTATACGGCAAGCAATACGCTATCAAACTAATTATAGAATTAAAAAATTATTCTTTCGACTTAAAACAGTCAAGTTCGACAAAGTTGCCTGGGTGTGAGTTTTCAGAAAGCATGCGACTGTTCCAACGAAGCTTCACTAGAAACGTGTTTTCTTGCATTTGCAACAATTAACAGGAAATTGAAAGTAATTACAATTCGGAGTAATTGCTTATAATTTCCTTATACTGCTCTGAACCATGAAAAGTTTTAATATTTACGCAATAAATTCATTGGTATATGAGAAATTGTATTTACTGTTTAACTTCTGCGTCATTCGTTCGTCCTGACGTACGAAAAAAAAAACCAGCTTACAATGCAAAAAAAATTAACTACAGTACGCAATATGCGACGAATGAAATCTCCTAATCCTAAAAGTCTATTAAAAATTAATGGTTATTGTGCGTCATTTTAGAAGTAAAAATATTTTTAGCTTACATTTACGTTCGTACGAACAACAGGAAGTGCCATAATTCCCATACAAATGTTGAATGAATGATATTAGAACGCATAAACACACTCTTGCGCTCAACAGTATGCAAGTTATCAGGAAATTATACGAGCGACCAATGCTTATTAAAGCGAATTTCTAACAAATTATGTTGCACTAATATGGCACTGGGAATGGGGGACTCCATACACATATGAATGAACGGAAGAAGAGCGAAGGAGGAGATTTCCAAATTTTCAAAATGCTGCCCAGACAAAACAAGAAATTAAATGACATAATTGATATGTGATCAATTATTTCTTGAAACAAATTCTTCCACTCAATTTGTCCCAGGAAATATTTAGTCACAAATCCTTCTTTCTATTTTTTGGTAGAGTTGACTGGCGTACATTGCCGTATAATTTAATGACCATGAGATGGAAATATCTGTTGGTTGCCTTTTAACAACACATCTGAGTTCAATGACCCCAAAGAGGGAGTCATTATTCATTTCCTTTAGCAATTACGTTTTTGTTATTTATGTTACTCTAGCTAAATGGAGATGTTGAACTTTTAAAGAAAAAATGTGCAAAAAACACGATTTTTCACTCGCGGAGCTCATAATGAAGAAAATTGAAAAATCTTATTATTTTGATGTAAAGAAGAGTTGTATAGAGCTATATATAATTAAGAACATTCAATCGATTTAAACTGTACAATGAAAGTTCAAAGGCAATTCAATACGTTATTGAAAAAACCTTGGGAGGAGGTGCATTTTTTATTTCTCACATAGTTTCCATTTACCAATAGACAGTCGGCCTCACGATGCTTCACTTTATAACTACGAGTATGATAAACAATTTGTTGCCACATTCTGGAAATATTCTCATAACTTTTACATAAAATATATTTTTTGTAATGGAAATTATATTAATTTATTGTAAACGTATCGCAAATTTTTTAAAATATCAAAACTAATAGCGTGAAAAAGTTAAAAGCGGCACGCGAACATTCCGCTAAACAAGCACTCGGGATTGATCATTTAAAAAATAAACCGTTTTAAATGTTTTTTGGTGCAACTTTTCTTCCTCTACATTGACGTAGAGTTTGAGCGTGATCCGTCATTTAGTCTGTTTACAATATCGGATTTTATCAATTTGTTTTTGGATTAAAATATGGACCAATCAGTTTGTCTCAATTTTTTATTGCAAATTAATTTTTTTATGCCGAATGGCTGAACAGAGGTGGTTTACTGGTCGTCCGGAATGCTCTTCATACTCAACTCGTTTTTGGTTTTTTTTTTCTAACTATGTACTTGTAAGCATTTCTTTCCAACAAAGTCTCTCCACCTTCTGCAACATCGTAACGCTTGCGGAGCAAAATTCCATTTCGTTAATAAAATTTAACGCTACTCCTTTGGTCAACAAATTCGATCGTTGTAAAAAATCGGCTACATCACATTAAACAGACGTTTACCAAGTGCTGCCAATTTCTATATGGCGATATAACCACGTAATTCGAATTGAACACAGTAATGTAATGCACGGTAATCGGCCGTGGCATGACGATTACAACGCATATGATCGTGGGTTCGACCTATCATTATTTGAGCGGCGGTCACCTCGATGTATCTAACGAACATTTCAAGCATTTGAGCAATCGAAAAGTCTACCACATGCTTTTCAAATTGATATTCGATATCGTTAGAAGCTTGTCGAAATGGCCAAATAAATGAATACCCTAATTTAAGGATGTAGCCTAACTTTTCCTTAGTGATTTCGTTACAGTGATTTCCTACCAGTGTTTAAATGATATTGCATCAGATTTGCCTGAACATCAACGGAAATATCGCCCCATTTTGTCAGCAATTGACTCAAAACATGCCTAAAATGTTTAGTGCCTGCTTACGCAGTAAAATCTCCTTTGAACCTGATGAATCAATCGTCTTTCTTCACACTTTCCTATTTGCAGAAGTTGTCATGGAAATTCTATCACAATTTGAATGCTAGAAATTGCATTGCATATCAACCATTTGTGACCACCACATGTGACTGTGATGGAATCACTGAAGAAGAAACGAATTGCCACAAAGAAACATATTCTCGTTGGCAATTCGTTTCCTTGATTATTTTCCAAAGACCTTCGATTAATTTCCGTTTGAAAATAGAAATGTGCTTGCTTGCTGTGATATCCTTTTTCAGGGGAAACTAATTTTTTTTTGCCAATACAATAAAGTAACCCCAGGGAAGAGAAAATGGACCCCAAAACACATAATAAACATATTGTATGAACTGATTGCAAAAGATGTATGGCCACATGGATGCAAACAAGCCAATTTCTATAGATGTGTAATACAGTTACTTGGCAGCCTTTCTTCACAAAGCTTGGCAAATATCTATTTGAAACTGCGAGGATGGTATGGCAACTGCTGAGAGTCAAATAAAGAGGGTAAAGTTATTAAAACAGCAATACTATTCAACAATTCGTTTGATTTTGCGAAAACTTTCCTTTAATTAACGTGAAATTGGCTCTAATCGACCTTAACTTATTCGCAAGCTTTGTTGCCGGGCACATTTGTTAGATAGAACCGAACCGTGCTGTAAAACATAACTGATTTCTGGCAATTACGGAAATTATAATTGGCTTCAGTTTTCTGAATATGAAAAAAATAACTAGATTAGCTTATAATACGTTGGCAACACATGTAAATGAGAATTATTCATCCGTATGACACGGGGAGTGGAATTTAGGATATTTTTCAAATTCTAACGAACCACAAACCTACATGCGTGACGTACGAATATTTGTTTTTCTCTTGCAATTTAGTGCAACTTAGTTTAGTATATGAGAAAATTTGCAAAAAAAAAAGCAACATCGAAAATAAATTTGTTTTAAGTTACGATCTTCGAAATACTGAATGTCAATATTAAAGGTTTGCCTTCATTTCAGCATTCTACGTACTAATCAAATTTCCAAATAATAATTTTCGCAGTATTTGAGAGTAAAAAACGAAACAAAATACTGAACCCAACTGAAACTCATAATACATGCACTGGCTTTTCCCTTTCCTTATACGTTGAATATGGGCTTGAACTTTCGATTTCAGAGCTTCCTGTAGAGATTGGTCGTTGTCCGTTTGACTGACTTACTGGACAATTAATGAACACGATTACTCAACTAACTTATAGGTAATAAATTCTCATTTTCGTTTTAAATTATGAAAAAATCAGCGTCCAATTGAAGGTAGAAAATGATGTTATTTTTTTTATGGCGGTTGTTTTAAAAAGACGATGTTTTGAACGTTTTTGGCACCTAAGAAGGTTCGCATTCACTTTGGATGTTGAACATTTCAGAAGAAACCGTGTGAATGACAAAATGTGGTCATTTTTTTAAATTACGAAAAAATCGGCGTCCAATTGTAGGTCAAAAATTATGTTATTTTCCTTATAGATCATTTCCGAGTAATAAAGATATTTAAATTTTAGCGATTGTTTTAAAAAGACGATGTTTTGAACATTTTTGGCAGCTAAAAAAGGTTCGCATTCGCATCGGATGTTGAACACTTCAGAAAAAACCGTGCAAATAATAAAATGTGGTAATTTTTTTTTTTGAAATTATGAATAAATTAGCGTCCAAATGGAGATAAATATTATATTATTTCCTTTACAGGACGTTTCCGAGTAACAGGCATTTTTATACATTAGCGATTTTTTCATAAAGTTGATTGTTTTAAAAAGACGATGTTTTGAACGTTTTTAGCACCTAAGAAGGTTCACATTGTGTCCAACATTCTCGGAAGTAATGCAGTCTTCTGAATAGTCAGCACATTCACTTGAAAAACGCCACAATACTCATCTAACTTGAAAGAGAAAATAAGCTGCCGTCTCTCGCAGAAAACTCTTTCCTACATTATTTTTTCTACACTGAAATCATGAATCTCAAATCAACCTAATATTTCAATATTAATACAAGGGCGAAAAAAACATAGCACCACTTTTAAATGTGAAATATTTGAAAATTTTCCATTTCATTTCGTTCGTTGTACAAAATAGGATAACATGCAAAAATGTACACTTATCACATCAAAGGACAAAAACCCTTAGTTGTCACTACTCTAACATTTTTAAAATCCTTTGTGAGTGCTGCAGTAGATCAGCAGCACCAGCAAATCAACCATCTACATCCCTACCCCATCATCCGGCAAAAGGACAAGGAATCTGCATAACTCATATATTGGGCAGTAACATCAAGTAATTTCTATCCACTGCCACGTTATATAAAGTATACCGGAATGAAATCTCAGTCGTAGCCGTAGTTGTAGTCCTATTCCTACTGAGTTTATTTAAATTCCATGAATTCTTCCACTGCGATACAATTCCTTAAGCCATCAGAAACAGTAAATATTTTCGTATTGCTGCCTGGATCTCATGTTTTCCTTGGCCTGGTCTTTGCGTTCGGCTGTTTGCTTGCTGGTTTATTTGCATTAAGATTAAATAATCAAATAGCACCCTCGCCATTGAAAGCAACTACAACTCAGGCTGGAAATGGGACTGAAACTGGAATTGGACCGGATGGTGCTGGTGCCATTGTTGGTTGTCGGTCGTCTAAGTAGCAGCACATAATAAATCTCATGAAAATTCTTTGTAAATCAAATAGAAATGAAGAAAAAAAACAAAAAGAAAATTGAAACAGAACTTTGATTTAAGTTGTGTAGTCTCACATCTTTGCGTTGATAGCAGAACAGCGTGAACAGGAGCAAAAGCGTACTGGCTGCAACAGAAACGTGTACTTGGAAATTATTGTAGCAAATCCATAGACCTTCATGAATTCAGCGAAGATTTTGTCATGGATAAATTGTGGTGTTCGTACATTTTACGTGCGACGAAGATGTCTTGAGGTCATAAGGTCATTCATTCATTGTATTGTTATGGAAATGTAATTAGATATAAAACAGGGACTGCCATGATTGATTTTTTTTTTTTTTTGGAGCGGGTAATGGAAAAGTAAAGTAAAATGGATTACAAACGTAACATTGGATATACGAGAGTGGCATATCAACTGCGTGGCATTGTTTATATGTAGAGCCTATTGGCGCTGTTAGTTTAAAAGTGTCCGGTGTTTTTGTGAGTAAAGCGGTAAAAATATGCAGTCTAAAACTGTTAAAGTTATATTTTTGAAAAAGAAAACCAATGAAGGAAAAGGGAGAGTTCAGCAAGAAACAAGTTCTTGATAAATTTGTCAAGCACTGCGCAAAAATGTTACTTAATTAATTATCCAAAAAGAAAGAAAATATTCTTTGAACTCGATATGTGAAAATGGTCTGTGGTTTATAACTTTATATGAAACCCACAGCAGTGATTTAAACATCTGCAACTGAAATCTCACATGAATTTTTATACCCTCAACCGAAGGAATGGAAGTATATGAGCATATCATTTGATACAGCAAAAATGTAACACCCAAAAGGAAACGTGTAAAGTACCAGCTATCTTTTGACCAAATATGTTTCGTGACTTTTAAAGTTGATTGAACGAAATTCACCCGTCTGGCTGGCTGACTGATACGAAAACTGCTGTAGAGCTTTATGAAACTTTTTAAACCTTGGCGCAGCTTAATATTTTGTCAGATCACAGCCATTGATTATAAATGGGGTATACCAGAAGGGCTGTGGTACATCCCATTTTGAACGATTTTCAGAAATATAATTTCGTTCGCTGTAGAATTCAAAGTATTCATTGACTTAAGTTTTTATTCAATGAATTGGTTTTTAATTCTTGGCAAAATTAGAAGAAGATTGACCGATTGGCCATTCCTATTGTGATATCATTCGCACAAATAATCGGTCAAATCCGTATATTCTTAAGTTTACATTTTTCCCCCAGTTGCACCAAATTAAAATATAGAGGCACAGAATTAAAAAAAAAGGAGCGTTACCACACCGCTTCATGTACCTTCCGTACAAATTCGTTCTTCTGCAATTGTTGACTTACTTTAACTGAAATAGCGTAGACTTTTCTCTATTATTTCGATTGATAATTTTCTATATTACTTGAAAAAAATCGACCAAACAATCACATCAATTCTGGTACCTCGCATATAAGTGACCGGTTTAAGCACTGTATTCTTAGCTTCACATCTTTCCAGCAGTTGTACTGAATTCAATCAATTTTGACGCACATTATGCGATTGATAAACTAAATAAGTTCCGATAATGAAACTGGAGTGTATTTCCACACCCTTTCTGGTACCTTACACACAAATTGACCTATTTATTGAAGTTGTATTTTTCCGCTGCTATTTCTATTCAATTTCAGAGAGTTGTAATTTTGCATCTTTTTTCCTCATTTAATACATTTCTTTTTGGACAAGAACGATTTAACACGCCACATCTGTTCATCTCACTGAAATTTTACTTTTTGAAATTGGACCTGCATGGTCCATTTTTATTAGGTTTGGTTAGGTTTTAGGTTAGGGCGATTAAGCCGAAACATATGGGCACAATTTGGTCAAACTTTGAGTATCGATTATATACATACTTGGCTTGAACGACCCATTTATATGGAGACTAAGTCAAAACAAAAGCCAATATTACTCATTTTCCATGAAAATATAATCAAATTTGAATAGAAAGCGCAGTTTTTGGGAGTCACATGATCTCCTTTCCATGGCATTTTGGCGCGATTAAAACAAAGCGTATACGCAAATTTTTATTAAATTATCATGGGAAAGATTTGTACTAAACGGAAGCAAGCGTATGGGAGGAGGCCGAGTTAAGAACCTGTCAACATTTGTTGACTTGTAAGGCATTTGGTACCTTTTCGGTTCGAACAATTAAGTTAAAATTGCACAACAGTCTATCCCTATAACAGTTCATTTATTATAATGGGAAATTTATGAAAAGAATAATATCCTCTTCACATATGCATCGCCTGCTTACAACTATATATAGGTATATATATACAGGGTTATCAATTTTTCCGTTTCAAAAATAGTGTTAAATAAAACAAACAAAACTATGATTTCGATGGAACTTTTATTTCATTATAATGCTTGGAGCCTGCGATTATGAAATAAACACAATTTAAATGACCGCCTCTGGATGGATTGCAACAGTAAATCATTTTGAGGTAGTTTTTGATTCTTTTGTAGCAAGTTTAAATTATTTTTATGCGTTCTTCGGTTGTTAAATAACCCATATTCGTAAGTGGCATTATTATTTCACTAAATAAATAACACTTCAGATGACAGCTATTTAACAGCTGACGGCCTTGCCAGACCGGCGGTTTTCAAACCACATATGTATATAAGGCATAATAAAAAGAAATCCATTATTTTTCGATAGATGGCGTTAGCAATGTGTATCTCACATTGTATAAATGCGATCGGGTTGCACCAAATGACGTTAGAAAAATAAGATTCTGTAATCATGTAACCACTTAGACAGTTGTGTGGCTGTTTGACACGATATTGTTTGAGAGCGCGTCATAGAAGGTAAAAATGCAAGCCAAGTGGCTGAAAATGTAAATAGTGTTTATGGTCGTAATACTGTAACAGCCAATCACACGCAATGATGGTCCCTTCGGCTCCGTTCCAGTAATTTTTATGTCAAAGAACCACGCTCTGAGAGCGACGAAAATGTCGATAAAACAACATTTCGATTGCTCAGGAACTAAACATTGCACTTGAATAAAACTGGGTACAAAAAGAAGCTCAGTGCCACATGAGAGTAAAAAAATCTTCATTGACTGAATTTCCATCTGGTAATCGCAGCAAAATTTACCCATTTCTGAAGTGAATGGTATCTGAGGATGAAAAGTGGATCACTTACGACAATGTCAAGTAAAAACAGACGTGATCGAATCGTGGTGAGCCAGTTCTGTAAAACTGTCTATGGATTGACGGTCAGGAAAGTCTTGTTGTTTGTTTGCTAGGATTGATGTGGGAAATCATTTTCTATACGACTAATTCTAATAATTCAGACCTGTAGTGTTAACAATTGAACCGTCTGAAGGAAGCAATCGTCCAGAAGTGGCCAACAGGAGAGGAATAGGGTTACATCAGGACTGTGACTCTCCAGAAGATCCGACACCTACTTGATTGGTTGATATGCGACTGTCCCCAGTTTTTTGCCAAAAGGGACGAGGCTTTTTGTGAGAGAGGCATAATGCAATTAACTTACAAATGACAGCAATTTATCGAACAAAATGGTATGTTTAGACCAAAATCGAATTATTCTAACAATGCTAAATAGAGCCTGCCTTCAATGCCACACAAAAATGATGGAACCTTTATTTCTACCCCTTATATATCTATATATATATAGAGCTGATATACATAAATATTAACGCCATCAGTTCAGTCAAAAAAGATCTGAAAGTGGACTTTACTGAATAGACTATTATTTCAATAAACAACTTTAAACCATTTTCAATTTGAAACTATCTTCTTACCTCATTGTTAATTTGGTTACACATTCCTGTACGCTATTACAGAAATTTAATATAAATTAATTTTTGGAAATCTCGAATACTTCAAATCTATGTACTCGAATTTTTTTTTTTTAAATACATTTGATAACGATTTAACATTTTCACTTTCAATATTTCAATTTCACCTCATGCTATGAATATGAAAATGACATTGCTTTATTTTTCGCTAGAATATTGAAGGGTATAAAAAATTAGAAATCCTCTTGTAATATTAATAATAATATTAAGTTTTTCAATATTTCGCATAACATATTTATGCGATTCATATACTAAAGTAAAATCGAACAAGTTAAACTTTTCCCACAGGCGCATTCATCTGAAACTCTTCACGTAGGAAAAGCATTAAGTGGGAAACAAAAAGAACCAACCAAACAAGAGATAATTCATCCTTTCGCTTCTTAGTTATGTCCTCCATTTTAATACCTCTTGACTGTAAATCATGTTATCCTCTTTGCGTCATGCTCTTTCGCATCCAAAACTCGAGTTCTGGCTATAATTCCTGTTTGACGTATGAATGTATGCGAGCATAAACCCACACACACACACACGCATGTAGTCATAGAAATACATGCACACACGACCGCTCGCATACCAACAGACATTGAGGAATTTGTTCACTTCAAAATGTTTTAAGAGATGCGACATTAAGTAGTTTCCATTGTCTCCAAAAGTATGCAAAGTACGTAGGATTCAAGTGCGAGCTTAAGGACAACAACTACTCATACAGAACTCATATAACTGTTACTTCTGGTTCTGCTGAAACGCATCAACAGCAATTCTCCTAAATGCCAAAGATATGTATAAAGCGAGGACAAAAGGGGGTTATGAGGCGGAGGCGGAAAATACAGAGAAATGAGGTGAAAAATATTTGTTGTAAAGTCCTTCTAATGTCATAACTTTTTCTGGAAAGTTGTCCTCTCAGTGTGTTCGGTATGTTCTGCGAAGTGGCAGCAGTAACGTTGGTAGTAAATTTTTCAAAATAAGAAGAAACTGATTTATTTCATTTCGAATTCTTTAAACAATGAACGAATGTAATGTCCATTTTTATGGATGACTGGATGGGCGTTTGACGTTTGTATGTAGAAAATGTAAATTAAGAGTTTTTTATGAAAATAGGAAAAAAAAGAAGTTTTATATTGACGGAATCGTTTCGATCAGGATTGGGTATCTGACATAGCAAAACAAAAATTAAAAGATGTAAGGAAAATTTTGCAAAAAACTCGCAGAATTTATTAGCTTTCTGCACACACGTTTCATTGACGAGGTCTAAATAACAAAATGCTTAAGTTGATGCAGTATGATTGATCCAAAAATGTGCAGAAGAAGATTGTATAGAACTGATATTATTCTACCCTTCAATTTGTCTTAGGCAAAATTGGCCAGGTGCTGCGAAGTTCGTGCAAGACGGAGATTATAAACTTTGACATTATCAGTTGCAATTCATCACCAAATTTTGTTTTCTGTAATGTGTTTGAAGCAGAAAGACGCTGAAAAGTCGAAAGATCCTAAACTTATAGAGGTTAGTGCACTCCATGGACTGTGATCCACAGTGTCATAGACGATGTAGTATCTCATTGTTACATAGCTGTATGTCGCGAAAATTGCCTTTGTATCATATATTATTCCACAAATTGTCTCGTTTTTCCAACAGTATTTAAGATTTTTATAATTTTTTATAACAGTTGAAATGTCATTGGTGAAAAAGACTAATTTTTCCCGAAGAGAATTTTGTCATTATGTTAAAAAGTTTCTCTTACTGAGTTGATATTATCCATTTTAGAAGTAGGGCTAAAACTATGAGAAATTACCACATTTCAGGTTTCTAGCTCGAGCAATTCAGCTTCTATCGTAGCTTCTACAAACGCGAAAGGACATGCTTAAATCGGCAAAGCACATTTGAGTCACTTTTTACTTGTTGTGTCCAAGAAGTTAGACCGCAAACTTCACAGATTTTAACACGGCGGTCTTGTTCGAAAAAATTGTAAGTTTTTGGTAATAATTGAAATAATTCAAATATGAGCTGACTAAACCGTTTAGAATGCCAATATCGTCAGTAAATTTGCTAATTGTTAACCGATGGTTTTTAAGCACCAAATCTCGAACCACTTTTTAGGCGTTATTTTCTTCAGTAGAGATTGTTGATAGCCGTCCGGCTCACTCCACGTTTTTAACTCGTTTTCTTAGAACTGTTTATGCCACTTGTAAACATTCTTTTTGACAAAATCTTTTCATCGAAGGTCTACTACAACGTTTAATGCAACTTTCTTGCTCAACAAAATCACACACATTGTAAAAAATCGCCAAAATTGCTCAAACACTAATCACATTTATGATGTGAAATTTGGCACAGATATCTGCTAAACTTAAGAGAAAATTATGCCAATTATAACAACGTAAATCAGAAATATGTCTTACCTATTGGACTCTGTAGTATGTATAACAATCGTCGTAAAAATTTTCCGATTTGTACTTGTTCTTCCGTCCGTCCACATCTCTGCTGAAAGCACAAATTTTGTGTAAAATCGTAGTAGCTCTAAACCGTACAAAATCGGACTAGCAAAAGAAAACTTCCCCATTTATAAACTGACACACCTTTAAGAAGAAGGATAAATTCAACCCAATTCTTATAGTTTTTTAAGGGAAGAGTCAAAATGTGAGTATGGTTATCGATATAGGCTAATTCGATAAGCTGCATGTAATATAAGTAGGGGACGTTCTATGGTGATGAGTCAGCATATTGCTCACAATATGTGCAATGGGCAGGATCATCTATCACATGTACAAGAATTGAACGCACGTCTGTAAAAATGGAAATATTTCAGCGTATTTTCAACAATTTTACTGTTTATTTATTAATTAAATTAATATGTGGCAAAAGAGTGATTTTCCCCACTGAAAATGGGAATTTCTTTCAGTAACCATACCCATAATTTTGGCGGTTCCTTAAAACATATAAATGGGTGGGGGGCGGTTCTTCAAAGAAATACCTAAACAGATATTTTATGTGTGCGAAGAGAACTGCCAAGAATAAAATTGGGACACTTCTTTAAAAATGTAACTTTTCCAGAATTTTCCTAACATTCTTAGCATTTACACGTTAATTAAAATCATTTTGCGGTGTCATTTAATATGTCGCCAGGGTTGCGACTGTGGTTATTAAAAAATAAAAAGTTGTTTTGTTTTCACTGGAAAAATAAGATAAATCGTTACATTATGTATAAGAGAGATAATCATTTATGACATGCCAACTTAACTGACAACCAACTTAAGTGACAAAGTGATGGCTGCATTTTTGCACCCTCTATAATGAATTGTTGTTTACTTTCGGAGTCGTGCTGTTAAAATTATATTATACATTAGCTTTAGTAGCTTTTACAAAATTGCGATAGTTGACCCTTGAATTTGCCAGGAAAATAATGAATTTCAGTTAAAATTCGGTGAATCCGCTGTAACATTTCTTCGGGTGTCCAAGATATTTCTTAATATTCACGAGATATAGCCAAGACATACAATGCTAATGAATCGGCAATGGTTTTCGGTATAAATCATGCAAGGATCTTCGAAAATTTCTGACTTCACCAACACCACTCACACTTTTAACGTCAGTCAAAGATTTTGAGTGCCCATCACAACGTTTGTTTTCTACAAAACTGAAATCTTCAGAAGTACTTGTGAATACTCGTACCCTTACACTTAATTTTACGACGAAATCTGTAAACATTGGCAAACCGAATAACCCTTTGCTGTGTTCACACAGAAAACTCTGCTGACACCATTTCCCAGACAAATCGTTCGAAAAATTAAAACGATTTGTCAATAATTTATAATATGACACCAACTACAAATTCACAGTCTATGACACAGTCCCTTTATCGTTTACCGATATAATAAACACAGATTCTGCGTATTCAGATTTTGTGTTTAGGTTGACCAACTACCGTAAGGTTTTCGAAATTTAGAAATTTAGAAAACAATGGCCGATTTCTGTTAAAAAAAAGTTAATAATTGGCAAATCGGATGATGACGTCAAAACTTTGACACGGTTTATACAATAATAGCTTCCCAAAAGTATCATGACAACCAACGAAAAATATTAATTTATATTATATGAAACAATGTCTGATCCCTTCTTCCCGCCCCACTAATAGATGTTTTGATACTAAAAAAGTGGGTTCGAATCCCTACACAAGCATATTCGTTATTTGAGTAGTCTAGTTCGTTCTAGTCTCTTTACAAACGTCTTGCTTTGAGAGTCGGTCACATCGATGTGCTGGCAAACATTTTAATGAGTATTCAAGAAATGAAGTAGTCAAGTAAAATTTTATCAAACTGACGTTCGGAATTATATTCGAGTTACGAACACATTTGGGTTTAATTATTTTTTTTATTTTGACATCCGCTTAGACTCCAACAATTATGACGTCTTTTTGATTGCATGCTCAACTTTTTCTTATTTCTCTATTATACTGTTTCCAATCTCTTTGAATACAATTTTTCTTTTGAGATTACATTCGAGAATTTTTCACAGTGAGCAGCACTACTTGCACGCAAATTTTTTCTACACTTTCTTCAACAAAAATGTATGTTAAACTTCTATTTTCAATATTTACATTCAATAAATAAATCTCATCACATAGTCAAAAGTGTCCTTAATCATTTAAAAACTCCAATAAAAATTATCGGAGAGAAAGGGAGAGTTAACGAAAACTTTTGTTATAATAACACAAATTCCATACAACATTAACATGGTTTCTGGTATTAAAAATGAACATATTTTCTAAGTTCAACACTTCATATCTGCTATATATTGCCAGAGATATAAAGCGGAATTTTTGCTTTTCGATGCACTAACTATCGCTCAATAAAGTACTAACAAACAGATATCGATGATGTAACAAAAAATCGATATTCAAAATTACAAACGGCAAACATCGTCTGCCTAAATTTTATGTCATTTCAGTAATTAATGTTTGAATTAACGTACTTTAAGTGAAGCTACTTTTGCTTTTTTATGTACAATAAAAATAGCTTAAATAATGAAATAATTGCATAGTTTTATGATAAAGGTATAAAAGTTTCAGCCTGTGATATTTTTACTTTATA
>JAHXMU010000057.1:4821026-4854738 GCA_019455685.1 Philornis downsi | reverse complement strand
TAACTTTTTTGTTTTTGAATAAAACCGTATACTTCCAAAGCAAAATACTCTTGGTTTTGAAAGGGCTTTAATCCAAAAATAAAATATTTTTAAATTTTAGGGATAGAAACTGCGTTAATGAAACATTACAAAATGATGTTGTACGTCAGCGACATCTATGGGACAAATATAGCATTCGTCAATACCTACACAAAGATGTCTTATATATTATGATCGAGCCACAAACAAAGAAACTACGATAAAAAAACGATTTTGGCTGTTTTTCACGGGTTCGGAATGGGTTAAAAAAAAATTTTTTTAAATTGTCTCGAGATTATCTTTAATATTTCGTGCCGACTTTGGGAATTTTTTTTCGTGACCCGGTGTAATGACTATGACTTATTTTTCTGATCGTCATCAAAACAAAACTATAAAGAATATAACATTTAAAAAATTTATAATATCTATAAAGTGTACTAAAGTTATAACGTTTGTAAAATGTAAGTCGCACAAGAACAAACAAATAAATAAAATAAATAAATGAAATTAAAAAAAAAATAAATAAATAATAATAATAATAAATAAATAAATAAATAAGTAAATAATAAAATGAAACAACATTAATATTTTAAATTTGTTTTATAGTAAAATTTAAGAACAACTCAATTTAATTTTTAATATAAAATTAAATTTTATAGAAGCAAGTGTTATAAAGTATATAAGATTTGATAAAAAAAACACAGATTTTATAGTACATTTTGTTAAATAAAACCAATAGCAACACATTCCACAAGTTTTATAATTTCTTTAAATAATTAATTTATAAAATGTACAGCTTAATTTGTTGTTGAGCCCCTAAAAATAAAAATTGGGCCAGATTTATTTATTTAAGTTTTTATACAAACTACATCCAAAATGTCACTAAAATTTTCAGAAAATAATCTTTATTGAGGATCATGACATTGTACAGTTTAGCAGGGATGTACCTGATCTGATTCTATTGCCTGAATCCATTTTGTTTAGGGCAAATTATTCTTTCTAAAGAAAATTAAGAAATTAAGATTGTTCGAATTTGTTTTCAAAATGCACCAGCTTTTTCATATATTCATACAAAGAGCCAAACTGTCATTTTTGCCAGAATTAATGATGGTATAGATTTTTTTCAAACTCAACCTATTTTTAATTTCAGTGTCATGTCAGAACATTGACTTTCAAGAATACAAAATTCGGTAAAATTTCGAAGTTTTTAAAACAAATTTTCTGAGAGAGATAATTATTCTTCTCTTTATTTAGACCAATTTGTTAATGAACGAGCATATGAATAAATTAATTGTTTTTTTAGGGTGATTCCGGTGGCCCGTTGCTTTGTCCTTACCCCGGCGAAAAAGACCGTTGGTTTGTTGGCGGCATTGTATCCTGGGGCATCATGTGCGCCCATCCCAAGCTACCCGGTGTCTATGCAAACGTCATCAAATACGTGCCCTGGATTTATGAGCAAATTATCAAGCACTCCCGTGAGGAGACCTATTCCAAGTATGACTCTCATCCAGGTGGACCTGACATACTCTCCAATTTGGCCACAGTATCCTTGAAAAGCAAACAACCCTACAAAGTGCATCGCAGTCCAATGGATATCGACTACTACGAAAGTGGCGAGAGGAACAATTGATGATAGCAATTAAGGCAGCAACGGCAAGCAGATCCAGCAAACCGCAAAATGGGGTCATAAAATACTTAAGAAGCGGAGCAAATAATACACACAAATTAGAAGAGATGTAATGAAACTCTACATATATTTTTGCTACTGGTCAAACGAACTACACTACTACCGAGTAAAGTGCACACAATACCTACATACATCATACATATACATATATTGTCAATTTTTTTACAAGGAAAGATTTTTTGGGTCAATTTTTTTTCTAAAGATATCCCTAACTTAAAAATGCAAACCAACAATATTTGCGGCCATATATTTGGAGATATATGAGTATAGAAAACTATAATAATAGTAATAATTACTAATCATATCCCCACAACAAGTGATCATATCCTTTTGCAATTAAATAAAGAAAAATGTTAATACCTTTGAAAGAAACCGATACATATTTGAGTATAGAAATATTTTAAAGACAATAAATGTATTATATACAAACAAAAGAGAAACAACCATAAATTGTGAACGTAATTAGAAGAAGAATTATTTTATAATTTTAAATCAATGCTCAAAAGAGTTACCTAAAAAATAAAAACCTAATTGTTTTAGAGGAAATTTTTAATGATAAGTTAGATGGACTGTGGCTGGTTAAGAACTTATAGATGTTTAAGTGTTAAGCAAAAGGCCAATTATCGACTATGAATGTTTTAAATGGTATGAATGTGAACCTAAAATGCTATCCTAAAATAAAAATGCTAACAATGCTTACAAAGAAATTTTTGATGCAAAAAAAGATAGAATATAATTAACATCTTATACTACTGGCATAAACATATATACTACAAGTACTACTATATACTCATATATAGATATATAACATATATATACATAACTAGGTAATATATAAAAATATTTTTATAAGGGCGGCAAGCTGACAAATAATTCATTAAAATAAAAAAAAATATAACAAAAGTGAATTAATGTTTTAAGCGTAGAAAAAAATGAAACAGAAATACAACTAAATATAATGACAATACCATATATTAAATACATACGTACATACATACATACATATATATTACTAATCAAAATATAAATAAACCACAGACAATAAATACTATGAAATAACGCAGAAAGTGCACAAGTCGATAACTAAAGACAATACTAAATTAATAAAAAATATATTAAAAACAAATATATACATTAAAATCAAAACGAAATTACTACGAGTATAACTACAAACTATGTACATGATGTGTGTCTCCTAAGAGGGAAATATTTTCCTTCAACTACGGATTACCCACATGCATACTATGGCACTTGCTACATATACATATACAAAGGAGAAACAGTTGAAAGAAAAATTAAAAATATACCAAAGTCAATGAATAACACTTCATTGAGAAAAAAAACTAAATAAATATTTTGACAATTGACCGTAAATACAATTTTCAAGGATCGAAGAACAACAAAATAATTTTGATTGTTTATTTAGCTTTTAGTAAGAAAATAATTAACTTAGCAAAAAAAAGTGACAACTTAAATAAATTAAAAACTTAATATGTTATACATATATAATTATGAAAATAATATTGAAAAAAAAAATGCGTGGGTTTCAGCTTTAAATAAACAATTAATATATAAATTGACGACTACTACTGCAAAACAACCAAAAAAAAAAAAAACACACACACACACACAAAAGAAAAAATAATGCATACACAAGTAATAAAACAAAACAAATATTCAGAATTCCAAATTGAAATGAAATAAAATGTATACATCATTTTAAAGGTTAGTAATCGCAGATTAAGTGACATAATATTGTGTTTAACGAACAAACTGTAGTGAAACTATTCTATGTTTAAATTGAAAAACAAACAAAACTAAAACTAAAAAACCAACTCAGAAACTGTATTATTGTTTAAGAACTCACTTCAATCACTAGCGCTTACACAGCACTTATTTACCATAAAATCACTGAGTTTGTTATTAACGCTTTATAATATTAAACTCAAAGGCAACACAAATTCTATTAACTGATTTCGAATGTAGCTCGAAGCTTGCATATCGGGGTAAAAAAAAGTTTTGCCACTAGTTCAAACAGTACCACATTGACTCATAGAGTCAAAGGCTCATGGAGTCAATGTAATTTATTTACTTTTCCAAATAGACGATTTTGTTATTGGACGCAATTACCAAACTATTTCGAGCCTTACACAAGCCTACATAACAATCAGCCGCAACTACCGATGATTCAATGCAAGTAAGTATTCGATATTCGATTATTGAGAGTTCTTTTATACCCAAAATTTGAACATTTTGTTCTCGACGCACAAAGGTGTGAATTTTACTTAATAGCGACGTTTTCTTTTGAGAGTCTTTAAATACTTTTCTCGTTCCAGGCGTGAGATTTTGTATGCTGGTAATCCAATAGTTTAAACATTAAATTCAGAAGATTACACGTCAGAATAGTCAAAAATTTAAATTTTAAAATTCGCGAAATTGATCGATGTTGGCGTCTCATCGATCAAACATGCAAAATGGAAATTCTGAAGCAGTTTGAAATCCGAAAAAGGTTTATTGAACTTCATATTCATCAACTGAAATCCAGAAATTTACAAATGGCCAATTAGGTTTCAATGGTAATTTGGCATACATTAATTGATATTCTGCTTACTCCATAGTAAATCAGAAATTAGAAATCAATATTCAGAATTTCAATTTAAAATTCAGAAAAGATGAACTGAAAATGTGATTTTCCTTTCGAAATTAGGAGAATATAAATTGGAATTCGAAAGTTCCAACTAAAAATCAAAATTCTCATTTAAATTCAAAACTCAACTGAACAACAAAATTCCATACGAAAATGTCCGTTTGAAATGCAGAAAAGGTCAGTTGCAATTCAGAAAGCGACAATTGAATCAATCAATTGAAATTTAGAGAAATCAAGTGAAACCCCAGTCAACATTTCTTGACATGTATAGCAATGTAGGGCGATATATTGGAAATCAAAATACAGCAAATGAAAATCAAAAAACATCAATTAAAATTCAGAAGATATAACGATTATAAATGATTATAAACATCTTGTTTTACAGTACATAAAATCTTTTTCGGTGTGTAAAAAATTGAACCATTTATATGTTTTCCTAACTAGTTATTTTGGAAATCTTTTTTTCGTCCAATTATTATACCTATTTAGCAGCTCCAAAAGTGTACGC
This sequence comes from Philornis downsi, assembly GCA_019455685.1. NCBI lineage: Eukaryota > Metazoa > Arthropoda > Insecta > Diptera > Muscidae > Philornis > Philornis downsi. The sequence continues at coordinate 4,849,878 of JAHXMU010000057.1, read as the reverse complement.
ATTGAAGATTACACGTTACAATTTAAAAGGTGTTGAGTTTTCTGAATTTTGAACATTAGCAACTTGTTTAAAAATGAGGTCTCATGTCTTTAGTGGTTTCGATATATTTCACAGAAAATCCATTCCAACATATGGTGGCTAGATAAATATATCGGTGACAAGATCTGAGCTCAAATGAAGGAAATAGGATATTTCGAAATTTTCGTAATAAAAAATTTAAAAAGAATTTGATACGTCTACGCTCAGCTCATGCATTCCATCATCAAACTTCCCAAAATTGACTACTTTACCTTCCACACCGTCTGAAAAAGTATGTGGGCTACATCAAAACATGATCAAACAAAGCATTCCAGAAATCGAATCAAAAAGTGACTCATAAGTCCATTTACCATTCACCACTCTAGGTTTACGCTGTAGAATAGGGCATAGGAAGGCCTTCTACAATAACTTTATGCGCAAGGCATAGTGATGGGATTAAGGATCCGGAAGAAAGTCTTATAAAATACTACGTAGGCTTTAACGATTTCACTACTGGGTATAGATTCATCTTTTACCTACCGAATTGTAAAATTCAATTTTTACTGCAATAACACCGAAAGAAGGTTTAAGATTCGCAAAGGCACAGAAGATTTTAAACCGAGCAAATACATATTTACGCATGTATAATTCCAAAAAATATTTAATAAATTTTTTTTTAAAAATTTAAATTTGTAAATAACTGCGTATTTATTTGGTTTCGATATATTACTGTTGGGTATTCTAACCATGGAGAAGTATGTACGAATGGAGGCACCCAACAATTTCCACATTTTTATAGCAGCTTTTATACAAAACAATATAGACTAATTCGCCACCGTGCTTTTTAAAATGCTTCGAAATTTTAGCGCTAGTTTCAGGCAAATCATCAGAAAAAATCTCATCATGGCCTTCTTTGCAAGTTAATTCTTACCTATTCTAGGTACAAATTTGTCATATTCTGGGCCTTTTTTGAGAGCGGGATAAATATTTTTGTCAAATATGAATTAATTATCCACAAATAATCATTAAATAGGCAATCAATTTGAAGACAAATTTAACAACAATTTAAATGGCTTAAATAGAGCTTAATATTACGACACGATTTTGAGAAGCTTTAAATTCGCTTGCTATTGTGAGATATTCCCTACAACAAGGATCGAAAAAACATATAGTTAGGTCATGTTTGCAAAGTTGTTCTTCGAAAACTAAAGCAAAGTTGTACAGTTTAAGAATCAACAAACAGAGTTTTGAGTTAAATAATTTAAGAAAAATATAGACAAAGTATTAAAAAATACCATAAGTTTTGATCGATGTATGATTCAAAAGTAAAAGTAAAAAAAGTAAAGAAGTACAGCGGGTTGGGTCACCAGAATATCCAGGGTGTTGTCCCAAGGGAAAACTTTGGATACAGGTGACATTATGTTGGTTGGAACCGATTTTTAATAAATGGGACTTGAAATGAGATATATTATATAAGGAAAATGAAATAAACTAATTAATTATGCACATAAACAGAACAAGTAAAAAATTACCTTTCCAAATTTGTGTTACAGTCCATCTCAAAAACTACAGCCTCCAGAAAAGACAATAACTTTTTCGAAATCTTCATACCTGAATTAAGCAAATAAAACCGTTTACATTATGTGGCAATGTGAATTTCAAACATCCAAAGAAGTGGAAAAAACGATTTGTTCTTTCACTCTCAGATATAATTCAGAATGAATCGTTTACGTGGTTTAAAAGCTAGATTTTATGTCAAAAGCATGAAAAAAACATTTGATGCATATGGCTCCAGGTGTCGACTCCTATTGATTCCCTATGAAAATATATTAATTTTAACTAAACTTGGTGCTGTGTAAAAAAAATAAGAAATGTAAATACATAATCATGTTTACCGACTCGTCAATAATCTATTGCAATACAAAATCTTCCCCAATTGCCAATTATTGGGAGAGGTGAAGCACATCATTTGCATAACATTTTAAAATCTTAAGTTATCATCTGTTATTGTACTCATATCACACTTATTCATGTCTAGAATTATTCCAATGTTTAGAACGCTATGAAAACTATGTGAGCTGAGCTTATACAAAATAAAAAAGAACTATTCTTAATCTTAGATTATAAGATAGTTATATCTAAATGTTCAAGGATTAGGATTGCACTGTCAATACCAGTGATCATTGCTAAAATTAAACATCTTTCAAAAGTACATTTTATGTTTCCATTAAATTACAATTAAAATTAGAATTATAAAATTCAATTGTTGGTTTACTAAACAATTTTATTTGATTGTATTTTTTTTTTTTTTGCTTTGGATTCAATGCTTTTCTGGAAGTTTTCTTTGCAGCATTCAAAAAAAAATTACTAAATTGTTTAAATTCGTATCTGAATTTTTAATTATTAGTTTTGAGAAAATACATAGCATACACTCAGAGACAAAAAAAAAAACAAATTTTTTTTGTTGTTGTTGGGAATAAGTTTTTATTGTTGCATTATTAGAGGAACATAAAACTCACAGAGAGAAACTTTCTATATTTATAACAAAAGCTTTTGATGCGCCGGAGTTTCAAAGCATTTATGCGCTCCAATTAGTCCCAAAATTTTTTATCCACCGCCCTTAGCTTCATTAATAGTTCGTATTTTGAAAGTTATAGAAAATCTTATCCATGAAATCGATAATTAGCATTCATCTTTGTGCGGGATGAGTAACGAACATCTACCTCTATCCACTACATTTGGAATTGATTTCTTCTAATGCCCATTACCTCATTACACCTTCTGGCAACGGGAGACTTCCTCTACACATTAGTTAGAGCAATGTGAAACGAGTTTATACGATTACCCATTACACAATGAGATGATGACAGTGACTAATACACATATTACGTAAGGCGATAGGCCCTGGACATTTATGGTTGCTTTTGTGACACAATCGCTTAAGAAGCTTCTTAAAATCGGCCAAATAAACATCATTAATATGCAAATATGCCTGCCGCATAGAAATAGAACATACATCCCTTTTTTCAATATTTCGTTATATTTTCAATAGTTTCGGGTTCTATTTGGCGAATAATTAACTTCAACAATTATGCGCTTGAATAGTTTATCCGCATAGTATCGAAGAAAATTCTAAAAAAAAATGTTCATTCCCACTTTGATGCTGGTTATTCATGTTATTCATATTACGGACATCCGTTAAACACAAACTTCGAGCTCTGAATCTAAAAAATGACGTTTAATATTATGAAAATAATTTTGACTCCCATTCTCTAATATGAGCCACATTCTTCTAACAACAGAGCCATTGTAAATTATGCTCAACAACAAAAAAGCTAAGGACTTTTTGCTAATAGCAACTATGTGCAAATAATTATGGCTATGACTGCATATCGCGTGTGGCACAAAGCTTACTGTGCGCTAGCATTGTAGCATCAATGCCGTTGGTTATAGTTCAAACATCAATATGCCATATGACGATGTCCTTGATAGCCACAGACAACACTTTCTAATATTAATTACATCGTGAAAAGTTTTCGATTTGAGAATGTATGTATGTTTATCAACTTCTGACTTTGTTCCATACATGGTATGTAATGAGATTTTGCTAGTCGATTTCCACACTTGTACGGTTCTTGCCCTAAGTGGATCATACGTTTTCTATAGCTTCTGCCTCTTGGAGACAATAAAAGTAACACTGATGGAGTCCTAGTAACTGTCTGTAGATGATTTGCCCCGGAGCTATATCATCTATTCGGTTGTCCATACTATCAAATATTTCACTGATCTTTATAAATGCGGTAAATTAAATAATTTTTAAGCATTCATACTTCGTCTATATTATATCTAAATTACCAGTTCATCGATTGGTATATTGAAATAGCATCATCTGTGAGTAACATTATTTTCAGATATCATGAACAGTGTAGCTGTAGTTACAGTCATACCTTGAAAGACCTTCAATTAGACATACTTTTGGAAAACAAATACGTTCCATAGGTTTTTCTTCTTTCTTTCCCAATTGCATAGGCTGATTATAGGACGTTTTATATACAATTTTCAGAACGATAATTTGAGATTGTCTTTAATAAGTCAAATTGGACAAACCCGTAGCAGATATTTTAATTTTCAATAATCTCTTCGTGCGCAAAGGCAATGAATATTTATTATTATGTGTCGAAACAATTTCTACGTCAATAAATTTGTATTTCATCATGAATACTAAATAAAAGAGAATGAGAGTGTATATCAAAATGAAAAAGAAAGGAAAAATAAGACATTCCGCAATACACTCATATTTAGTGAAGAGTTTTTAGGATCCTGTAAAAGAAGCTACAGAATATCTTATATGTAGAAGATCTTTGAGTCGGCGTCATTGTTTATCTATATATATTCGTACATACGGTCATATTTACAATCCCATGATGACCACCACTAACATCTTTCTTAAATAAAAAAGTTTTCTTTTACCTGTCAAGACCAGAAATGGGAATTGTTGGAAACAAAACGCATTTCGTATAATCGTCCTTTAAAATATCCATTTTATGTCAAATTCGATGCGGCTTGTAAACGAAGACATTTGCTGAGTGAACTTTTTAATACATATTCCTGTTGGGCGGCCTTAAGTTGGCCAATTACTGAAAATATTTTACACAAATCATATTTGTTTTTCGGCACATAAATTTAAAAACTGTCTAAGATTGGGAGTGTAATCCAATTCTATAATGTTTGTACAGCCCAACAAAATATGACATTTCGCCATTTCACAAAATGGATGAATTCTGCATGTTTGGAAGTCAATACTCTATGAATTCGATAAAAGTTTCCACATGGTAAAAATGAACGTAGAAAAATATTTTCAAAGAGTAGTTAATGACTAATTTAATAATATCTAAGTAAGTAAATTAGTTAATACGTATCAGAAAGGTATTAGAAATTAAATTAATTTGACATTATTTCAAAATTTAAAATATTAGGAAAAATTACCGAAATATACGATATGTACAACTCAAACCAATACACAGGAAAAGAAAATGGTTTTGAAATCATAAAAACTCTGTTTACAACAATAAACTATTTGCAATTAAATTCTTAATTGTGTCTCGGAAGGAATCTCGAAAAGGCTTTATAACCACTTCCCAAAGCTGCAACATGGTAACTCGAACACTACAAGCGACAGATAGAATCTGTCAGTTTTGTTTGTAAGTTGAATTTAGTTTTCGCAAGTTCAGAAAAAGCTATATTTTGCTGGGTAGCTCTCTTGGCAAGAAGACCAAAGCATTGCATGTAATTATGTCGGGTGCAGCGATTTTATATGCGTTGTGCATTTTATTACATGCATTCTAGCATTCGAGCCATTTGTAATAACACGGCAACAAATAACAGTGATTTGATTTTCAAATTCTTGAAGTTCAATCATTCCCTCGCTCTGGTTATTAATCTACAGATATTTAAGAAAACCTTTAAACATTTTGTAAGACTCATTAGTACAATTACAGGAAAAGTTTTCAAATGCATCTTAGGGTTCTTCTGAAAATCGATCGATCGTTAAGCATCATTTGTAATACTGTGGCCATCCGAACTGATTAGAGCTGTAGCAAATACTAATTATAGATATTCGATTTACCAAAGTTAGATGTACACATTTAAAGCCAAAAAATAGTGAAAACAGCTTTTTAAAATTTTTTTAATTTGTGGCAGTTATTATTTGACCAATTAATTGCTGTATTATTGACATTGGATTATGAATCTTTTTTTCGAATTCTTTAGCTGCAGTCTCCTAAAACCAGACCATACATACTCGTACATCTCGTTCATATTCAATTCAAAACTGTTGTAGCTTTATACTTTCGAAAAAGAAGCGTTGTATACATGAATTTATATTTAATACTATTATATGCATATACATATATATAGATATGTATACATATACATAAATATATATACATATATATGTACAAAATGAGATAAAAAACAACAATACTAAATTTAAAGAGGAAATATATACACATAATCATATATTATACATATATATATTATACTATACATAGACATATATGTATATATATATGTAAATATACATATGTATGTATATATATATATATATATATACATATATGTATATAGTATATATAGATATTATATACTAAAAAAGCTAACAAAAAACAAAGAGAAATATAAAACTAAAAATCTGATATCAATTGCAGACAAAGCAAAAAACAACTAGTAGGTGTTCGCTTTACACAACCAAAAAATTTATATACAATTAAGAATGGAAAAGGAAATAAATACAATTAGTTTAGGAAATTTATATAAAACAAACACACATACACAACTCATGATATTAACATTGAAAATTAAAAAAATAAGAACGTGAAAAACTTAAATAATGTGTTATGTACAATCATATACTATTATGTTTATGTGTGAATATTTAAACGTAGAGTGAAAACAAACCACAACTCATACCAAAAAAAAAAACATGAAATCCCTAGAAAACGTTTATAAGTTGTTGTAGAAGAAAATTCAAAATATAAATTTAAGAAGAAACTACACAAACTACAGAGTCTAGATAAACCTAAAACGCTTTGAAATGAATAAAAGAAAAAATCCTAAAAAAATATGTGATGAAAAAACTCAAAGAAATAACAAAATATGTTTACAATTACACGAATTGCTTTAACATTTACTTTTTACTTTGCCAGAAAATACGAAAAATTACTTTATTTTTAAATATACGAAAAAATAAGGAAGAATGTCCAAAAGCTTTCCAATATCCTATCCTACACTCAAGCCTAATCCAATTTAGTTCCATTGAAAGCCCCTCACCAATTGACATAAATTGTCAATAACAACAAACAACAAAAACAAAAATGACAACTGAAGACGCACATTGATCTGTTATTCGTATCAAATTATGCTAAGAAAATTAAGAACTAACAAACAAAAAGCTAAATTATAATACGATCCTCATAATGATGAAATAACCTAAATGTATTTACCCCAGCTACTGTTTTATATGTGAACAAAACAAAGAAGGAACTATGAAAAACTAAATGTGGAAAAAAACCGGAAACAACTTTTTTAGAGAAATTGCAAACGTTATTTGTACACTTATTATGCGTTTTCCTAACGTAAAGTTTACACGTTTTTTGTTGAAAATAAAAAAGTAGACGTGAGATCTTTAGTGTTATGTAGAAATCACAATACAAATTAAGTTATTATTATGAGCAAAGGAATTAACATGCCATGTTGGAAGAGACAAAGAACACATCTAAAGAGCGCTTGATCAGCATTTTGGCACAATCTTAAAAAAAATTCAATATTTTTTTTATTTTTTTTGACTACAGAAAATTTGCGGGATAAACATCCTTTAATTATTTAAATGGATGATCTTAACCCAGCCTAGTTAGCAGCATTCTTCGGTACTTTTTCTCCAGTTAGTCGCAGATGGAATTCTAGCACCATAGTGCTTCTACTGGAATCCCTCCTTATGTGTCGTTTATCAATTTTATTTTCGTTCATTCGCGCATCATAAACTAGAGACGGACAGCGGTTTGTATCAAAACAATTATGCATAACCAAAATCATCCTTTAGAAAAACCAGCGTTTTGGTAGTTTCAAAAACTGCATTAAAGGAAAAACGGTTTCTCCGGATGAAAAAAATCGATGGTTTCACCGATTTCGGTCTATCGCCGGCTTCTCAATACAAAAATGCGAAACCCATTAAAAAACCAAAACTTTTCCCTTTCACCCAACATCTCAAATCTGAAAAATTCAGAAGAAATTAATCCATTTCTTCATTAAACTTAAACGCAACAACTTTATTAAATTTATTCTAATCTAATTTAATTTAATTTTAACTTCAGCTTTCCAATTTCTTTTGAAAATTTAACATATAATTCTATACCAAATTAAGTACAGAAAAATTTCAAACAATTTAATTTTAATGCTTTCAGTATTTCATATTAATCTCATAGGAAAATGCAAGCCACAGGCAGCCTACGGATATTCAAAAAGTGGTGGACTAGATTTCGAGTTAGGTTGTTGATTACTCTAGGTATAAGATGTATGAGAACTAATTTTTTAAGAATTTTTTTATATACTATTACACAGCCCACAGAGTAGCACTGCTGGCAATTTTTAAGGATTTGCACCACTGTTAGGTTTTTGGGTAACAAAAACTTCTCTGAAACCAATATGATATCCATCGCGGAAGATAATTCAAGTTAAAATATAAATTTTAATTTTTTGCTTTTAACTTCTTCTTTGAGCAATAACATAACCTTTATATGTTATATTGTTACATATCATACCGTATTACAAAGGATCGTTATGTTGCCAGCGCATTCAAATATAACACATTTGGGTACCACTTTTAAATGCGACCATATTCGAGATTCCTTGTTTCAAATAGAATTCCAAAAATTGGCAAAAAAAGCACGTGCATGTGGAAGCAAATGAAATCAAAAATACCAAATTTCGTGCGCTTCGATTTGAACAGGATGCGGCTTGAATGTTGTACCTTGCAACACGATAATTCTGACCAACTTTTTTACTTACGAAACAAAATTGATTTACAATTTTTTAATGTAAGAAGGTAATAAAAACCCTTAATCTTTTTCTATAAAGAAGAAATGTTACTTTTTATGGCTTAAAATTTGGAAGCGAGTATCTCTGAAAGTGGTATTTCCTTAAAATATATGATAACTTGAAAAATACGCTTGCTGCGAATATTTATTGATAAGTTTTGGAATTTATATTCTTAATGAAAAAACAAATATTAATTATATTCTTAGTTGGTATTAACAAAATATTTTAGTAATTTTATTACAGCACTTCGATAACGTTTTTTTTATTTTGAGTATTCGAATGATCATATTTCGGAAACCAGACGGTTAGTCTTACAAAACTCCGCATGTATTATCTTCGTAAATAGAAAATATCATTACCATTAAAATGTCATTACCATTGTTTCAACTGATTAATATGAAAAATATATTATCACCATTGAACACTTTAATCATTATCATTTGAATACATTTTAATGAAATCCTACCGATTGCCTAAAATATTACTTACAGTTGGTTCAACAAACCATTTCTTTACATTGTTTGTGTATTTATTTATTTATTTTTTAATACATCAAACTGCGCAATTTCTTCCTTTCAGGAACAGGAGATGCCGTTTGTGGTGTGAAAATAAAAGTTCTGCCTTAAATCAAGCTCTTCAGCTGAAAATCAATACGGCCAATATGACAAGCTAATGATATTGGTTGTTTTCAATAGAACAATTGGAACGACTTTATTGCATTTGGTAATTATAATGAAAGCATAGATAACTGTTCTCAGACCGTCAACGTTGATTCGAGTGAAGGTAATTGACAAAATTTCATTACAACTCATTTCAAATAATATCAGTGTTTATTTCACCCAATCAAATGGTCAAATCCCATTTATCTGTTTATGCAACATTTCAATAAAAATGGAGATACTGAAGTCAAAAATGGCTTTTGTCTGAATTAAAACATTCAACATTATCTATTAGAAGGAGTAATTTTTTTTTTTAGTGAAATTGAAAGAACACATATCGAGAACGCGTGTAAAAGTGACACAATTTTGTTTTCGTTTAATATTTTTGAACAATGCTTAGTGTAAATTGGTACCTGTTTGAAATATCAAATAACTTCAATGACTCAAAAGTAGAATTAACTACTTTTAGACCGATACATTGCACGTATACCTAGTTTTTTTATGGAAGCGGAAATCATCGATCAAACAAAACTCCTTGATATTAAAATATGGTATTTTGCTGATATCCCATTTTATAAAACTACTATTTATATTACCGCATGTTGACCAAATTTGCCAAGTAGGAATTTCTAATAAAAGGACTCAATATAACTCAGTGTGAGTTCAAATTGAGAAATGTTTGGCGTATAAAATGCATCGGAATTTGCACGAAATTTTGTACGTATTACAACATTTAGTTGTGATACAGCAACAACCAACGTAAAATAAATTGTCTGCACATAACCCAAGTTATGTCCGCCTTAGGAAATATGCTTTTTTTTTGGTCAAGATTATGACGTTCCACATTTTCGAAACCAGACAACTACAGGTATTATTATTAGGTCTACCGTGGTTTACACCACGCGTATTTGCATGCAATCTTGATGGCTGACGAATGCTGCTACGTTGAGACACTCATAATTTTGTTTATAGTTCATAATTCGTTATTATTTATTATCTATACCAAATTCCCAAAGCAAAACATAAAAACGTATGACATTTTGAAAATGCTGAGCAAAAAAGCGAATTTACTTTTCTTAATGTTAGAGATAAACTGACATCGTATATTTTACAAAAAAAAAAAAAAAACTTCACACTCGAAACGATTGTAAAACTGTACTTTTAATTGCAGCTTTTAGATGCCTCCTCTTACTAGAAAATATGTTTCATGTTGCTTCAAAACCAGATGCATTGCATTTAACTGCACCTATATCTTGGCATATAATTCTTCATTCAAATGACGTCGCTTACTGCAGATTTTCCTACCTAAGCTTTGCTATTTGCCATTGCGTTACTCATTACTTATCCTTAATTTTTTTTTCGAATTTCAGACGGGGGTATTTTAATCGTTTTAATCATAAAGCTCCTCTTATATTTTTCATGAAAAAAGTAACTCTACAAATGTTGATGTTGTTCATTCTTTAAATAGTTCTGAACGTGATCAGGGTGGCGACTACTTGGCTGATAATATTATTTACTTCATTTAACGGGAAAAATTTTAAAAATCCAAACAAAATTGAAAGGACCGACTATTTTTTACATAAAAGCTATAGCTTTAAAAATTCTTGAGATTGCTTTTATTCGACCTCAACTGATTGCTTCTGCCATTTTGTAGACAAAATTATTCCTTATTCTTGTGGGAGAGAATTTAACGTCCGACGGTAGATGGCCCCATTCGCAAAAATAACGGCTACTTCCGTTAAGTAATTTCTTTTGCGATACCATGTGATCTTGAGCGGAACGAATTTATGTTTCAATGTTGATAATGAAATAACTTCTGTCCGAAATATAGATGAATTTTGATTTTGCATAAAATAAACAATCGGCGCATTAAACGGAGTCATTTCCATTTTATGCTCAATGGAGACATTACTTCCAAATCATTTTCAAGGGGTCATAAATAAAATTGTAATGTTTGCGAAAATTAGAATACTTTCGTATTTCGTTTCTTTAATATCAAATTATCATCTAAATCAAGCGAAATATAAATAAAAATACCTCATTGGCGGAATCAGACGCAGTGAAAAGTAAGAATAGTCTATAGTTTTTGAATGGGTATTCTTTCCCTAGCGAAATCTGCGCAATCTTCTTGAAATTTGAAATAATTTTGTCTTGAAAATATTTGTAGCGTTTACAAGACTGCACTTAGAGAAAATATTTTAAAAACGGTAAAGATGAAATGGCTGAAAGAAAATGCTTTCCGGACTTGTCAAAAATAGTATCTAATTTTTTTGAGTAATACGTATTAAATAAAAATAAAAACGGTTTAAAAAATAACTGATTTTAAACTCGAAAGGTATGTTTGCATTTGGAGACATTTTAAATAATTTGGTACAGCGGACGCGGTATTTAAAATCAAAAATAGAAACTAGATTATTATTATTTTAATGAAATAATCTGTTCGAATTTTAAAATTTGTTTATGCCAATACGTAAACACTACATGTTTTGGAAATGAATTCTTTAATGCGAATACAGCTATTATTTCTTTCCTACTACAGAACAAAAATTCCCTCGGAACTTTTAATAAATTTATAATTTAACAAAAAAAAATCTAAAAGAGAAACGCACTAACAACAATTTGACATAAAAAAGGAAATTAAAATGTAGTATTAAAATGTTGAGGAAGAAAAAAATTTAATAATAACAACTATTTATACACTAAAACTAGAAAAATTAAATGTTTACAAAATAAATGGATAAAGTAATTCACACAACTAATACAAAACAACAAAAACAAACGCAAAACAAGAAATATTTAATACTAATAAAATAACTAACTGGAAAGATAAAAGCTGAATTAATTTTAAAAGAAATATAAAACACAACCTCTCGACAGCAGAACACATAGTAGTGTTATTATTATTATGAACATTTAAAACAATCGCACTTGTTACAACGCAGCACAAACACATTTTTGTTACGTTTCATAGAATCGAAAAACAAACTCGACGCAGAAGGCGCAAAAAAATACATAAATGCGAAAACCTCTCCACCTCTTACTGAAAGACAATAATTTTATTATATATGGAAATAAAAGGTCGACATTTTTTTAACGGGAACTTATGCTTATTTTCATAACACTTGGAATAAAAACCATAATTAAATGTTCATAAAAAATATATATATAACAATTTATACAGTAAAAAGGTAAGAAGCGATAAAAAAAAAAAGCTCTATACATGCATACATACTTATATACACATATATATGTATTCAATAAATGAGAAAAAAAAGTATACACAACATTAAACAATATATATCTACATATATATATACATATATCAATAACAAAAAAGTATCATATACATAAATGTTAAAAAAGGTGAACAAAAACAAAATAAAGACAGACAGAAAAGCAAACAACAACGCGGTTTCTATTAAACGGCATAAAGTATACTTTTGATACTAACTAAATATGTAGGTAAGTTTAAAAACGATGTCAAAAAACATTAGTTTAATGCCTTAACGAAATACTTCGAACTTATTCGTAGTTGGTTTGACTTGTTTGTTGACAATAATGCTTTTGAGAATAACCTATTTTAATGTTGGTAATTCGTACCTGTAATTTTTAAAATGTTTATTTACTCCCAACATTTTGACCAAGATTTACATTCATGTTACGTTCAAGACTATAACTACTATTCAAAACTTTATTTTAACAAACCTCCTAAAGCGTCCGGTTTCTACTAGTTTTTCTCCACTTCTGATGATTTTGTCATCTGTGTTTGCCAACTGTGTTCCTGTATATTTGTGCGATTTGCTCATTATCAACTTTATAGTTCAGTCTCTTTTCAGATGATTCGTTAATGATATGTAACATTTCTATTGTGAATCTCCGCGAGTAGTGCCCCTCTTCAACTAGTACATTCACATCAGTTAAATTAGATTTATGTCCTATTTGTACAAAGAGCTGCTATGGCAGTTTTTTGCTCCGTCGGTTTGCCTCCCATTGAGATCGAATTTGCGTCCAGCTAACCTTGTGTTCAACTTTGTCGTATAGGTTCCATTCCATACACATTCCAATATAGGAGTACGTCGTCCTTGCCTCATTCGCACTTGATTTTGTAAACTATAGTTGCATTTTCTTATTATTACAATTTCGATTCTGTTTTACTGAGCATCTTATACACAGCACTCCGTGACTTGTAGGCTAATTCATACTTCTTTTTGTCATAGATGTTTGAATTTGTAAATCTTTCAGAGAATCCTGTAATGTAATTTATTGATATGCAAATTGTAAATGGCATTTCTCATCGTCTAATGTTGTAATTTATGGTTGTCCGGTTTATAAACTAATTTGTGAATTTCCGAGAGAAATTATTTACCATTGTTTCCAAGACTCTTTTTATAGAACTCGTAGTTGTATTTATAATTGTACACTTAGAATGTTTGGAGAAAAAATTCGCAAATCCAGAAGCAGTCCGCTTTTGCAGTTTCGCTTTTTTATTTGACTTCTCTGATTAATACCAAAACCACGAACGGCAGTTTATTGCCCGTTTTCCCCCATTGTAAATTGTAAGTGCTTATTGTATGAATTTATTGTCCTTAAAATATATTCCGCTTATGACGTATTTATTACAGGAAACAGATTATCGACGTGTTTGGTTCGAATTCTTGATTTTCAGTTATTGTTTCCAAAGTGTTTAAATGTTTCATAATGGCATTTGCGACTGTTGAGAATGCAGGTTATTCCATTTCGTTGTTTGTAAAATTATCTGTACATTTAGATTATCTACTATGAGTTATACACACCAAAAAATATCATTAGCTACTAGTAACGACGAGGCGCAGTCTTCGAATTGTTCCTACGAACAACTACAAAATTATTAAAATAAAATGTATTCCATTAGCTATTTCGATAGCCTTTAGAATCTCACCTTGAGTATGAATATACTACAAACGAGGTTACTAGACAAAGTGTTATCTTTCATCCTTTAGTGGATGAGGAGTTTTTAGCACAAGTAATTCATACATTACATATTATATGTTATATAGGGTGATTTTTTAAGATTTAAGTTTTTCAGGTTGGCAGCACTGGTTGGTAATGGCGTCCAAACGTTATCTGTTAAAGTGAAAAGTGTACAGTATACTGTGCCATTTCATCATGGAATGACGAATGACCTACCAAAACGTCTAATTTTTGGTGAATGGACCTTACCAAAGCTCAATGAAAATCCGCTGTTTTATCGAAAAATTGTGTTCGGCAATGAGGCTCATTTCTTGCTGAACGGATACTTACAAAAGCAAAACTATCGCATCTGGAGTGATGAACATTACCGATGCATCCCGAAAAAACTACAGTCTGGTGTGGTTTATGGGCTTGTGGCATCATCGTTCCATATTCTTCAAAGACGACCGTGGAAGAAACGTTACCGTCAACGGCGAACGATATCGAACCATGATACGCGTTTTCTTTGCCCCAATTGGCTGAGTTGAACTTGGTTGACATGTGGTTTCATCAGGACGGTGCAACATGACACACTGCTCGTGAAACAATGGATATGTTGAGGGATGAATTTGGTGAGCAGCTTATCTCTCGATTTGGCCCTGTGAGTTGGCCCCCAAGATCTTGCGATTTAACGCCTCTTAATTATTTCTTGTGGGGTTATGTCAAATCTTTAGTCTATGTGGACAAGCCGAACACTACTTACAGGATAACATAACGCGCTTTATTCGTGGAATACAGGCTGAAATGCCCGAAAAAATGACGAAAAATTTGACTTTCCGAATGGGCATTTTGAGACGGAACCGCGAACAACATTTACATGAAATTATCTTTAAAAATTGAATGACATTAATTGCATATTATTTTAACCTTAATTCGCGAGGATCTTGTAAAATATTAAAAAAAATCTTTGCAACTTTATTGATACGTAAATATTTAACAAGGTCCCATTGCTTACATATATAATTTATTTACAAAATTTAAACAAATTAACATTTTCTTAAGCTAGAATAAATTCAAATGCCATAATTATAGTAGATTTATAAATCTGAAAAGATAAATACAAATTTATGATTTAGATTACAGATAGAATTTTATATGCATATAATAGTAACTTCATGCATTATTTTAACAGACGACAGAACTGCACCAAAAAACTGCATACAAAAATTGGCAATACATGAAGTTATATACATATGTATATATATGTACATATATACATATATAGAGAGAAAACTAGAAAGTTTTGTATAAACTTTTACATTGTGAACTTTTACGCTTCCACGAATTACTGAGCAGTAGAGAAACCATTTGTGTAATTCTAATTTACCCAAGTCGGCCGCAAGACATAATTTCAAGTCTGAATACGAACATATATAGAAATTTGGTTAAGTAGTAAATGGAATGTTACATGCAGCAGTTTGTAAGGTAAAACTAAAACACACATGAGCATTTAGCATCGTATTCTTTATTTGATTGTATAGAATTTTTTTAATTTGTAAGCTTTTCGTATAAATTCACTCATGCCATAAAAATAAAATAACATAAAGCTTTCTGTAGACCTCTAACATGAACAATTCCCCTACATTATTGAAAACATAGTTTGTAAAATTGTAAAACAAAATCTTTTGATGGGTTTATCCGATGGTTTGGTTACTTCGATTTCACAATCTTGGAAAACTGGTTCCTGAATTATCAAAAACAATTAACGTCAATATTATCAGCATTTATAAAATAATTTCAAGCTCTTCAATTGAAAATAACTTATCCTCAAAAGAGAATGGTGCCATCTTGTGAAGAAAAATTGGCAGATGAAATTTACCAAATGACTATCATTTCTGGAAATTATCTTGGTACATACAAAGGAACAGATAAATTTGCATATCATTAAAATTATCGCAAGATAATAGAATTCCACGCAGGATCGAATTCAAACAAAGTTAGGGCAAATTCGCATCACATTTTTTGTTTTGCAATGTTTTTTGAAGTTAGCGAAATTAAGGAGAAGAAATTTCACCAAATTTTCATATTTTAGATTCATTGTTTTTCATTTTATATATGGGATAAACAAATTTAAACAAAGAACATATATAATAATGAAATTATTAGCCCAAAGGATTATCACTTCCGATACCTCCAAACTGCAATAACAACTATATAGACGGCGGGGTTATAAAGGTGTAACGTCTGAAAATACTTAAGATACGATATCGAGCACAGATATTTAGCAACCGAGCTACATCCCATTGAACTGCATTGTAAGAGAGTAAATAAGAAGTGCGCATCAAAAAGAATGTATCGTCTTTTCTAATGTACATCTTCTTGCACGTCCATGATTCTAACTAACCTTGCACTAGTGAAATAATTTGTAGACAAAAATTATAACAAGGACTGAAATACAAATAGAAATAAAGGGACCAATTTCTGCAAGTTTTCCCCTCTAGTACTTTTTATAACGTTTCCCACTAGAGAATATTTTTTTTACATTTTCTTCCATATTAATGTTACTATTTAATATTACTGTAACAAAACTAATGTATATGCTTTTGATGTCTAATTGTATTATAATTACTATAAGAAGAAAGCAGAATAGAAAACCGAAAATGGAAATTTCATGTTCGCAAGGGGAATGACAAAACGTGATGCCAGTTAGCGAATAATGGCGCGATATTGTATAAGACAATTTTACAAAACTTAATCATAAGATGTGATACAGGCATGCTAAACTTTGTCGTCAATAAAGTGTTTACAACGGTCACGAGCCAAAACAAAATAATGGCATTCAATTGAAAGTTTGACTAAAATTGGGATATTTTCACAACTGTTGTTACATTGTGACGTTGTTACTTTGCCCCCTATTGGGAGCCAAAAATATGCTACATTGGCTTCATCTTTGAGCTGTATGCACTTCGTCCAATCCCTTAAAAACCGCTAAAAAAAGAAGATATGTTGTAATGTTACAAATAACATAATCAAATCGGTCTGTGGTGAATAAAAAAAATTAAAAATAAAAATTAAAATTAATAATATCTATGACAAATCGGTATGCTCTGCAATAGTCTAATTGGACATTTCAATTATATTCTGATAGAATTCAATTGATTATTCCCAATATTTTTATTAAAATGTAAAAATAAATTTTATTACATATGTATATACTATATGGGTTATACATTTAGTAATTTCAAAACCTGCGGTCTGGCAATACAGCTGTCAAATATCTGTCGTCTGAAGTATTATTTACTTAGTGAAAGGTTTGCCATTTCCGATTATGGATCGTTTAACAACAGAAGAACGCGCAACTTTTATTTATTTTTACGCGTTCTTCGGTTGTTAAATGATCCGTATTCGTAAATGGCCAGCCTTTTACTAAATAAATAATACTTATTTCGTACACAATGGCAAGGTCCAAGTATTATAATGAAAAAAAAGTTTTGTCGAAGTCATAGCTTTATGTGTATTTTATTTAATTTGAATTTTGAAATCGAAAAATTACTAACCCTATATTGTATATGGTAACTATATACAATGTATATGGTAACAATTTAGTAATTAAACAAAATAGTTTACCACCTTACTCTGCGATTTCTTTGCGTAACCGGCTTGGACATTATTTACCATTCATTATGATAGAGAAAATATGAAAAGAAGTGTGATATGTACCGAAAGTTTCAGAGACGTAAGGGCGATTAAACATAACCAATATAGCAAACTCAACTCGAGAAAAACATTAAATAGTCAAATCTTAATCCTTTGCATACCGTTCCCTATTGATATCAATGGGAATGATTTTGTTGATAAATCAGCACAACAAATAGCGCTAACCGCATAAGTGTCTTGTACGCCACCATTACTTTTTAATAAATTTGGCGCATTCTGCCATGATATAATGCGACAGAAATACATCTATTCGGGAACATTTTTAAAACACCCGCTCCGCTTGGAGTAGGAAAAACCCCTTTTCAACAGCAGATACTTATTCAGCAATCCACAAATCTTATTATGCATACTAGATCAGAAAGGTATGAGCATTTCGCATATCATAGAAGAAATCCATTCAGTCTGCTCAAAACCCAACAAACTAGCGTGGATCCACAAAATTCGAATTATGTATGGCCTAGTTACCAAACGATCTTTGTTATATTGTATTCTAAAAATTTGTTTTCAAATTATAAGTAAATATAAATTTTTCCTAAAATGAATTTGCGGTTACTGAAAGAACGAGAAAAATGCCTTTATACGCTGGTATCGTAACATATTTATCGTAGCGCGGATTCAAGCGAACTTATTACGGATAATGTTAAAAATCTTACCAAAATGTTTCAATTTTCCCTCTTTCTGACCAATACATGCTTTACTTATTGTAGTTTTGCACAGTCGATTTAAGAAGACTTATAACTTCCTTCTGATTAGGTGCCTGGATCACAGCAGTACCCGAAACAATCATGTTAGCGCCAGCCTAAAACGAAAATCAAATCAGACAAATGGTGCATCAAATGATAAAAAATTACACTACACACTTTGGCACAGCATTCGATAGTCTTGGGACCGACACCACCATCAACCTCAATATCCAAATTAGGATAATTTTGCCTCAACCATTCTACCTTAGGCATCATGTCGGCCATAAATGATTGCCCGCCAAACCCCGGCTCTACAGTCATCACCAAGGCTACGTCGGCCAAGTCCAAGTAATTTTGTAAAGCTTCCACTCCCGTGCCAGGTTTGATGGCCAAACCTACTTTCATGCCAGACTCTTTGACCTTGCGGCACACACTCTCAATGTCATCTTGCACCGGTTCTATGTGGAATGTATAAAGATTGACACCAGCATCAGCCATTGGTTCAATCCATTGCTGAGGCTTCGAGACCATCATATGCGTTTCAAAAAAAGCAGTCTTTATTTTGTTTCGCAAACATTTTACTACTGAATGACCGAATGTCAGGTTGGGCACAAAATGACCATCCATAACATCCAAATGCAAGTAGTCGGCACCATTGTCCAGGAGACGTTGTGACTGGTCAGCCAAATCGGAGAGATCAGCGTTCAATATCGAGGGACCAATTTTAGCTTGAACCGGCATTTTCTTTGGTTGCTGTATCAAGGTTACCTCCAGTACTAGAGGACGAAGCACTCGAATTAAGGAATGATAAGAAGAAAAGCTTCGGTTATGAATGAATGAATTTTAGTGAAGGCGAAACACGTGCGGCGGCAGAGTTGCCACGGTTTACCCGTCATTCACTATGATAACCAAAACAATTGTTAAAATTGCAAAAGCATGAATCGGTGAGCACAACAAACAACAAAAAACAGCTGAATGTTACCGAGATGGAATAGTGCGTTTTATAGTACGTTTTAATATGAAATATTTCTATTGAAAGAAGTATGCGATAAATCTTCAGTTGTTGTTTATAAGGTAGAAAGCACACCCACAGATTGGTGTGACAGATTTCAGACTATTTCTGAAAACTGGCAAACGTTTAATATGAAACTTTAATCAATTTGTCACCTTGAAGGCAACGTTTTGGGGTACGAACAGTTTATCTAAAGATTGCAACCGAAAACCGTCCCACTCTCCTTTCAGACAATCAAAAATTTAATTTAATTTATTTTTATTTGGTATTGCAATTTTAAGCCTCAAGACCGATTTAATTAAATTACTATATTACAACATATCTTCTCCATAATTCAATAACGAATACATTGGAAAACTTTACAATACTAATGCTATAAAAATTGTATGTATCTTAACAGCAGAAAAATATGATTTGCAATGATCTACTTCACTTATTAGAAATTTTCGTTTTACATGTTTTTCGTCCTAATATAAGGGATTATACGTTTAATTGGAATTTACAACTACTCCATAATAATCGTAGTCTTTCGCAAAATTACCATTTTCGAGGATAACCGACTTTATTGCGAAAAACTTATTCTGTTCAAAAATAGTGTCAGCAAATGTTATCGAAATACAAATAATAATAATTGTGGTCAATTTTTAAAAGAAAACTTAAGAATTTTAAAAATTAAATCATTTCAAATTTTCCTATAGGAAATTCTCCGTAGAAAATGGACAGGTAATCATTTAAGGTATTTAATAAATTTTATATAAAGCGAAACTGATTACCAATATAAATTAAAAAAATAAATAAAATGTTTATGTATATTTTATAGCACATTTTCAAAAGCAAGTTGGATCTATAGACGATAAAAACAAATATGTAAATTTATAACTTTGTTACTCAAGTTTTCGAAAGGTGCCATGTATTGCATACTAAATTTGCATGGAAACATGCTTTTTTCTATGGATATTCGAACTATATACAAAATTTTCAAAGTAAAGTGAAGAAGACCAACTTAAAATACAAATTACTTGAGGTTCTTCCATCACAACCTAAATTGCTAACGCGGGTTGGGTAAACACTTCAATTTTCAAAAGTATACAAATGGAAGTGAAAAAACGTCACTTTAAAGATCTAAAGACGTTATCGCTTTTAAATTGCTATGAAGAAATTCTTCAATATGCCGTAGAAATGTGGCCAATTTCAAATCAAAAACTGGAAGAAAAAGTTATGCAAAAACTCTTTCCCATCTTCATCTATGAAAAAATCAAACTTTACAATTAAACATCTTTCAAAATTAAAGGTAAACGGCCTTTTCAATATTTTATTATCTCAATTCTTCTCGAAAAATGAAAAATTCGATTTTTTTCAAAAAAAAAAAAAGAAAGAAAATTTTCTAAAAAAAGTAGTATTCCATCCAAAAATCAATCCTAAAGTGTCATTCAAAGAAATTGTCCCCGCAGAAAAAGGATATTAAACACACTTTCCATTAAGAACTGTCGTTGATTTGTACTAAACAGGACAACGCCAAATTGTTCATCGACGACACTGGATATAGAAATGTCAAAAGGCAAACAAAAATTTTTGTTCCACAGCACCAACGAGCTGCGCTGGGGAAAATTCTGGATCTTTATAAGGTAACATCTTCAACCGAAAATAACCAAAGAACAGTTGTAGATAAAACCAAACCCTCAATAAAAAAAGACTGGTCGATACAGAATGTGTGTCATAATTTTTCCTTTGTATATCTCTTGGTGCAATTTCTAATTTGACATCTGTTTAAACGCGGTAAAATCTTATAGTTCTTCTACGCTTTTTAATAAAACCAATCACTGATTTCAAGTAATAGAAATATTTGCATCATTTTGAAAAAAAAAATTTGTTCGTTTTTACAATAAGCGTATTAATTTTGCGTCATTACACTTAAGCAATATAAAGCAAATGCATAGGAAGAGTATATTTACAAATGGTCGCATCCGAGTAGGACCTGCCTGAACTACAGCTCATCCTTCGTGCTGTGGACACCAGGATATTCTTTGTTTTCTATAGTTACACCCTTACAACGCTCCTGTTGTACCAAGAAATCTTTAGCTTCCCATGCCTGAGCACCGTCTTTGAACAAAAATATTGCCCGATCATCGTCGACCATATAACGTTCGGCTTGTATGTGATTGTTCCATAGACTTGTTTGCCACAGCTTGGTTACAGTCTCCGCTTCCTCGCGTGTCGGATTGCCATTAACCGAAACGAAAGTCATTAGAGTTCGTCCCTTTTTAGAAACCTTAAGAAGTTCTTCCGGGTTGGCCGTGTTTAGTTTAGAGAGATCCAGCTTCGGCTGGGGACGCAAGTGCTCTGGTAGCTCATCCTCCTCCAAAGGTTCTTCATCTTCCTAAAATTTGATAGATGTAGTTAGTAGAGTTTGCAGAGAAATCTTCAAACCAGTTAACTCACATCCCATTGATCTAACAAGCGTTCCATATCGGCATCAGTGAAATCTCTTATATCTTTTTTCGCCCATTCAGGTTTATCGCCATCCTTCGATTTTTTGGCCATAGCCAATGGCAAGACCGCTAATACCACCAAGATATAATAGCAGCGCATTTTACTAGTTTACTGTTAAATTTAATGTGGAAATCACAATTTCTCGATAGAATTAGCAGAACGTAAACAAAAACTCACTAATACACCACGTTACGCACGTCATCAAATGTAGTAGTTTTCTCCGGATAAAAATCACGCGAATAATTGGTTACTGGTGGCGCTGAAATCATTCTTTGGATAAAAATTGCCTCCTACATTTTGGCGTGAAGTTGAAATGGCGTTATTATTATTAGCACCGTTTTATTTCAAAGTACGTAGCGTATTTGTTTTCATTTTAACATATGACGACAACAATGTTCTGATGTTTATAAATTTTTCTTTTGCTTTGTTCACGGTGCTACGTAAACACGAACTATTCTTCTGTTCGTGATGTTTTGATGCAGTTTTACTGCAGTTTAACGCAACGTCAAAAGTTAAAAATTTGAAAACTGATAGTGCGGGTGAAACTGACAGTGAGAGAAACCGATAAAGTTTATTGTAATTATTATTTATTATTATTTATTGCAAAATTGTAGTATGCCAAAATTAATAGGAATGTATGTACATTAAAATGGCGTAATACATTCTTTAATGTAAAAATTAATGGAATTCATAAATGTCGACTCTTGGCTTTTTGCATTTATTAAATAATGGCATTTTGGCAACAGATTTTATTTTTTTATATCCAATATTGCGCTAAATTTTTTTTATATTTTAATTGTGACGCTTTGTAATATGCGTTTGTGGTTTTTTGCATTACCATATATGAATAAATAAAATGAAGTATCAATTTGGAACAGAAAATAAACAATGGTCAAATTTAAAAATACACACATTTATGAAATTTTGAATGTTGTAACATTTCGTTTCCGTTGAATGTTACAAAATTAATAAATTGCAATTTTATTTACGATTGAAATCAACATTTTTGGAATTTTCTACATCTTCTTCTAAACGATGATGTGTTATGAAATTTTAAAACAACATAAAATATATTTACATTTTATTTTTATCTTTTAATATAATGCAATATTTACATGTGTCTCGAACTCAATTATTTTCAGATGACACAAGCTTAACAAATATTGTACATATTTGTTATATTTTTATATATTCTTTTTAAAGATATAGGTCAGTGGTAGCTTTTTTATACCTATAATTTTGCATTCTAAATATTTGTGAATTTTCTCAAATATGGTTAAATCTATCAGACTAATCTAGGGGATGGCACACTACATACTCATTACAAATTAGTTATATAAAGAACATCGAACTGTTCTGCTGACACCGAGTTAATTTTGAAGAAGTTTGATTGACGTAACAGAGCTACCTAAATACGAATCACGAACAAAACATCACGAACCGGAGAAAAGTTCGTGTTTACGTAGCGCTGTAAACAAAGCAAAAGAAAAATTATAAACATCAGAACATTGTTGGCGCCATATGTTAAAATGAAAACAATTACGTTGCATAATTTAAAATAAAACAGTGCTAATAATAATAACACCATTTCAATTTCTTTTAAAATTTGATTGAAATTTTTATTCGAAGAGTGATTTTAGCGCCACCAGTAATCAATTATCCGCGTGATTTTTATCCAGAGAGAACTACATCTCATAAATTAGAGTATTCTCACGAGAAATATGTGCACACTTTTCGTTATTGCCATATTGTAAATAATTAGACGTTGCCAGGAGTGCGTGCTTACGGCTATTGCCCTACATAGGCGGCACAGTCCAAGGCGATTCAGACGATAATACATATCGAAAAGGTAATAGGGATGGTAGTACTGCGTAAAACAATGGGGATGATAATAAGGTGAAAAATTGCAGATTAAAAGCTGTTTAAGCTCAACAAATTTGCAAAAACCGGGTTTGCAAACTAATTTTATATCATTATTGCATATTTTAAATTATATTTTAAAAATGTTCAATTATATTAATATATATAAATTATATTAATATCTATATTATACATATTAATTTGTGTTCCGGAAATTCTTGAATTGTGTTCAAGTTGTTTCGATTTCTGTGTTGAACCCCAACACAAACAAAACTTAAAATAGTGCTACATATTTTTAAGAGTAGGAAATGTCTCCTGGAACATTTTCCTCGCGGAAGAAACGTGTTATCTAGCTCTTGATTTACAAAATATACTCTAAGGAGAAATACACACTCTGTCTATAATTATCTGTAAAAATATTTACAAAAGTCTGCAAAATTATACAAGTATTAAATGGCCAAGATGTATTGTAATAACAGGCAATTAGTTTCTGTTTTCAGCAGCGTTTTCATATTTCATAATCTTCCTGGTTTTAAAGGAAACTTAACAACTTAGATTGCGTTTTTGTAGCATGAAAAATTATCAGTTTTAAATATTTCTTTTTGTGGCGCTCTCTACTTGTGAACAAAAAAACAACAAACAAACAATGAAATTTCACAGTTTTGCTGTTATTAAAATGACAAAAAGTTGAAAAGTTGAAAGCAGCTGAGCTGATAACATCACTTTATATCAATACATTTTTCTCTGGCTGTTGGCATATTGTAATAAAGAAATTTTTATTTTACATAATCCGCCACATTTTTGTTCAGGGAAAGTAAATTTCTTTTTTCCATTATTATTATTTCTGCGTAGTGTAATAAAAAGTACATTTTTCTCTACTGTTCTTTACATGTTGTCTGCTACTACCATTATCAATATATATCCATACATAACTTTCCAATATAATCGCATATTCGCCACATGTTGGTAAAATATTGGAAAACCATGCCGTATTAGCCGATATGTCGGACAATCACTGTGGTTCTTATATTTTTAAGCGCGAATTTAACTATTTTAAAAGAACTGATTTTCATGATTTCTATGACGCTACGTTGTTAATTTAAAGACTTAAGTCAAGCGAGTTAGTTTTATTCAATACGCACTAGTTGTTGATGGCAAAATATGTTATAGTATTTTCGATCGTTCTGATATTCACACCTGGTTTGGCATCCGCCTGGCCACCCTAATGTTAATTCGACGAAAATTTGTGGCTTGACTGCGTAATTCACACATCAACACATACTTGAGCAGCGTAATCAGTGCGTGTGTGTTACAGACTGTTCTAAAGATGACCACAATCGGTGTTACACTCTCTCTACGTCGCTTCATCATTACCAAAATTTTTGACCAAATTTCACTTGTATTGTGAGTTCAAACGATCTATTTAGTTTGATAAGCTTCCGCCCAAGTCATTTAAATTTAAATAAAGAAAAAGATATTTATCTGTTCAACATTCTTATTCTTGGTTTTTTCCTTTACATTTCTTTCATTGATAAACAATTTGTGAGAAATATTACAAATTTCCTTATGGTATTTCTGGCTCACAGGATTCTAAACCAGAAGCCAGCCATCTTTCGCTTCAGGAAACATAAAACTTCTCTAGGTTCCTACATATTCGCTATGCCGAGTACGTTTTTTACGAAATTTCACACTTATGGCAAATAGCATTGCCAGTTTCAAATGAAACGAGAAAGGTTAGAAACAGCTGTTCATTGTCCAAATTGTGTTCTGCTGACATTCCACATTTTTCACTTCATCAGTCATATTCGAATTTTACTACTGATTGGGAGTGGATGGCTTCGTCCGTGGTGTATCATATCATTCTGGTTAAATACTCTGATAAACAGTGAAATCCCATTGAAATTCGCTCCAGAACGCATTTGTTAATGTAAATATCAACAGTGGTGTTATGAAAACTGGTCTATAGTCAAGTATCGGCCAGAATAGTAAATAAATATCGTGGCGCGATGAGAAATTTTGCTTCGAAATAGTAAAATCCAATTAAAACAATGTTTCTCTTGATGATGTCATCAGTAAAATAAAGAGTTGTGTGCGAATCCATCCGCTGATTTCATATTGTTTTCCATATTTTGTTAAAATAACTTTGGCGTGTTTTGGTGTTTGTGTTTGTTCAAAAATTTTCATCGCTTTTTTTTCTTTAGTTGTTCTGTGCATGACTAATGAGACCACACTGTAACGGCGAGCAAACAAATTTGTGCTTTAATTTCCATTTGATTAAATGCCTCAATATGGTTTAATACGTAAAGAAAATAATTCATATGTACCATTGTTTATAACCGAAATTTGTTTGCAATCTGTTTTTTTTTTTTTTCATTAGAACACAAAGTGTCTTTAGATAAAAATCAATAGCGATAAAGAGTTACTGTGGAAACCGAAGTGAAAATATTTTATATTATACCGAGTTTGTGACTGTGTGTATGCGAAGCGCCAATAAGGTAGCAATCGCTTGTCCTCCATGTGAGACTTCGTGGATATCCCTTCATTTTAGCCTCTACTCCTTTGGACAGTTAATTTTTGGACCGCCAACGCTTCGTGCGTTGAAATAGCCTCACCATGGTTTTGGAATCGGTGGTGGCTCACTACCTCAACAAGTATCTCTTCAATTATGTGGAGAATCTTGATGGTAATCAGCTCAAGATTAGTGTTTGGGGCGGTAAGTACACCCATACATTTGTATGATCTACATAAGTATTATTACTCTGGTCACTCACGCAATTTTTATGAAATTTTCTTATTAATTAACCTTTTTCCTGACATCTTATTTAAATGTCATTTGGGGTTATTTGTATGTTCTTTATCGCCTCATCGCACATAACCCCTTTGCGTGTGGTTACATACCTTTAGTCACTTTCGTTTACTACCCATTTACTATTTTCGTTGTGACCTTATATTTTGTATGTCTCATTTATTTCGTCATATTCTCTACTGTGTCGCTAATCTTCCCGTCTTTGGCGTTTGTTTTGCTTTCGATTCGTTGTTGTTCCGATGTTTGATTTTTGTTTTCCTGACCCAAATGTGCAGAGGCAATGAAAATGAAAGCTGAAATGAAATTTCATTTTGTTTACTAATGTCAGTGGGGGGGTTGCCAAGATTTCTTTTGTTTTAAAATCGTAGGGATTTGCGAATAAAAAATATAAGTTACATGCATACAAAGCGTGGCTTCGCATGACATAGCAGCTTCTTGCGGGACAATTAATGGACAAACCTGGTTTAGCACAAACCAGCAAAATAAAAAACATTTAAAGAAAATCTGGATCCATTACAAATATATGCTCAAATAAATGAAACCATTATTTCCAAAGGGACCCCAAACTTTACAATGAGCACGTTGAAAATTATTTAAAACAGTCGTTTATATCAAGTAAATTTTTCGGGCAATACGAAACAAAAATTGAAAAATACTAGTTAGAAAATTATATTCCTGAGGCACCTTAAATGTCGAGTCGTTGCATTCATTTTTTAGTTGCTTTTGGAATGCTTGGTGCATAATGACTTACTGATTTGTAGATTGGCTGTATTTAAATCAAAGAACACATAATTGTACGTATGAGGCTTTAGTGCAATTTTCCAATTTCATATTAAACATATGGCAATTTTCTCTATGTCGATTAAACTGTAGATATACATACATATGTACCGTACTATTCTAATAATTTTTTTTTAATTTCCCCTGCAATTAAGGTAATTAGCGACTATTCTAACTCACATATACCATTGTCTTCAGCAAAGTAATACTCCAACAAAACCAGTTCAGAAAATTTTTGAACTAAAATACATTGGCCGATATTTCCATGGCCGATTATGATATCTTCGTGATGGTTTCCTAAACTGTTGGCATATCCTCACGACTTGTGTGATAGGAAGGTTCGCTAACACGATATTTAAAGATGCCGGCATTTTCGATATTCAAAATTCGTTTCCGAGAAACAGACACTTTTAAAATTTAGAGCTTTTTTTAAAAAAAGGTGATTTTCTGAACGTTTTTAGTCGTATTTCAATTGTAATGACTTTTTGAAAATTGTTCGATTCCTCTGTCGCAGGTAAAAATGTCGCGTTTTAACGATTGAAATTCCCTTTTCTGAGTTACAAGTAGATTTGTGGAATTTTTGGGACTGTGTGAAGGTTTTTGTATCTTTGTTGTTTATGGATACCTGGTGGCCGAACTTGGAAATTTTTTTGGCATAGTTACAAATTTTCGTTTAAACAGCTGGAAAGGAAACATGTGCATTTAAGGATATTTTGGGGTTCATTTGATTTTTCGTTCAAAAATATCACTATTTGGGACAAGCTGCCGCCGCCATTGTAGCACCTAGGAAGACGGTTCTGGCGGTTTTTGAAGCGTTATCTTTCAGAATAATGCACGCCTGAAAAACTTTTTCCGTAATCGGCGAAAAACGTTATTTTTCAAAATTTCTGCATAGAAACTTCTGCCATGTTTAACATGGAGAAGTTAATGAAGTAGCTTCTTTTACAGTTTCCTTGAAGTTTTATTGCCTTTTGAAACACGATTCCTGAAGCAATCCGGTCTTCTGTTAGCTTCTCAGTTTGCAAAAAACTGCAAAAAGTCGGAGAAAAATATTTAAAAAAATTTGTTCTGAATCGCGTGTCTCCTAAGCTATGTGATACTAATTAACTAATTAACTGACGACCTAAAAACTGTTGCAGCCGCGTCTGAAATTTGGTTTTGGAAGCACAATAAAAACTTGTCAAACCTGAGGCGAATTTAGTTTTGAAAGTGCCTAGCGTACGTAACTTGCTGATTTCAAGTCTGATGAAAAGTAGAAGAAACACGTATTTAGCCTCAAATATCATTTTAGTTCACGAAAACGCAG
>JAHXMU010000057.1:4793610-4816026 GCA_019455685.1 Philornis downsi | reverse complement strand
TCGTTTAATTGTTTTACAAATTTATGTGGATTGTTAAAATATGTTTAACTTTTTGCTATTGTTGCTTTTAGTAAAACTTTAATTACAAACAAAAGAATTTGCAACTATTTTACAACTTGTTTGTATTATAATGCTTTTTCCTTGTTTAATATTAGGCTGCAGTTTTATCTGTTAAAATTTAAATGAAAAAGAGACTGTAGGCTATAGATTTATTAGTTTACTGCAACTGGAGTGTCTACTGATACTCAGGAAGAATGTTTACATCTGTACAGAGGACAACTTCCAGAGTTAGATTTCACAGAATGTAACGAAATCAATGATTTCATTTGTGTGAGTGAATTAAGCTGCATATGAAGCGCTTTAAGGGACCATATAGCCAAAATCCGCATCAAGGCAAAATATATTTTTCTATTCTGATTTGTGCGCTCGACTCATCTCGAAAGGCAACGACGAGGAGACCAAAGATACATTTTATGAGTGCACAGAAGAAGTATGCGATCCCTAAGCTGTCCACAACTTTACAATTGTTCTCGGTGATTTTTATGGTAAAAGAGGAAGATGGTAAGAAGGGAAGATGTCCTTAATCCAACATTTGAAAAACTCGGGTATAGCGAATGTTTCGACAATAAATAAAAATGGTTTCTTTTAAGGTATTAAACGGAAGTTGGTTCTCAAATATAGATATCAATAAAGAAACTTGATTATATCCTAATCTTAAAGCGAGAAACCAAATCGATCACGTTTTAAAAGAAGAATGAGGTTCTTCTATTGTCATGGGGTGCGTGTGATAGCTGATTATAATATAGACTCGAATCACCACATGGTACGCACGATATTGAGTAGCTCCAAATATATGCGTGACAGAGCACAAGGAACTGGCTATCGATATGCTGAATGTCCCCCTAAAAATCTCTCAAATAAAACGCGCTATATGAATTCAATTCAAATAATTCTACAGGCGTTTAAGTCAAGGCCCGAGATTGTGATAGAGAAAGGGAAACTACCTAGTCCTGCCATATGTTCTGTCACAAATATAAAACGCGATAAAAAAAACCAATATTCATATTGTATTCAAAATTATTTCATTTATTAGAAGACAATATTGGTTATTAAAAAAAATTGTATTCAGTCGAAATGGCCGCCTTTTGCTTTAGCACAAGCTTTCACAAGCTGGTTAATGCTGTTTTAAGGCTTCCCAAATTTCTGTGGGGAGTCTAGCAAGCCATATTCTCCAATTCTGACCACAAAGCATAATCCAGTGGATTGAGATCTGGACTCCCTGATGGCCAATCTTCTGCTGCTATAAAGCCAGGAATATTGGCTCCGAGCCACTCCTGCGTGGTTTTAGCTTTGTGCGCAGGAGCAGAATCCTGTTGGAAGATCCATCTACGTCCATTGAAAAGGGCATTGATCAAACCCTTCACAACACCCTCTAACACATCTTTTTGGTAAACCTTTGCACCAGTTTTTACGCCCTTTTCACAGAAATGGAGGGATGTGACACCATGGTGGGAGACCCCCCACCAAATCATTACGGAAGAGGGATGATGGCCACGTTGAACCCTTGGAACAACTTTTTTCGCTTCCTTAGATGAAGTGACATAAATCTTGTCATTTTGTTTGTTGAAAACTTCTTCCACGGTAAAAATTTTCTCATCCGTAAACAGAATGTTTTCATGGCCATTGTCCGCATGCCACTGCAAAAGTCGCTTGCATCTTTCCAACCTAATTTTTTTTAGCTGAGGAGTTAGAAGATGCCCCGTGGACCGACGATAGGCTTTCGTATGCAGATCATCCCGAATCAGCCTAGACATGGATCTGGTTGATATATCCAATTCCTTGGACATGATTTTCTGCTTTCTAAGGGGATTTCTCCGAATTCTTTCACACACTGCCTTTACTACCGCACTCGTACGGACAACGTGCGGGCGACCACTTTTTGGACGGTCTTCTATTACAGACA
Organism: Philornis downsi; assembly: GCA_019455685.1. Taxonomy (NCBI): domain Eukaryota; kingdom Metazoa; phylum Arthropoda; class Insecta; order Diptera; family Muscidae; genus Philornis; species Philornis downsi. The sequence goes on along the minus strand of JAHXMU010000057.1, from coordinate 4,814,063 downwards.
ATTCGCCGAAGCGAGCAATAGCGCGATAAACGAACATTCTTGATATTCCGAGTGGTTTTAGCAACTCGAAAATTTGGCCAGCACTCTTTCCGCACTTATGCAACGCTATTACGCCGACTCGATTCTCTTTAACGCCCCACTCCATGTTAATAGATTGCAAACTGAAACCAAACTGACTAGTATTCTTCACTAATCAGTGCATGTGTTCTGAAAAAAAGTTAAAGGTTCTATTCCCGCAAGAAGTTTTGAACGATAAGCGCTGGAAATTGTGTAACAGAACATATGGCAGGACTATGTATATATATATAGGTATATATATATATGTAAATTTTATATGAATATATATATGTATATAAAATTAGTGCTTACTACGAAATGCGCTTATCATACGTACAGTTTATTGTAAATTATTTCGGAGGATGCAATAAGTAGTTAGCTTGGCCCCAATAATTCAATTACTCACGCCTTGCATACACAACCGTTGTATGCTAAGTAAGTATATATAACAAGTGGATGATAAGTGGCAATAGGGCAGATAAGGAATACATAAGCAATTCGAAATAAATTGTACCACGAGCTAAACATTACGAAGTACTTTATTTTGTGGATCTTGCTTAAATATGGGCTACAACGCAGGGTCACCCACCACGGTTTTCAAGGAGTAGTGACCATCGTTTTAAAAACATTGGAATACGTCAGCTATTTCGAGAAGTTTAATGCCATTCCAATGAATTTATGAAGAAAGAGTGCTAAATATTAGTACTCGGCATTATATTACGATGGGCAGTGCTCTAGGCGCTCTTATTCAAGTAAAATCCGAAAAGCTATTCTTGTAATAAATTAGATTTGCATAAACGTATTAATTTAAAGTATCTGAGGAGACGATGGCTTTCACAGAAGTACAAAATCGGACAAACTGGGATATTATATAATATGCAATTTTCAGTAGAAAATTGGTAGTATTGTTTGTTGAGGTAAGAACAATTTATGAATGTTAATAGTACTTTTGATCCTCTGCAAAGTAGGTCATTTCCGAAATATCATAAGCTGCCTCGAAAAATTAACAATATAAGTAAAAGTAATACAACAACAAACTTTAACAATGAAATCAAAGGTTAAGAGAAAAATATTTGAACATATTTTGGTCCAAACATTTGTAATTAAAATAAATCTCCGCCGTTTTCGACAAAAATTTGTCATTTATTAAAAAAATGTAACATTCCGGCAGCAACCGAATTCCGCTGCCGTAGAAAATGTCATGCTTTCAGTCTACCTATATACAGTAATCGATCTATTTTGGTTCATTATGTCACATATCATATCACAACCGAGGTTGGAAAAAGCGTATAAGAGGAGGCAAAATTTATAGTTGGTTGAATATTTTCAAACAGATTGAAAATCGTACTTACGATCGATTCATTCATGACTTTAATAAATAGGGGCACCAACAGCAGAACATTGAACCAACAAATAACAATCTATTATCCAAGACAGTATAACTTATCTAAATCAGATTAAACACTCAATATATTTGCATAAGAAAAAATTTTAAAAGACAATAAATGACTTGGTTTAACATTCTAGTAATTTTTTAACATTTTCAGAAAACTGCGAACAAGGGGATAGCTAAGGAGTCAAAATATTCTACAAAATTTACTGCACAAAGAATTCGGTTTTCAAATTTTATATGTAGATTTATATTTATATTTATATTTATATGAACCAGTATCAACAATTTCCGTTTTTTCTTAAAATAACGCCGAGAAAACTGGACACCTACCACTCTTTAATATATCTTGGAAGACATTCCAATTGGGAGCCGGAAATGGGAATGCTTTAACTTTTACTTTCATACTTAGAAGAAACTTTTCCACTGGTTAAAATATCGGTTTTTTCACGGTAGGGAATGACATATCTTTGCAATAAAGCAATTTTTAAGTAATAACTAACTATTTTAATTTGGATCATGTGTATGCTTTCTGTATGGTAAAATGTTTCTTCAAATTCTTCAATCCAATAATTTGTGTTTGCCCCCAAAATCCCACTATCCCACACAATTTTCTGAATTAACTTATAACCAATATTTTCTAGATTTGTTAAAAGCCATGTAGCTCTTGAATTATAAGGGCTAAAAGAAATGTGTGTTGAGTAATGATGTTGAGTAATGATGCGAGTAATAAATATACATAAAAATATTAGTATGAAAAATTATTTTTGGATTTCTCACTCTTTATATGTATCTTCACATTTGCACATGTGTGCATGCTTTAGTCGTGTAATCCACATTTCTGTACATAACCACTTGTAGCTCTTTATAAACGCACTATGCACTAATCCATTTGCACACCGCGTGAGGTGAGGTCATGCTGCTTGGTCGGTATGCTGGCTGCTTTTAGTAATTTCATTTCCATGGTTGTCATCATCAGCCAGTAACCACTTTAAGGGTTTCATTATGCTCTATTTTAATTCATTTTTTTTTCTTCACTTTATTGAAATTTGATATAAAACATGTTTTCAGATTGTCTTGTTTCTTAACTATTTCACAATAGACTGGTTCGACTTTGCATTGATATGGCCAGACTAAATAAAATGTTATACGAAAAAGAATCTGTTTAAATTATCACATTTGGAAATTCAAACAATAATATGATGATCGTCAGTTGTAGCTGCCGGAATCGATGAATATTTGATCGCTGTATTATTGAAATATTTCGGCTTTATTCCATATGTATTTATTCCATATTTTCAAATATTTCAACTCGATGGGTCTCAATTAAGCAAATACAAAGTAATAAATTATTGCTGTTGCTCGTTGTGGTAAAATGACTTCATTGTACGGAACTCTATTATATTCACATGTACAAAAACATAGTACGAAAGTAGCTCAAGCCAAAAATAATCAATGGAATTTTTCATATTTGTCGGACACTTGGCTTTCCATTTTCGTTTAGGGAGTTGCCGTAGAATGTTGCAGGTTATTATTTTAAATAAACATAACAATCAGTATATTTCGGGTATAAAGAACTTTCATCTGTAATGACATTTTTTTAATTCCAACATTTATAGCGAACGGCGGTGTAGAATGGATACATATTTCGATCGCTTTGCTTATATCTTATTTAGTCAGTGCAATTCCCGAACTTTTTTATTTCTCGGGATATCGGGAAAAATATTCTAATTTCCCGGGATACAGGGATTTAAGGATAATTTAAAATATATTATAATCCCGGTTCTTAAAACGAGATTTCAGAGAAAGTTGGATCGAAATGGTGCAAGTAAATGAAAGCACTAATTTAACCCATCACCCAACAGATGCTACACAATGATTTCAATTTATTTACAACGAAATTCATTTCTCCATTCAATACATTTGAGTGCATAAGTTTTGCCAATTCAGAAATAATCACTGTGGCTTAAATTATTTTATTTTGTTCTTTAGAACATTAAGAAATTCTCTGTAATTTTGAAAACATAAATGGACATTTTGTATATATGCTAAAATGAAAATTGAAAACGTCAAAGTATATATAATAAATTAGTATAAATTATCAACTTATTCTCTTTAACTTTTTCTCGCCCTTCTGCAAACTGTTTAAGCCACTTGTAAGAATTTCTTTCCAACAAAACTGCGCGTAATTTAAATTTAAAGCCAGTCTTAGAATTTGTACACAGCAGTAAAGTCGAAAAACTGTCGAAATCTACACCTCTCTATTGAGCAACTTTATATATATTTCGAAATTTCCGAAACGTAAACTGGAATTTATTAAAAAATAAATTCTGAAACATAATTATTAACTAAAAAAAAAACTCAGACAAATTTTTTAAATACAATTTGTACTAAGTTCTAAGTTGGAAATGTTCTTAAGGTAAATTGAGTATCGTGTATTCACAAGAAATAGGTTTATATTTCGAAATAATTGTATGTCGATTCAAAAAGAAAAAAGAGAAAAAAACAAATTCCGGCGTATCTCATTTATGGGTTAGGGGATATCTTGTCATATTCATTGCGCTTATACGCATTCTATTTTTAGATTCACTGAATGGACCCTACAACTTAATGACGATTCTGAACGTCACAGTTTAAGAGGCCTTTACTAGATTTGTCGATTATTCGACTACTTCAATTGTTCATCAGAACATCAAAGTGACCGCCGCTCAAATAATGATATGTGACTGTATCGGAAATTGAACCTATGATCATGCGAACAATTGTCGCGTTTACGGATCATCGCGCCATAGTAAAAAGAATTTTGTTTGACATGGCTCTTCAAAGAAAATGGGGAATCCTTCACCCGGATATTCAAATCCACTTTTTTGTAGCCAGCAACAGACATCAATTCAGCTTCAAGTGAAGATCTATGAAAACTCCTAAAATATCAGCCAATGCAACGTTACCGCTGCATGGTAATGGAAACCTTTTTAATTTTTTTAATTTATAACTAATGTATAACCTGAGTTTCACATCAATAACTTTATAAAACTAACTCGTCCAAAAGAAAACATTTCTTATAAAGATATGCAATATACAAAGACCAAACATGCAGATAAAGAAAATATATATAAAAATGCTAAGACTAACATATGTGTCGGTTCCTCTGGAAAAGCTCGAGATGCATTATATAGCCTTAATATAATTTTGTACTTTTACTGCGAATCCCTCAAGGAAAGCAATTAAAAAGTCATTCAAATTCTGCCTATTACGCAGAGCAATCTACAAATTATGTTTTACCTATTTGGGAAATCCAAGCATTCAATATATATAAAAATGTAGAAGCTTTTCTAATGTTCCCATGCATAAAAATTATTTTTTGTCCTCTCCTTCTTCCTTGAAATTTGATTATAACAGTACTCCACTCTACGTGTTTATGTGTAACGATATAGAATGGAATTTAGTTTTGATAAACATTTGTGATGGGAATAATAAAAAGTGAAAAAACTAAGGTAAACCAACTAAAATTATTCTGTCAATTTAATAATTTGTTTTATCATATCGTCCCCCGAGGCAATTAAAATTGTAATGTTTTGGTGAAATAAACTAGGTTTCAGTTTAATTATTAATTTACGTGACACATCGCAGTTTTAATGTTTGTCAAACATTTTATTCTGGTCAACTCGATTTTCTACTGCACAGCTCTGTTGGAGACTATTGCTGTTTCAGCTGCTACTTTAAAGTAAAGCATAATTATTTCTTTATGACTAATGCAATTTATTTTTTCATTTACTCTTGTGTGATATCATTTACATGAAAGAAATGAAAAAATTTACTGATTCCCGCTAGAGGAAATCACATTAAACGAATTTTTTAATGCTTGCTCGAGATTTATAGAATTATTTCTTGTCAAACCACATATGTAAAATAAAATCCCCGTCTCAAAAATTGTGTAACAGGCAGTGCGACTCATTTGTTGCTCAGTTGCGACCATAACTCTTTTTGAAAAGGTATGGAATATGAAATGAGAAACATGTAATTTATTAGTTTGGAAACAAATTTTCAACCATTTCAGCTTTATTTTGATTTCCGTTAATCAGACTTTTTTATGTTCGTCAATTGCACTCATTCGAAATATGCTGTATAAATCTGCATTCTCATATATTTTACATTTCAGTCTATTGCTTTCAGTGAGTAAATGATAGATAAATACTGAAATTCGGCTCGACTCTCTTTAAAGAGTTACAACATAATCCAGCATTAACAATATTTTTTTTTGCCAATTTTAGTGCGTTAAATCTGAAACACTATTCAGATGTCCGATCCGATTTGTACTTCTATGCACTCGTTAAAAACATACTGAAGACTAATAGCGATTTCTTCAACTTTTTAACCAGTTATGAGAACTATGTCAAGTTATTTCATTTCCAAGCCAAAAAGGCCAATTATATAACATCACAAATAAAATATAAAATTCTTTCGTACTATAATAGATTTAAAAAAAAAAAAGTTAAAAAATAAAAATAAAATAAAGCTAAAAACTACATGAATTCAAATATTAATAGCAAGTTTATGTTATGGTTCCCTGACCAAATTAAATTATAAAGCAAATAAAAAAAAGAGAAAAACCAAGTATCGATAATGAGCTCATAATGAAAAATAGCCTACTGAAGTACGGTTAATGCAAACCTAATACATTTATGTTGGAAAACTTAATTTGAATAAGAAAAATTTCATAGATGTAGATAAATTTTAAGAATATAGAAGAACCTGATACAAGAGGAATTACAAGTTGTGGATTTTTAGTTGATCTAGTGATCGGTGGTGAACCAGATATTAACAATTTATAAAATGATTCAATGATTCGAAATTCCTTAGGTTAGGTTAAGTTAGGTCAGTGTGGCAGTCTGAATAGACAGACTCACTTAGACTGTGTAGTCCATTGTGGTACCATAGAAACTAGAGATAAGGATGTCCCTAGTTTCCCCCGTTGAACCATCCTGAGCGGATCAAGAATCTCTTAAGTCGTGCAATATCCATATCGTCCAGATCTCCCAGGGATAGTAAATGCAAAATTACATTTAGTGCATCGGGTGGGGTGGTGCGGAGCCCACCTGTGATGCACAGACTAGCCATCCTCTGGACCTTGTCCAGTACCCTACAGTACGTGGACTTCTCAAGAACCTTCCATCGGACTATAACACCATACAACATTATCGTCTTACTACTGCAGTATACAACCAGTGAACAAAGCGAGGCCTTAATCCCCATTGACTCCCTATTGCCCCCTGTCACGCATATAGCGCCACTGTGGTCTTTTTCGCCCTGTCCAGAATGTTGAGTTTGAAATTCAACTTCTTGTCCAATAATACACCAAGGTATTTTGCACAGTCCGCGAAAGGAATTTCAGTACCCCCAGGGAAATGGGATCCACAGGTGGAATCCTGTAACTCCTGGTGAACTGAACCACTTCGGTCTTATTTTTATTTACTTTGAGACCGTTTTCTCCGCAAACTTCGTTACAGTGAGAAGGGCTCTTTGAAGGATGTCTCTGAGTGATCCCAAAAACTTCCCCGTAACTGCTATCGGCACATCATCCGCGTATGCGACTACCTTGACCTCAGCCTTCTCTAAAGAGAACAGAATACTGTTCAAAGTGAGGTTCCATAGTAGGGGAGATAGAACACCCCCTTGAGGTGTTCCACTACTGACATATCTGTACAGGTCCGACGACCCTAATCTATCCCTGATACGTCCCTTCGTGAGAAGATCATACACTAGACCTCTAATACTGACGTCTATTCCCAGGTTTGATAGTGCTGCAACTATCGTATCAGGAGAAACGTAATTGAACGCCTCTTCTATATCCAGAAAAGCTACCAAAGTATATTACTTGACGGCGAGTGAACCGTCGATGAAACCGACCAGGTCGTGCAGGGCAGTCTCAGTGGACTTACCCCTGCAGTCGACATGTTGTCTATCCGATAACAGCTTCCAGTCTATGCTCGACCTAAGATAGCTGTCAATGAGTCTCTCCATTGTCTTGAGGAGAAACGATGACATGCTGATAGGTCTAAAATCTCTTGGTTCCGTAAGGGAGGTTTTCCCGACTTTGGAAATAAGGATCACCTTGGTCTCCCTCCACTTAGCAGGGATGTATGTTATGTCAATACAGCTGATACAGAGCTCATCGAGTCATGGAATCAGCGTATCAGCCACCACCTGTAGTTCACCCGGCGAAATCATATCCGGCCCGGGGGACTTAAAAGGTTAATAGTCCACGTTATTCTGGTTTTGGTTATGATTTCCCTGGCAACAGCTGATGGTTGGTTCGACGCAGTGTTGTCCGCGACAATTCCGTTTCGGGAATTACCAGGAAAATGAATATCCAGAAGTAACTCTAGCGATTCCTCACTGGATGTTGTCCAACCACCCTGCGGCTTCCTGAGGTAACCCATCATGCACGGTGTGGGGCCAGTATTTTCCTTAGCCTTGCGACTGTGGAAGTGTTTTCAACTTTGCTGCAGGAATCACTCCAGGACTTCCTCTTAGCCTTCCTCTGTGCACCCTTATATTCCCTAAGTTTCCCCATGTAGTTGTCCTAGTCCTCTGAAGCTCTCGTGGCCTTAGCACTGTTGAAGAACTTCCTACAGCACTTCCTGAGATCCAGAAGTTCCAAAGACCACCATCGAGGTCGTTGCTTACACCTGGCCTCACCTCTGGGGCATGAGGCCTGCAGCGAGTCATTCAGAGCCCTTGTGACCTGACCCGCAGACCACTCAATGCCCTCGATGTTCGGGGCATTAATGTATCCTCGAAAAGTTCCTGTTAAATGCCTCTCTTTACTTGTTCGATATTCGGTGGAAAAACAGTCCTTTGAAGCGTTTCCAGTCCACTCAGATAGAAGCTGATATAACGGTGATCTGAAAAGCTATGATCATCCAAAACTTTCCGTTCTCCAATCATATCAACTAGTCCCTCCGAAACAAGGGTAACATCCAGCACCTCTTGTCTATTTCTGGTGATGAAAGTAGGTGCATCACCCCTATTACAAATTGTTAGGTCAGTACTTACAATATATTCAATAAGTGACTCACCCCTGTCGTTGATATCGGTATTTCTTCAGATTTGATGGTGCGCATTGACGTCACTGCCCACAATCAGGTATTTTCCAGCGGTTTTGGCCGCTTCCACCAGCGTTTTCAGAGCACCTGATGGGAACTTCATGTCATGAGCCATGTACGCCGAAGCCAGCCAAATTTGGGAATCGTTGTGTTCCAGGCTAGCCACTGTCATATCCTAACTACTAAAAGGAGGAAGGAGAAAAATATTGAGATTACTCCCCACAAGTATACAGGATCTGTGCACACCTTCACCTGTACTTAAGATTAACTTAAAATCAGGAGTCCTTAATTCGCAGACCTTACCGCCATTCACCCAAGGTTCCTGGATACGGACAATATCTACACTCCCTGGCGTCAGGAGGTGTATCAGAGCTGCGGATGCAGTTTTAGAGTGGTGGAGGTTAATCTGAAGAAACCGAAGTACCGTCAGATTTCTCCAGCACCATCACATCCATACCTTATTCTGAACCTGCAAGCAGCTCTTCCCCACAAATTTCCTCGTTCCGAGCTCGCATCTGTGTTATCCGATGCGATATCTGTCGGTTGACATTCCTTGTACCTATTATAGACCTTCAGTTGGGTATGGCTGAATCAGACAGTAGGCCCTTGGATTCGACGTGACACGGGAGGGACTCGGCATTTAGTATAAATACCGCATGCCTGCGAGCCCCATCGGCCTCATCCAAACGACCAACCTTTCAAGTGTGAGTTGGGAGGTTGGGATTACGAACAATCGAACAATTAGGGATCGTCGGGATTCATGAATGTGACCTGGGTCGGGTCGGGATGTCCTCTTTGTTGACGACATCCAGAGCCGCCCCTGGTCACAACTCGCCCACTTTCTTTAAAGCTGCACGAAATTCCTTCCAACCATATTAAAAATCCTCCCAATTTTTCTAAGGCAACCACGATTTACCCGAAAAACTTAAAGTTCAAATTTAAAAGTTATTGGTACTGTATTGATTAAACCGGAAGGGAAAACAAAAAGGTGCATTAATTGTTAGAAACTGCAACGTAAAAGGATGCAAGTGCAAATATTACGATATTAGCGCCTGTTGAATCTGTACGAGTGCAAAATCGAATATAATTTTGAGATGTTTTACTTTTTTTCTGATGGCTTACTAACTATCTACTACTACTATCTATACTTCACATCTAGAACTCCATAGCCCATTAAAAGCGTTTAGATTTGTGTTATTTGTTTGGGAAGAAACTTTACAAATCTCTACAATAATCGTTTCTACGAAAAATAGGAAACAAGATGGAATGTAATTTTTTTATTAATACTCAAAAGTCATTCCTGAAAGTAGAAGTCTTATATTATAGTCTTATATATATATGATAAGATAATCTTTTATGGAAACTAAATCAACTGAAAAATGTAATATTAAAATAGGGTTCTTAAACAATGTAATAAGGTTTAAAAAGTTTTTAAAACAGCAAAGCTTGCTCATCCGAGTGTCTGTTCATAATTGTATGTCAAAATAGACTATCTAAAGGCAATACTCTTTGTTATACAATCTTTTGACAGCGGATTCATCTGTTAATAAATTAATATTGTTTCGATAAAGTGCATCACCATAACTATATCCAACAAAACTTTTTTTTTTGGATCGTGAACTCTTTTTCATTAGTCTGTCTATTTGTTTACAAAAAAAGCGTATCCGAAGACATACTGACTTGGATCGTTGTAACAAGTTCGGAATAGCTAGGGTTTTGAGATCTAATTCCAGCAACTTCCTCCTATTAAGTAGATGGCGCTTATCAGGTAGATGAGGCCAATCAAGTAACTGGGATTAGTACTAGTTCAAGAACTAAAGCAGCTAAATTTTGGCAGTTACTAAACATTACAGAACTTGTTGCTAGAAAAAGTAATTTGTTCTAAGGTATTAACAAATCGGAATATATTTTCCGACGGCCATATCAAAACTATGTTTCCAAAAATGTATTTTTAAACTAATCAAGATACTTCATATACCGAACTATTTAGTTTCAAATAAATAATTATATGTTCGAGAAGTATTTTTGTCAAATTATAGTTTTCTATTAAGCAAATGTTAATTTCGAATTAAATCCTTAGTTGACGGAATGCTGGAAAAATCAATCTCGCTTTCCCGGGAAACGTAAAAGTGAGTAAACGGGTACCTCTACTTAAAACGTTCACATCTTCAAATCAAATGCTCCGAAAAGTTGTGGGACTGGAATTTGATTCTTAGTCTCGAAACAGGCAAAGGGGATTCCATTGGATGCTTATGATGGATAATTATCCTTCCTCATCAGTGTATGATCATTTCAACCCGTTCAGGATGATTGATAAGGAGAAGGGTGAAGTGATAAATACTGCATATGAAACATAAAGAGGAAGAATATAGATTCCAACTCTCTCTCTCTCTAGACTAAAAAAGATAAAATGTTCCACTAGTAAACTCAAGCAGATTTTTCTTGTTTGGCATAATTTTGTTTCAAGTGAAACTATTGACTATGTACTCTACATCGTTGCGTTTAGCACTGGTGACGTTTGGTTTGCTCGAACTATCCCCTCTATGATATGCAACCAAAAAAGTAAATTTGTCCGATAAGACATAAAAGATATTGTATAAAACAGGAAAAAGTGGACGTTATTTTTATTAGACTAAACATTTGGAAACAATTTTATTATGTATACATAAAACAAATTAGTGTTATCACCTTCCGGATAATATAGATTCAAGTGCTTTATCTTCAAAATGAGCTCAAAAAATATTCAAGGTAGAAGTGTTTACTTTGGATACGTTTAAGCATTACGTGTGCCAATAACCGAAATTCCATTTTTGATTTTTTGAGTATTATAATTTACATTGTACTGAATAAATCTATTCTTTGGGCAATATAAAATTGGATAAATTTAATTGAAAATATAATGACACCATCTAAAAATATGGAAACACATTCCAAAAAAATATACAAAAATATACATTCCAAAAAATACAATCTACAGAATATACTATAGACAGCTTAAGTTCATAGTCGTTTGATTTATATGAATCCAATTAAAACAGCCATTTACGACCTGCTGTGGATAATATATTCTATAACATGTTCCATAATTATGATCTAATTTTATACTTCGAAGATAACACGATTGAAATGTTTATTGTAGGCGTAAATTTTAAAACTGTAGTACTGCATTTATGTATTTAATAGTAAAATATTTCGTTTCGTCACAAAATATTTGAATATTTCTAGAATTAGGTATTTCAACATTTTCATTTACGTTTATTTCAGGTGATATTGTTCTGAACAACCTAAGAATACGTGAAAATGCCTTAGATGATTTGGATTTACCCGTCCAGTTGGTATATGGACACTTGGGGAAATTCGTTTTGAAGATACCATGGAAATCCATATACAGCCAACCCGTGGTAGCACAGATCGAAGATTTGTTCCTTTTGGTGGCTCCCAAACAAAGTGTTCCCTACAACGATGAGAAGGAAATCAAAAGTCAGCTGGAATCCAAGCAGGCGGCTTTGAAAGCCCTCGATGAAGCCCATCAGCAGGAGTTAGAAAAAGGTCAGGTTTGTCTTTTGTTCGTGTAACCCCTCCGTAACATTTATATGTTCGCTTCATCCTCACAGATAACAAAACTGATCCTGGCTATGTGGAGAAACTAGTCGCCCGCACCATTAATAACATACAGGTGAAAATCGCCAATGTACATATTAGATACGAGGACAACACTAAAATTGATCGGCCATATGCTTTCGGCATAACATTGCACGATTTTGAAATATTCACAACCGACGAAAACTGGCAGAAGTGTTTCGTCGATGGTGTTATACGCCATGTTTATAAGTTGGCCAGTTTGGACTGCCTGTCAGTGTACATGAATTGTAATGCTGAATCGTACAGCACTAGACCTGGACATGAAATTATAGAGCTGTTTAGAAACCACATAGCCAAAAAGTCAGAGATTCCTAAAGGCTATTCATTTGGTATGTTTAATCAGGACAACGTCTGTTTTGTGAATTTTGATTGACGATAAAAATAAATGTGTATTCTGGTTCTAGTACTGGGTCCCATATCCTCGGTGGCCAAATTGTTGCTGAATTCTGATCCCAATCGTGATACTCCGCCATTCACTATACCAAAGACCGATTTATCCTTGGAAATGGAAAAGCTGAACATTGGTCTTACCTCAACGCAGTTCCAACTTATCATGGGTCTACTGGACGACATGAATCGTTTCACTTTGGCCATACCCTACCGCAAATACCGGCCGTACAATACACGTAAGTAATTGTTTACACATAGGCCTGAAATGTTCTTACAACTGTTTACTCTTAACTTCAGCTTACAAAGGTAATGCAAAGACGTGGTGGCATTTTGCTATTTCCTCCGTCCTAGAAGAGCAAGTGAGAAAACGGAATAGAACCTATACGTGGGATCACATTAAGGAACACCGACAATTATGTCGCACCTATGCAGAGGCCCACAAAGAACGAAGTATAACCAAAAAACCGTCCGCTACTCTGGAGGAGACCTGTACCTTGGCTGAACAGAAACTAGATCTCTTTAATTTAATGCTAATACGCAAACGTATCCAATTGGAGGTTGATCGAGTGCGACAAGAGGAGGAGAATAAAAAGGAGACAACTAAAAAAGCTGGCTGGTTCGGTGGCTGGTTCGGGGGTGGCAGTAAGAGTAATAATGACGATCATCCAGATTTAGCAACCAGTATACAGGCTGCGATGACACCCGAGGAGAAGAAGAAGTTGCACAAGGCCATTGGCTATGAAGACAACATGGCCCCTTTGCAGTTGCCTGAACATTATGAGGCGGTTCACATGAAGTTTACCTTGCAATCGTTTGAAATAGGCCTATACGACGACGAATTTAAAAAACAAGGACATGAATCGGTAGATTGGCATTCGTTGAGAACGCTGATGCTGCTAAAGCTGAATATGACCACCTGTACTGTCAAACAACGTCCAGCAGCTAGTGCTATTAAGTGAGTATTAGGAATTCTCATAAAAAATCGAATATCAATGATTTCATCAATTTTCGTTATCATCAAGCGTCTGTGTTGGCATGAAAGAACTGATACTTACTGGTATGGAGATTGATAATGTAGCACCCACCATTATAAAATCCAAGATATCTCAAGAAAGCAATTTATTGGATATATTCTTCGAAACCAACCCGCTGGACAAATTGTGCGATCAACGCATTAAAGTCACAGCACGCCCATTGCAGATTGTGTACGATGCGGAAACTGTATTAAAACTGATGAAAGTATTTGTTCCGCAAGAGACAGTAAATCTCTCGCAACTTGAAGGTGCTGCTACATTGAAGATATCCAACTTTAAAGAGCGTTCTGCGACCGGCATGCAATATATGATTGAAAGCCACGCTATTGTCGAACTGGATGTTCGATTCATGCCAAACATTCTAATATTACCCCAAGGTGGCAAGTATGAACCAGGCAAACGATCAATGGTTGTCGTAGGCCTTGGCGAACTAAGCGTGTCTTCAGCTCCTCGTGTGGATCGATCGAAGGACATAACATCTATGTTCCACAGTGGTAGGGAGCAGAATGAAATATTACAAATGGTGATGGATAAGGCATATGACCGCTACAACGTGTCCATTGAAAATATTCAAGTTATGGTGGTTAAGCCACATGAAAATTGGGAGCTTATAATGAGCAAAATGATCGACTCGGACATGCATTTATTGCGGCCTACTTCAGTTCTCGTAAATGCCGAGGTGTGTGTCGTAGATGACGATCCGCGGCTGCCTAAGACAAAAGTGGGCATTCTCTTGCCGTCGATTAAGTTAAATCTATCCGAAGATCGTGTATTTGAGGCATTAACAGTAGGCCTGAGTATACCTCTTCCCGAAAAAGATACACCAGTGGAACCGGTGAAAACTAACCTAATTAAAGCCGTGAGCAGTGCCACTCTCATGCGTTCGATTCCACAATTCCTTATACAAGACGACCGTCGCAAAACGTTGGCTTCTACCGCTATCGCTACCGAAGTTGTTCAGTACACCAGCTTGGAACTTCAATTTGCCCTAAAAGAATTCAGTATCACATTGATCAGAAATTCTTCCTCAGATGTGCATTCGCCACTGAGTGGCGGGTCCTCGATGGAGTTTAAAACACCTTCGCAGGAATCACAGGAGTCAGAACCCGATGCCGAATTTGTAGACACACAAAGTACAGTGAGCGCATTAGTTCCGGAATCGCACAAGTTGTTAGCTTTCCATGTGCTGCAGTTAGAGGTCTCTGTGGCTCAACGGACTTTCGAATTGGTCGCCAAGGCAAAGTATGTCATGATCACATTTATTTTTTTTCGCTTATAGCATTTCTTTTTTGTTTTTTGTTTTAATTATAGACTGGGTGCTATTGGTCTCATGTCATATGAACAGAACGAGTCAAATAATGATCAAGAGATGGTCGTTATTGAAACTCCCGGCTTTACACTTGATGGCAAGGCGCTTCTAAATGTCACATTCACCACCGTTGATAAAACAGCTCCGGATTTTATTACCAAGTACAAGTCGATTGAGCAGTTGGCACAAATTAATTTCGCCACATTGAATGTTGTCCTACACCAGGAGAAACTGCTACATCTTATGGAAATAGCCGATCAATTACAACGTAAAATGGATAAAATTATGAGTTCAATGGCCAAACCAACGCAGCAGCCTCTCAGGCCTAAAGATCGTGTTGGTTCCGCTGCAGCTGATGAAGGCGTCATTCACCGTCTGGCCAGAATTGCCGAAGAAAATGAATTCTCTAATCTAACACCCACCGCGTCTCCGTCACAAACGTTGCCGCGGAAGTCCCGCAAGAACGCACAGAATGTTGTGGAGAGTATCAAAATGAAAATAGAGGCAAACTTGGAACAAGTAGGTCTAGAGCTGTCCTGTAAGAAACGATCTTTGGCCTCCTTAAAAGTTCAACACTTGTACGCTGGTGTCGTCCTCAAAACATCATACACGGAGGTCCAGTTGGGTCTAAAGGATATATTGATCAGCGATATGAATCCTTTGAGTATTCATTCCAACATCTTGTCTATTGTGGGCAAAGATGCTTTGAAATGCGATGTGGTTTTATACAATTTGGATGAGACCCGAAACTATAACTCGGATGACATGAAAATCAATGTGGAAATTGGATGTATGAAAATTATCTTCATCAATTGGTTTGTAACATCCGTGTTGAGCTTTATGAATAATTTCCAAGCAGCACAGCAGGCAATTGCGAATGCTAGTGCCGCAGCTGCAGATGCTGCCAAGCAGAATGCTGTGGCGGTTTACGAAAAGGCTACACGCATGAAGCTTAACGTTAAAGTAAAGGCGCCTGTTATTATTGTACCAATTGATTCAAAGAGCCTTGAAGCTGTCGTCCTCGATTTGGGTCAACTGATATTGAGCAATGTAATAACCGACATCAGAACAACAGATAACGAAAAAGGTCCCGCTGTAATGGATGAGATCAAGCTAGTCCTGAAGGACATGCGTTTGGTTCGTGTGAACATTTTAGAAGAAACCCAACAATATCAGAGCCATTCCTCTGATTTGAATACTTCATTGGATGTGGTAGATTCTAATTTCGGCTTCAAATCAAAGCTTAATATTTTGGATCCAACAAGCTTTACTCTTGTGGTGAAACGGAACTTATCGTTCTCGTGGTACAAAGACCGACCTGAAATTGATATATCAGGCAGGCTGAGATGCATCGAACTTAATCTCTTTATGGATGATTATGGGCTAATAATGTCTATATTAAGTCGCAACATGAAAGAAGGCGCAAATGAGTTTCCCAGCGAGGTGGCTGCGCCGCCAGCACAGCCCCCCAAGAGTCCCACCATATCCCAGTCCAGGACTCCCGTGGAGAGTCCTACCAAAAAGGCTGTCGACCATATCAAGGATAAGATTCGCCTTAAGAAACTCGAACAGGAAAAGATTAGTGAACAATTCAAATTTAACTTCCAATTTGATGGTGTTGTCATAAACCTGATGGCAGATGTTGATGAGGGATTGGCTCGTTTCGGTTTATATGTGATTTCTGTCAAAGGCACAAAACTTATGGACGAAACACTAACCACTAACATTGTTTTGTGTAACATGCAATTGGAAGATACGCGACCAAGTAACACCAGCGAAATAAAAAAATACTTGTGTCGCAAAGGTTGGCTTAATGAAGAAATTAATGGAGAGTTGGCTTCACCTGATTCAGATCAAAAATATCAGGATGATTCTCAGTACATGCTGGATGTTACAGCTGTCATGAAACAAAATGACACTGTGGCTAAAGTGCGCATATCTAGTTTCGATTTGATACTGTGTGTTGATTTTATGCTTAAACTTACGGAATTCTTAAAAACTAGGGATGAAGGCGAATGTTACGAAGCTCTCGAAGATAGACCGGTGGAAGCAACACCTACCCCAGTGCAACCTACACAAGCTCAACCCGGACAAATACGTTCAATGGCCAGTGCAGCAGGTAAGCCTTCGTGACAATTAACGTGGATTGTATGCTTGACCTGCTATTTCTATATCCCAGCAGCCGTACGACAAGCAGAAGTTGTGTCAGAGGACGATCAGAGCGTAAGCAAGATGAATTTAACGTTGATAATCGACGAACCGGACATTATTCTGGTGGAAACTTTGAATGACATGAACACCAGTGCCATTATCTTCAATGTAAGTTCATAAAGTAGGCTGATGGCATTTCGATTAATATGCAATCTAATTTGTAGATGAAAGTCGATTTAATTTATCGAGCAGTAGGTCAGAAGCAATTAATAAAAGGTGGCATAGATAGCTTGAAAATGTACATGTGTTGCTTTGCGCCCGAAAGACGTGCATTAACTCAGCATTTTATTCTACACCCTTGCGCTATTAATCTACACGGCTCCACTCCCGAAGATGACGGCCTCAATATCAGTCTTACAACAAGCGAAATTATCATTAACATATCGCCTGCTACACTGGAGTTGTTTAACAAGGCAATGCAGTCGATCAGTACGAATCAGGTAGATGAGAGTAAGACTTTGAAGCAAAAGAACTACAGTGATATTTGGACAGCAAAGTCATTCAAAGACAACGATTTTTGGTTTCTTAAACCGGGTGAGTAGAAAGAACGATCTGTATGCAAAACAGTTTTTAAGTTACTTCGCTCTGTCCACTGGCAGAACAAGCGGAAGATGCCGTAACAGCCTTAGAGTCGCATGAGCCACAGCAACCTATGGTCACCCAAAAAACCGAACGTTGTGTTATCGAGATACCCAACTTTATGTTAGTTTTGGAAGCTGGTATTGGTTACTATACAACACCTTTGATTTCGCTCGATACTAGCATAAATGCCGTCGCCAGCAACTGGAGTTCAAGTCTAAGCGTTAATGGCGGCCTTACCCTTTCAATGAATTCTTACAATCAGTCATTGGCCGTCTGGGAGCCAGTCATAGAACAAAACGAACAAATTTCCAAGGACGGTGATCGTAGTTACACACCATGGGAGTTGAATTTCAAACTCGCAATCGAAAAGTCCGCCTCCGAGTTTGAGGAAGGCAAGGAGGAGTCAAAGACTTCCATTAAAATTCATTCCGATGAGAATTTGGAAATGACTGTTAGCAAAACATTTTTGGGCATAATCAATCAGCTGGTCGAAGCTTTTGGCCAAGCCATGGACCCAAGTGGACTGACAAAACCCGACATTCAGGCCCCCTATATGATTCAAAACGATACTGGCTTTGATCTCAACTTAAGCTTCACTTCAGGCGCTTTTACTCTGCATGAATCACATATGCCCCATATTAATACGGCGAACTCTTCTATTGTGTACCAAAGTGAACAAGGTGCAACAGTATCAACGCAATCGATAAAATGCTGTACGATATCACCTGGCGGTAAAGCTTATCTGAAGACGAAAAACTTATCGACAGTTTCGGAAGAAGATGAGACGTTGCATAACATTTATGCAACAATTGGCAACATCAGCAAGCAGCTGGTATTGCCAGTTTCTAAATCGGACAAGCGTTATTTCTCTTTATATCGTGATATAAACCAAGATCCTTGGGGCATTGTTTCCGAGGTAAACTGCGAATTTGGAACAACTGCCATCAATGTACACAGTGTACTCAATGTAAGTTTTTCGTGTACCACCGTGAATGGAACTTTCACTGGAACTAATTGCTATTATTGCAGATTCAAAATCATTTTACAACTCCAGTTAAAGTCTTCCGCATGAAAGGGAATACGAAGGAAATTGTTCAAGTTGGCATTGTAGAGCCCGGACAAGTTTATCATGTGCCATTGCATGCCATTTATTCGGAAGGGAAATATTTACACTTCGGAATAGATGTAAACCAAAATAAATAATTCCAAAATTACTTTTGCAAAATAAATTATGTATTTTAAGGACTATCGTACATCGGTGCAAGGAATCAAATGGGATGACTGTCCAACCGACATGAATTACACCCGTCATTTGCAGTGTGATCCCATCGAGACATTTGAACCATTCTTTATAAATGTCAGCCGTGAGAAAACTGAAATCTATCACGAGCACACCAACAAGTTTAAACTCCTGAGTGCTTATTACACCTTACACTTGCGACCACCAGTGTATTTGCGCAACAGTTTGCCCATAAAAATAACGGTTTCCGTGGCAGGTTGTTCAGTGCGTCAGAATGCCACGGCCGGCACTGGCGTCCAGACTGAGGAATCCCTCTCATCCATTTCAGAGGCCGATAAGAAAGTTTCGCTAACTCATGCTGATACGTACGTAAAGGAAGACCTACTGGATTATGGGGAAAAGGACATTGAAGCGGGCAGTGTTCTTCACTTGCCAACAGTGAAATTGGCTGGTCGTAGTAAAGCAACTAAGAGTTATTTGGTAGTTCGGGTAAGCGGAAGTTGCCATAATCGGGTACTTTCCTATAATCTTCTTTCTTATATGTAATTTTTTTAGATGATACAATATTTAGAACGTGATTGGTCATGCACCACAGAAATTTCGGACAATCAAATTGGTGTGGTCAATTGGCGTTTTAGTTCATATGACTCGGATGCCAAAATGAGCATGGATTTATGCGTGAAGTAAGCGTTACTCAACTAATTCAATCAATATGATATTTATCGATGTTTTTGCACTTAGATTCGAAAACCGTTATGGCAGTCTACTAATTACACTCTTCTCACCCTTCTGGCTGATAAATAAGACTGGCCAAATGTTAAGCTACAAGACCGACAGCGAAAATGTTGAAGTTCTTTATCATCCACCGGAATATACGGGTCCCATCTTATTTTCAGTGCGTGACAAGTATTTGTTTGACAAAAAGACTTGTACAATTCGCGTTGAAAACGGCGAATGGAGTAATAAGATTCCACTGGACGTAGTCGGCTCGACCGGATCAATTGGCTGCAAGACCAATGAGCAAATATACCAGGTAGGTGGTAGATTGGATAGTACTCCTTGCAGACAATCTGAGATTTTCCTCTTTTTATTTAACATAGATTGGTGTTCACAATCACTTGACCCAGAATTCGTTAACAAAACAAATAACTTTTATTCCCTACTACACGATCACTAACAAATGTGGCTATACTATTGAAGTTCAAGAGAATTCACGACCTGCAGATCCTTGGTGTAAGGTAAGGTGTATCAAGACAATAGGGTGGCTCTTAACACAGTTAATGTGTTAATCTATACATTAAATTGTAGTTAGAACCTAATAGCTGTCTCCCATTGTGGCCGAGAAACGATTCAGATCACAAGTTGGTGGCTAAGGTCGATGGCCAACGAACCGTACCCTTTAAGTACTCGGATCCTTCGTGCAATCTGTTACAATTGAATATGAATAAAGTAAGGTTTATCACATTAAAGAAAATAACTTCTATAGCGCCAT
>JAHXMU010000057.1:4717348-4788610 GCA_019455685.1 Philornis downsi | reverse complement strand
GTACAGAGATATTGAAAAGGGAAAATACGCCACTACCGATAACTTCGCGCATTGCGAAGAGATAGTAACTAAGCAAGAGTTTGTCATCGTGTCCAATTATCGGATAATTTATGTCACACGTAACGATATGTTTGGCACCTGGACCGTGAGTATTGGCAATTTTACTCTTAGACAATGCATATTATATGCAAGAACTGTATTTAAACCATTCATTACTTCTAGATACAATGGACTTATCTATGGCCTGAAATCGAGCATGTCAAGTGTACAGACCGTGGCATTGAAATTCTACTTAAGAAGGAGGGCAAGAAAGTTTTGGGACTATTCAACTCCGGAGAACAACAACACAAGCTAATAATGATGCCATTGAAAAAACGACGCGAAAAACTGTTTGAAGCTATCGAATCTCAACGTTCTGCCCCATAAATCGAACAACAAGCTAATGCATACGCACAACTACATACTACCGATTTGTTTACTTATCGTACATCCATTAGCCTGGCGAATGAATGCTTTAACATTCGTTGCGTTCACATTTCTATCATTAAATATGTAATGTCTTAAGTCTTCTGTATTACTCCTTTTTTTATATATGTATACACCTCAACTAACTTATACCAATGATGATGAATTTCATTTCCGACTACAAATTTATTGAATTTTGTAAAGAAATACAAACGTTTTTGTTTTGTTTTCGTGAAGAACAATTACGCTTTCCATTTATTTCTATTTTCTTTTTTTTTTTTAAATACATTGAATGTTATCCTATATTAGAGCAGGCTTAAACTAAACAATAATTTTTAAAACTCCAAGCAGCGAAAATATTTAATTGTTGTTTCAGTTTTTATTGATGTTAAAGGGAAAAATATAAAACATTTTATAAACAATTTTACACATGATATTTAATACAAAATGAAACGAAGCAAATGAATAAATAAATAAATGTTATGCATAAACGATTTAACACAGAAGTAAATACAGTCCTTTATGCTTTTTATTTAGAATTGCGATTATATAATGAATCGGCTTTGTATCTACCCCTTCAAATGCATTTTTTTTTATTAGAGATGTTTTTGCATTTCAAGATTATTTTAAAGCTAAAATCACGGCCTGGCTTTTTACACCATCTAGTTCCCCTGCGAAATTGCAAATCAATTTAATAATGATATCCGTTTATCTAAGCTGGTACTTGCTGTCCTCGGTAACGGGCCAAACTTATTTAGTATGAGATAAAAAATATTGGTAATTAACTTAAAAATAAAGTAGGAAAATAGCCTCCACGACTTCGTAGAGTGAAAATTTTACAGTGGAAGGTCCACTATTAACATTCTTTATTCTGCCTTTTTATACTGGATAACGTCACCTTCGGGAGCTCCTAAGGCGTGCACCATAGGAAAAGATTACTGTAAAGATGTGGAAGGACAAATAAATTTTCCCAAAACTAATTGAAACAATCTCAAAACTAATGCAAAAAATATTTATGTGCTATTGACCTACAACACGTATCTTCATTTCAGCAGAAGGTTCGAGGTATCTTACTAAACCATAAAACTGAAACTAAATTTGGAAAATATGAGGTTGATTTATAATATGCCAGTTAAATCCTCTTTGGGCTAGACGCAGAAAATATTTCCATAAATGAAAACCAATCGCCTAATACCGTTCTCAAATTGACGTAACGTTTTTTTTTTTTTTTTTTTTTTTTTTGACAACTGAAATGTATCTGTATCTGGTTCTAGGTTATTACAATGATCTGGGCAAAGTACATTAATTTATGTGCCTAATCATGACGACGTCAAGGTTCCATGTTGGAAAGTATAAAAAGATTCAGCCGAGCTAACTAAACCTTCTTTAAGAGACTACTGGGCGGCGATGATACTGTCATAATTGGTTCATAATTATTGCAATCGGTGTCACAGAAGGAACTAAATTTGGCTGCTGCATCTACAGTGAACATGCTGGCTAAATGGCCACTAGCCTCCAGTTGATTAATGATCATGTTCACTTTACTTTTGCCATTGGCTGCAGCCGAGGGAGAGGATTTCAGAATTGGCGATGCTGGATTGCTGCTCAGATTCGAATCGTTAT
This sequence comes from Philornis downsi, assembly GCA_019455685.1. Lineage (NCBI taxonomy): Eukaryota > Metazoa > Arthropoda > Insecta > Diptera > Muscidae > Philornis > Philornis downsi. Next base: position 4,786,522 of record JAHXMU010000057.1, on the reverse strand, counting down.
TATCATATGTATCACAATTGTCGGAAGCGTTGAGAAGGTTCTCCTTCTCGCTTTGTTTGCATTTTACAGGAGTAATGGAGGCAGATGAGGTGGAAGCATTGCTCCTTGTAGACGAAGTCGTTTTGTTCAGTCTATTCAAGAACCAATTTTTTGTGGCAGAACCTTTGTCAGTTGCCTTTTGAGGGCTATTCTGCGGAGTTGTGGATTTCTTTTGTTTCTTCAGATCTGCGGCAGACGGCGAAGATACTGGTGATGGACTTATGATAAGCGATTCAACGTCATTGTTCGATGAGGCAGACGAATAAGATTTTTTTAGAGGTTTCTTAGCAGTTGGTCCATTTGACAACTGACTAGACAACTTGTTGTGGACATCTTTAATTTTAGCTTGGAAATCTAATTTTTGCTCAATTTTTTGACCCACTTTGAGCGGATTGGTGAAGTTTAAATTCAACGATGGCGCTTGTGAATCGTCCAATGATGAATTATTCTGAGCTGACACTGGGGTCGACTCCTCATTGTCATAAGGATTTATAAGAGTTATCTCCGAATTTTTACATTTCAATGGTTGCGGAGGACACTTTGGTACATCATATTCGAAACGTTGAGCCAACGCTAAAGGACTGTTCTGTTTTAATGGCAGTTCGGGACGATTCTCTGTCTGTCCGGCGCTATTAACCTCCTGCACATTGTATACAGGCGACGGCTCTTCGTAGATGCAATCGCTAGATGCTACACTTGTTGTCATAACATTGGATTTTTGTTTAATATCACTGGGTTTTTGAAATGTGCTCAAAAATGTCATTTTCTTCATAACCGGAGGAGTGGGTAACTTGCGCCCCGCCGAGTTTCTGGACGTTGGTATAGGTTTGGTGCTGCCCAAGTCACTTCTAATAGCTGCTTCTATAGCATGAATCCATTCTTTGGCATCGATCTCATTTACAGCTTGGAAAACAAATCTCTTAGTTGGATCCGACGTAGACACTTGGAAGCACACATCCCTGCGTTTGCCCTCACCAAAGTGTTCGATTTCAATTCCCGGCATTTTCAAATACAAACTTATGCTAGGCTTGCTTGCGGTAGGTCCATCGGCATAACACAGTAGCCAATCGCTTAAGATGCCGCAATAGCACTTTTTGCTTTGGTCGAAAAACAAACGCTTCTCTATTCTCTGCAGTTGTCCATATTTGGTTGACTTATGAATGGCCAAATGACCAGCGGGCAAATCCATGTACGGGCACTCTATGTGAGGTAAAGAGAAATGCGAATCGGGTGTTATGGCCTTCTGTGTCTCTTCTTGACCCAGTTCGTCTTCTTCTCCATCAGAACCCTGTGTTGTAACTTGACAAATGTCATAGATTTGTGGATCATCCTCGAATTCATCATCCAACTGGCCGTCGAGGCTGTCACTTTCACCGGCCTCTTCGTCGGTTTTCGTCGTCATGGTGTCGTGTAGGCGGTGTAAAAAGCTTTTGTTCTGTTTCACTACTAACGTGGAACAACGGAAAGTTTTGTCACTCTCAATCGAGGTGTTCATGTCCGACGAAAATTCATTGTTGCAGTGGGAAGTGTCTGAAAAAGATAAACCAATGAAGGAAATACATTTACTAACGAATTGGGATGTTAAAAATGTACAACAATAATAATTAGCAGGTTTGTATTGGATAGCCCCCGTGAGGAAGTTACAAGATCCATACGATAATTTTAACTGAACGGCCAAATACATGAATAATACGCGAGAATAGCATTTGGTGTGTCGGAAGACTCAGTTGATACTGGGATGGATGGTTATAAGTATCTGCGATATACCTCGTGTCCTCGAGGCCTTAGCGCGATTCAAGAATAAAAATGGGATCATCTTCAGAAAATTCATAGATGAACCCAAAGATACATTTATGTAGCCTCTGATTCTGGACTACCCGAATACTGCTTGCTTTGTCATTTATGGTACCACAAGTTATATGGTGGCCAATTTATAGCTAGATTCCGCTACAAAGCAGTGGAAAATTACGTCATGTTTCCAAAAATTCATGCTACCACAAACTACACTTTTGATGGAAAAGTTGAGTTTGAAGAGAAAGTTATCTTCGGAAAAGGAAGAGAGCCAACACTATTGTGTGATACAAACGATCAGGACTTTTCTGATGAAAGTTTTTGAAGTCGTTGATCTACATGAAAAAGCCAGTGAAAATTGTTGTCTTGTAAGTCAAAAATTACCACATATTACTACTTCCCATCCTTGAGCCGGGTGGGATCAAAAATTTAGTTACATCTGGTGAGCGCTTCAATCAAAGGTCAGTAGTTATAGAGATTCCCGAAGGACGGATGGAATTTAATGTTGCACAGGTTCACAGGTTGGACTGGAATTGCTATAATGGTTCTTTCAAAAGCCGAAAAATGGTTTCTCAAGTACAAGTAATGGCTTCTGGATAAATCGACGAAACCGATGCTTGGACGGGAAGAATATTTTTCAATTCAATGATCGGTTGATTTTCGCAAATGTACTTTGAACGCAGGGAAAATTCTAGAAAATTTTGAAAAACCTGTACAGAAATTCCAATTAATTAAACTAACTTAAAAATGTTCTCAGCCTGTTTCCTTTTACCGAAATATCAATTTTTTATCCATTTTTCGGTTTAAATAGTAAAGTTAAATAAAACACATATAACGCCATCATTTCATTATAATGCTTGAATCTTGCCACTTTTTCGGGATGCAATTTTCCGGTTGTTAAATCCATATTCGTAAATGGCAAACGAGTTGTCCAGACAGCAGGCAGAGAGGGATGCACATGATTCAAAAATCTTCAAAATTTCTGAAGCGCATCTTGTTTTAAGAAACCTGAAATCTAACTCGTCTCCTTCAATGAGTGGTACTTTCTTCCGTATTAGTTGATATTTGCCCTAATTGTAAGAGTATAAACATTTCAAATAATAATGAATTAAACTTATATCAATAAAATTCTAAATTTTCCAAAAAAAAATTAAATTAAAAAAAATGTAAACTTTGTTTTCTTAATTTGCCAAAATGTCAAACCTTTATAAAACTAAAAAAAAAGTTAAGCGTCACTTCCAAAAAATTTCTAATCACATTACAACTTCAGAACCATATTCCTAATAAACATTTGAAGAACTTTTCCCCATGAAAATTTTTGTTTATAAACTTTCGATAAATATTTATATCCATGAATTTAAATTATTTCTTAGCGTTAATTTCTTTTTAATATGTTAAAATTACTATTTTTTCCTAATTTAAATAGATGACGATAATATAATGAAGAATAACAAATTTTCCAACAATTCAACTGCTAGCAAACATCACATTTACAAAGATCGTCGTCGCTATAGGGCGGTCAAACTGTTCGATCAAGTTAATTAAAAATCCTTGGAATGTTTGATTAAATACTCGTACGTTATAAACGTGTGTGGGTAGGCAAACTTGTGCTAACATCCAACTACAATTTGTCTCTGATGCTTCGCCCCAAAACCCGTCCTTGTTGTTGTTTACGTAACACGCAGGACTTGTCTGATATTAAAAAGTATATCAAGCCAAACCATACCAACATACTTTTCTTATTGCTGGCAGCCGACATGTCCAGATATGAGACATCTTCTGGCTGATGCTGGCGATTAAATTTTGCCAGATGCTGTTGTTGTTGATCTGGTTGCGAAAGAGAATGACTGTTCGTCGCAATGATATTGTTGTTGCTGCCGCTATGAGTGATGGAGTGATGTTGCTGTTGTTGTTGCTTCATATTATTTATGTGATTCTGATACCATTGATTTTCCAGACCATTAGTCACCGCTATGGGAATGGATGGATTTGAATTTTGCCGTTTATTGTTCAGTCGATTTAGCAGCATTTCGCAGCGCTGCAACAGTTGTTCCGTTGCATCGGCCGCGGACAGATAAAACATATTCGATGTGTTTTCATATTCCGACGTAGCCAATGATGCCTTAAAATAATCTCGAACATCTGCAAGGGGAAGACAGAAATAACAGAAAATGCGATTATTCGCTACGAAAACAAACTTACAGTTAAAAACAGTTAATTATGCGAAAATTGTTTATAAAGGGTCATTTATTTTTCGGTTTCAAACGCAAAGTTAAATAAAACACATATAAAGCTATGATTTCGATGAAACTTCTATTTCATTGTAATGCTTGGATCTTGTCATTATGTACAAAATACTCGTACAATGTTATTTAAATGAGCGCCTCTGGATTGGTTGCAGCGGTGCACCCGTTTTATCCGTGTAACATAGCCCTACAAAAAAAGTCTAATGACGTCAAAACGCATGATCTTGGTGGCCAATTGACGTCGCTAAAACGTGAAATTATGCTTTCTGCAAACTTCTCGTGCAATAAAGACAAAATCGGTCGCGTTGAATCACGTTTGGATCACCACTTTTGTAGTAAGTTTTAACGATTTTTGCACGTTCTTCTGTTGTTAAACAATCCACATTTGTAAATGGCAAACCTTTCGCTAAATAAATAACACTTCAGATGGCAGGCATTTGGTTGTGGAACTACTAAATGGATAAGCCTGTAACATCATTTCCCCTCATTTCTTTCGTTCGACTTGCAATTAAAATTTACTTAACAAATGTCATTTTATGACATTGCCCAGCCATGCCAGACTCATCCGCGCGGAATGAATGACCTCATCTTCCTCAGAGAACGCAAGCAACATCATCCGCCAGCATTATTATGGCGTCGTCCATTACCGTTAATTAAACAACACTTTATTTGTCTATATAAAATTTACGTACGAAATGAAACTTTCGCAATTTTTACAAATGTTGTTTTGTGTGTTTTTTACATCCCACACTACGCCATTGCCTTTTGTACTACTGTGGCATGAATGTGTGGTCACTTCATTCCGAACATCTTCAATGAACCCTCTAGGGGAAGATTTCCCACTCTGAGTTTGTTCGTTCAAACAATGCGAAAATCTCTGTCCGGTTATGATGATGATAATGTTTGATAAATGACTGCGTTAAATTCTCTTAATAACTGTAGTTAATCTACAAACAAGTACGCTATCAAGATATTCATATACACATACCATATGCTGCCGTTGTCAAAAGTAACTATATGGCATTTATTTTGCGCTAGCTTGGTGCTTCAAAACAAAATCGACAAGGTTCACAAAGAGATGAAAAGGCTGCAGTATCGTCAAAGTGTTTAAGAACTATCTCCTGGTTTGTTAAAAAATAAAATACCGAATTATTGCAAAGTTGTATAAAATTTTTATTTGTGGCAACTACTCAATGATTCCATTCCATTATTTAAAAAAATAAATAAATTCGCTTGCATCTCATGAGTGGTATGTGAAAAAGCTCCTCATATTTGTAAAATTTTCTATTATAAGTTTCTATATATATTATATCTTTTAATTTTTAGCCAGTTTAACGACGATTCCGAAAGTCCATTTGAGAAACTTTATCTATTGCCGGTTGTTTCATTTCACGACATCGGACATCGAGATAACCGCCAGGAGTTTTGGTAAATATCATACGAAAGACTTTTCCATCAGTAATTCTTAAGGTTTGCTTATTTACGAAATACTAAATTGAGAAAGCACCGGTAAAGTTTCTGTTCACAATGTTTTACAACCATTTGCAGACGAGTTTTTCTTTAGAGAATTCTATGTAAATGCAAATATTTATAGTAGTATTATTAGAATATTGATTCATTAATCAAATTTTAATTAGTGAAATTTCTGGTTGGGAAATATGAACCATCTTTTTTAATATCTAAAACTTGCCAAAATCGATAGTCCCTAAAGGAACAGAGTCAATCTCTTAACATTTAGTAAGCCTACACTAATACGCGAATCAATTTTTCGAAATTCTCTTTGGAACAAACTGCTACCAATCCCAGCAAATTCAGTAGCTACCGAGTAATACTCAAAAGTATATTCCAATACTTTATAATAAAAAATTGAAGTTTGAATCTACAGAGCAATGTATTATATATTGCGTCGAAAACAGCAGCAACTCACAATTATTATTGATGTTGTCTGTTCGTGTCATGTACATACAGTCAATTCGTCTACCTAATGCTTCTTTCTTTCTGACTGACCTGTATTCTGCCAAACGTTACATTAGTTAACTGAAAAGTAAAAGCCAACACAAACGACCACCATATTTATGGTCGCTGGCTTTCCTTTTAGATGGTTCATACCAAAGTTCATTTCAATGGTTTCGTATTATTAAATAACATTCACAGTCTTCATCACTATGGCCACCACCACCATCGCTTATATTCATCATCTCCACTTAGAAAAGTATTAATGGGAAGTTGTTTGTGATTGTGTTGAGCTACTTAAGAAATGGGTGGCTTTTTGGAAATGGCAGCAAATTAAACCGCTATAAAAAATCACTAGACCATAACTTAAGAATAGATAAACTTTTAGTTTACTGCGTCTTTCACTCTTAATTACAAGAAATGAAATAACAAATATAAATGTAAAGTAAATTATTAAAATTGTAGTAGGGAGATTTTTTTGTATTTCCATAGAAATGGGCAGAGAAACAATAACAAATTTTACAAATATGAAAAATAATAATAACAGAATTTACTTCCTGGTAGTTAATTTTACATCCTGGCTATAAATAACAAAAAAATGGTGTAACTAAGGCATCGATATGCAAAAATTGCACGCTTTGTCTGTAATAGTATGGGAGATATGAAGTGCCAAATTCGGAAACATTTCCATTTTGTTTTTCTATGAGAAAGCAAATGAAAGTTATATGAAATATGGTTACTATAATAAAGTCTTTGCTAACGATAACCAAATACGTTTTGTTTGCTTTAGAAGAAAAGAAGAAGAAGAAAAATAATATTTCTTGGTTTCACTACACGATAGATTTGTGTTTTATTTGCTAAAATTGGAACTCTTCATAAGTTTGAAGTAAGTTTTTAATATCAATAATTTTCAGAAATTATATAAATATTGGCGATGCTTTGATAATATCATAGAAATACCTAAACTATCAGCATCTATAAAATGGATCGCTTTTTTTAAACACAGGACATGAAACACTTAAATTCCAATTATCGGACATGCGTTCGTTCAGCCTAGAATGATCTTTGCTAGCACATTGCCATGTTTTCGTCATCATCCTTGCATTAAGAGAGCCGGTATCATAACCTTTATTTTTTACCTTTTGTTACAATTATTGGGCTTCAGCTCTATCAATATTGCTAAAGCTATATCTCGTGTAGTACAAGTGATATTTGGTTAACCAAGATGCCTTTGGAGATATACGATTTCGTACTGAAAGCACTACTCAGATAGTTTTGTGATTGCAAAGAGAAAATACGCCATATTTTACAGTTTTTTAAGTAAAGGTGGTTGAAAATGTGAATAATGTTTATGGCCGAAAATGGCGAAAAAAAAAATAATGGAAATTGCAACAAACTCGACCCATTTCTGTAGCGGGTTATAACTGGAGATGAAAAACGGATCAATTATGAGAAAATCAACCGAAAAGGTCAATGCAAACGTTAGCCAAATAGTGTCATGGGCCTGATACTGTAACAGCTTATCATGCAAAATTTTAGTTTCGTCGATTCCGCTCCGATAATTTTAATGTCAAAGATTCACCACGATCTGGAATGGAAATTGTAACAAAACCGACCCATTTCTGCAACGGGATGACAAATGTTGGTCACTTATGAGAATGCCAAGCGAAAATGGTCTTGGTGAAATCGCCGTAAGTCGGCGCAAACGGTGGTCAAACCAGGATTGACGGTCATGAAGGTTTTCTTTTATATTTCATAGGATTGACAGGGAATTATCTACTATGAGTTGTTTCCCTACGACCAAAATTTAATTCGGACCTATACTGTCAATAATTAGACCATTTGAAAGAAGCGATCGTCCAATGGCCAGCTTTGGCCATTCCATAGAAGAGATATTATATTGTGTTCCAACAGGAGACATACATTGGTAGTAACTCGTCAGAAGCCCTGGTTCTTTTTTCCATACTAATTAAAGCCAATCAGTATCAATACTCATACTCCTACATTTTCATAGTTTTAGTTTTCCGATTTTCTGAAAATGTGATTTCAACACTCTAGATTTAGTGCAATAAATTTGCTGTGGAGCTATATTTTAGATATGCTCGATTATTCAATATAAATCTTGGAAAGCTTCATTCATATGGAAGTGTTTGAGCTATTTTTTTTTTTTTTTTTTTTTTTGAGATAAAATCGTTTTCGAAATCTTCCAACTGAAGTTTGTATTGATTTAATTATTGTCAAGCCAAGTCAGTGGCTCATAAAACGCCTCAATGATGGCTGAATATCTACACTTTCAATAGTTTGCTGCCTTTTATCTCGATGTGAATGACTACTAGGGACTACTATGTGCATACATTGGCGACATCTTCAAGACCAGCCATTCTTCAAAAATTTGAAAACGAATAGAAAAAAGGATTAAAACTCGCAAAAAACATGTAATAACGTTTGCATGATCTTACTACAGCGTCATCGCGTACCAAGGGAGAAGTTTAAGACATTCATTCAATTAGGGGGGAAACTAGAAAAAAGGAAAATATGTATATTATGTGTATTAAAAGGCTGAAATATCCAAAGTGTGCAATACTCTTGCCGCGTTGGAGTTTTGTAGAAGATAGAATTCATACTATAGAGGAAAGACGGAAGGATAGGATCAAATATCGCCCCATTGCTTACAACAAATTGCTGAAGGTGAAATCACTAAAACTAAGATCTATTACATTTCTCTTATTGTGTTCGAGTACGCTAAAAATATAAATTTCCGAATTTTTCAGAGGGCAAGAAAAGGAGTCGCCAAGAACAAGTGGTTAAAACCGAAATCATGAAATTATATATGTACATTAGTACACTGGATTATGCGCGCTATAGGAAGGGATTTTCTACGCAAATGATTCCACTGTCCAGAAATGTTGGTAAAAGATAAAATCATAAAAACATACTCCTATCTACCCCATGAATGAAATATGAGAGAGCATCTCACTCAACCTAGAGATTGACGACGGTTCCTATCGTCCATCTCAGAAACATATAAAGCATATATGTATGTATAGCAAACTTCTCGATCATTCGACTGAGCGTTAAACACGTCATCAGACACTGATAGGTGGTTCTATCTGGGTTCAAATCTACGGTCCTATGTATGCCGCAAATAAATAAAAAACGCAAATAAGAGCAAAAGAAATATACAAAAAATTAGCGCATGAATTTCAAACAATTTTTCTGTAGCTCTACAAAAAAGTAATAAAATGTGACCAAAAAAATCCACACTCAAGTCCTGTTTTTATTTAATTGCCAAGGGAATTAAATAATGTCATTTTTATTGTTTATTTCCATTTTCTCTTTCAATTAGGTCCAATTTGTTTACATATTACGTTTTATACTCAATGCTTAACTTTTTTCCCTGCTTTTTTTAATATTTTAGGCGTTTTTCGCTAAGTTTGTCATTACATTTTAGCGTAAAGAAATAAAATGCAAACAGCATAAATTTAGTGTCATAAGAGTAGTATTAACATCTAATTAAATAATCAGATTTGGTTTAAATCTGTTGTAATTGGGTCTTCACTTTTAAGCGAAAATAAGTGAAAAATTAATACATTCCGTTTTAAAATCCCAACATTATCCAGGATAATGTCTGAAAATATCCTTTTTGATCAATATTTTGAGACAAAAGTGGATTTTAAATTCAGGTTAGGTTTGGATCCTAACAGATCTAAATCCATTTATAATCGAATCACCTATATAGAGTTTGCTTGAAATATATTTATCAGGAAAAATACATTTTTGTTATTAGAAGTTTTTTTATTTGCTGTGTTAAGTAAAAAGATTGTTGTCATTTATGTTTATGATAGAATCGAAATTGTTTCAGTTAAGAATGCACTTTTCATGGAAGGCAACATTGCTGTTTGTTCTGATTTATAAATACACACTTTGTAATCCCCAATTTCTTCATTACTTTAAAAATAAAATTGTTTCACAAATATTATATGTAATATAATAGGGTGCCGCTCACTTGAACAGCAGCACCTTTAAATATTTTTCTTAGCTCGATTTTCCTTTAAGCAAAACCAAAAAACTTTAAAACTTTAAGCAAAAACCAAATGTACGTGTATGGCACAAATTGCCCGACAAAAATTCTGCTTAATGAATGTAAAGAAAAAAAAAAAAAAAAATACAAATTTGGGACGTTAACACACTCAAAAATCCGGTCATAGAGACCGAAGTGTGAAGCGTTGCAAACTCTAAAGCAGCCGTAATGGAGAATTATCAACCGCATCCTCAGCAAGACCCTTTGCTACGCCCATGATTTTCAACTACTTAGCGCTTATTTGGAAGTGTTAATTAAATTCTATTTAATTGAATGTATTCAGAAATTATCATTGCACGCATATATGTATATCACACATATATGCACACATACCAATATATGTAGAGCTATAGATTTAAATGGTTTACTACATATTGTTAAAAAAATTTTATTTTTTTTTTTCAAATTGCTAATGCATAACAATATTTGTATACTTATAATTTTCCATAACTCACCGCATAGGAATTGTGTGATTTCACCTTCTTTGGTAGATTGTATAATATCTAAATCCATATTTATCGTTTATTCGAATTTAAATCGGCGATTGAAAATGTACAACGACAACGAACGATTCTCGACTTGGATCAATCGGTTGTATTTAATGCATAACATTTATAATTAGCACTGGATTGTTAAGTAGACGATATTTTCAAGTTAGCCCAATATATGTGTGTTTGTTGGTGCGTCTGATTGTCTCTTTTTGCATGTATCTTGAGAGTGAGAATTTGAACACAAGACAATATCTTTTCACACGTTTATTTAACAAATGTTTACATTTTTGTACTTTTTTTTATTAAATATTCTCTACAAAAGAAATGGATTTTACGTTACACAGCACTTTTGTAATATTTTCTTTTGCCCGTTCATTGGAGGAGAAAACGGGATGTCTTAAACATTCGAGGAGTAGAATTGTACTTGTTGTTGTGCATCCGCATCAGGTCAGTTCGATATTGTGTCATCTCAACGATGATGCATCATATGCGGAAAACTTTATAAGTGTCGTTTACGATCTCCTACAGCGTCAGTGCAGCTATTTGGAATCTGTAACAAGATGGAAAAGACATTCATTCGTTAGTATTTGAATAGGAACAATTGATGCTTGGCAGGGTTCATTCATGTTATATGTGTGCGTGTGTTTGAACTAAAAATAGATTTACATTTCAGGGTTTGGCTGTGAAAGATATCTTGTGAATGTTATATACATACATAGATTAACTTGTACCTATGTGTGTATGTAGCACTTCTTGGAAGAGTAAACCGCCAGTAGAATGAATGTATACTTAGTTCGTACTGGTAAATTATAGCAGTATAATAATTGATTTAATTGTCGATGTGGTATTTAAATCCAACCACCAGAAGCTAACAGACCCACCCGTCAACCATTGGCTCAGATTCCCCTCGCAGCAACATGAAGTCATTACGTTAGCGTACAAATCTTTCGATGACTCACGGATTCATTCGTGAATGTCTGTTTGGTGTCCCCGCTGTGGATGTGTATCTGCACAAAAGACTTACTTGGCTTTTGCTTCATTCTTCGGGTAGAGTTGAAAAAAGTTTCCAATTGCCTTTAATTAAGATTCGTGTCAAGAGGGCAATCTTTCCATTTAGTTACAAAAAATTGTGTTGATGCTGAAATTGGTTTGATCATAAGTTTACATACAAGGAATGACAAATATGCAACTTAAACTGGGTCTAACGAATGTGAGCTAAAAATGATTTATGTTCATGAGAATAAATGGGAAGTGAAAAAAAGTACTACAGAATAGATGCATCATTCTCCGGAAAATTTAAGATTCTCAAATTTAATGTAGCCCATATTTATATATGATTTGAATATATTATCAGTTTATTTCCAGTTTTGATATCGCAAATTTATTTAAAGTATATTTGATGATTTTGAATTGAAAAAAATGCAAATGACGTGCAAAATAAAAGTTTCTATGAACTGAATCATATTCAAAACTTTTTCTAATTTCAAAATAGAAGTTTAATTTCAGGTGGGTGTATGAAACGACAACAAAATGTAATACAATTCTGATTCGGTTGGCAGAATCAGAATGAAAATTGTGTATAATTTTCATTGGAATGCCGGAAACTAAAACAAATCAAAACCATTTTAGGGTCGGATTTTGTTTCGATGACGGTGACTTGTATATGAGGTATACGAGATATTATAATGTTTAAAATTTAATTTTACGCAAAAAAAAAAAAAAAAAAATCTGTGCTCAAAAAAAGCGAACAACTAAAATCTGGTCAGGCCCTTATTAATGTATCAAAAAACCCCGTCACAACGCTAATAAAGTGTTTTTTTCATTTCTATAAAATCACGTTTTTTTTAACAATTTCTTATTGTCTATGATTTTTTGTTTTTTTTAATAGTGATCTTTAAAATTTAATAAGTTAATGCAAAATTTTGTCAGAAGCACGTTTGTTGTTTCCTCCAATTTAAGCCGTGGCATATCAATAACTAATGTATATGAACGTACTAGGTGTAAGTAGTAAAATGGAGTCTATTATTTTTCAAAAATGGCTTTAGCAATGTGTATTACGCGTTGTATAAGTGCAATTGGCTAACGCTAGATGGCATTAGAGTAATAAGATTTCATGGTCATTATTTATTTTTTGAGAGCGCATCAAAGATGGATACCAGCAAAGTTTTTCCTCGATAAAGGCGAAAACGCAATCTAGGCAGCTAAAAATGTAAATAGTGTCCTCTCTATATTGTCAACAACTGGGCGAGAAATTGTGTTCCATCAGGACAACGTCAAACCACACACATCACTAGTGATTCGTCAGAAGCTCCGGGAGTCTGATTGGGAGATTCTTATGCATCTACCCAAGGGGATACCGGTTTCTGTGAGACGCTTAACGGAATTTTCTTCAAAATAGTAAAAAGTTATCGAACAAAGCGGTGCATATTTGATCTAAATCGGATCATCCTAACTATGCTAAATAAAGCCTTCAATATCATGCAAAAGTAATTGATCACTTTTTATTACAAACAATATCTACTATTTGGGGACAAAAAGTAAATTAAATTTGTATAAACACTCGATTTCTCTGTCAGGAACTACTAAACGCAAAAATCAGATTAAACATATTAAATTTATTTTAAGATTGTTTAAAAATCCATCAAAAATAACTTTAATGTTGATATATAAATTTCTATAGCTTCCACAGGCCATAGTTTTCTGTGGAATTTGATCAAAAATGAAGCCTGTTAAAAGCGGACTGTATCTGTCTGCGTTCATACAGATGCCGTACAAATCGACATCACGAAGGCCACAGTTTTTATTTTATATTATTTATTTTATTTGATTATGTTAAGAGCGCACACAGTTAGTTGGGCCAGGGACAAATCGACTATAGTTAGATAAAGTTCCCATATAAATGAGCTGTCCAAGTATTATTTAACTACTTCCAAAGTCACCTTTTACCTTTGTATATTAGGATTTGTTGATCTAATGGCCATACACATATAGGTGCTAAGATTTGTCCATATGTTCTGATAGAAAAGAACGCAACAAAAGAACACAAAAAGGATTGAGATATTCCCGCGGCTCATTTAGTTCTTTTAAAGTTATGGCAGAAACGTTATTTATGAATTAATGAATAAATCGTTAAATAATAAATAAATTGTTAAATATTAAGTAAATCTTGTTCTAGGTACTATAAGGAAGAGTGTGTACATGCCATTAAGAAGAAAAATTTAGTTATTTTTTTAAACTTCAAGTGAATCTAGTGTTTTATGAGAGATACAAAGGCGAATTCAAGAAGATTTCAATAATTATCCAATCATTAAAGCGGAAGTAGTAATCTTACTAAAGTAGTAACTATCCCGATTTATATTAAACTTGTATTAAAATCGAAGTCCTTAAATGTTATGGGAAAAACTTCGAAACTTACTTTAAATAAGAATATTATCAGAATTAGTCACTCATTCGCGTCAGAAGAAATAAAAAATAGACAAATAGAGGGGGCAAATAAAAACAAATAACAATGAGGAATGACGTATAAATAGAAATGAAGGAAACTACTAAGATTTTTTTCAATTGAATGAAATTTGTTGAAATTTTTGTTATTTTTCCCTTGCAGTACTTTTCCCATTAGAAGGATTTTTTGTATATTTTCAATAATACTGCTAAAAAATTACCAGAACAAAGCATTTGTTTTGATTTTACTCTCCACTGATTTGTATTGGAATGCAGAGGTCAAAACAATAATCATCTCTAGAGCTGGCATTTAATTTGGCTCAAATCATGATAGGTGGCTCTATCAGGGGTTGGTTGGACGATAGTTGCGTGTACTAACCATCGCGCGTCCGTCACGACTCCAAGTTATATGATATTTATAATTGATAAAATGTTTGCTAGTTACCGGTTTATGCATAGTGGAGATTGAAGAAATTGCGCACGTTAAACAATAATTTTTAAAACCATAAATGTTATCCAAAGTATTAATTGTTGGAAAATGAACTCAAGTGTTTCGATAATTTTATTTAACTCTAGTCTTGACCTAGTTCGGGGGACAGGTGTATTGTAATGTTTTCTCAAACAGAACTAGTTTCAATGCATCAATTTTAAATTCTTTTACGAGAAAAGAAGTTCCTCAATATATTTGCAAAATTGAAAAGTTGTAGTTTATTTATTACTATTTCTTTTCACATTTGTAAAGTATTATCGATCACATTACGACGTAAAAACGGAAGTTATTCCGATTTCACTGTTGGAAACTAACAAAACAAGGTTGGCGTTGCCATTTAAAACAATTCTGGAGTTCCACCAGCCTTACGGTTGGTTGGGGAAAAAATAATCATTACACAATTTGTATTTTTGCGCTTGTCTATGACTAGCACAAGAGGCACAATTTTTCCCAAACTTTTAGTATTTTCGTGTTAAATTATATAGTTATTTGATATCAAATATTAATAGCTTTGATGTAGTCCATGCATCTACATATTTACAAGAAAAAAAAAACAAGCAGTGAAAGAGAAAAAACTTATTTTTTTCGGGTTTAGCGTTATTTTCAATGATGAAAATTATTTGGCCAAGAAACCGTCATCGCCAATTCGAAATTTATAAAATATAAAAACTTAAATTAAATTAAATTAAATAATCTCATAGGTTATGTAGATACTAATATGACTCCTAAGAAGTCATAAAACGATACACAAACTGCTAATGATTTCCCAATAAGGGAACGCATTTTTGTATGTATTTCTTGATCTTATTGCGTCGTACATAAATGGCAAATGAAATCCTTAAAATCGAGGATTATACATTTGTACGACCGCGATAGTAACCAATTTCGAGTGTTAATTCATTAGTACAAAATTCGGAATTCGTCATGTAACAGTATGACTCATTTAGTGAGCTTAAAAAATAAATACAATAAAATCAGTCAATGTGAGAAGCTCTCGGCGTTTAGTTTTGCTTTTAAAGATTTATTTTGGTGTTATAGCCGCAAAGTGCAATCTCTTTTTTTATTAAAATTATTCATTCGTAGCATAAACTCGTTACTATATTCGTCTTTCTCTTTGACAGTTATGTCTCCAAAGCCAATCTTTTGCTATTGTAAATAAGATCCACTGGCCTTCACTTAACTCCTTACCTAGCGGTAGTGCCGCTTGGTGCTGACCACTTTAGTAATGGCTATATTATCCAAGCATAAAATGGAGTAATATTGTTTATTGTATGAAATGGAAAACAATTGTAATGCATATTACCAAATGGGAATCCAACAATAAAGACATAAATTTAAAATAAGCTGCATCAAAAATAAAAAACAGCGAACACACACATATGCCGAAAATAAAACACCAAATCGACAATAAATGCATCATGAACATGAAGTCATGCAACGTGCAACAATACCAGCAACCAGCCACAAAGAACCTCTTCCACTGCCTACTACTGACTCTACTCCATGCCACATTCGATGTTTCATACCTCGTGGATATTGAATCCTATAAAGACAGTGCTAGCGTACCTGAGCCAATACAAAATGTAAGTTAGACGACCACACAGACATGAGTATTACAAAACGCAAACCACAAACCAAGTACACTTTATGAGATGGCGTTTAACACCGCGTCCATGCCAGGGCACTGCGGGGAGGGAGCCCGACCAAGCACTAACCAATAATATCTTTACTGTATCTTTTGATGGTGGAGTGCATAGATTCAATATTACGACACGAAACCACTTAAATCACACACAACAAAACTCAAAACAAAAAGAACATCTTCACTACCAGCCACCACCACCACCCGCAGTGTTTCCAATAAGATGCATCCCCGACATGCTAAAGCTAAAGGTATCGACATGATATTGAACAAGATTCTACACTTGTTATGAGAAGGATTTCCAATTTTGGGATTTAATTTAAACAAACTATATTTCATGATATGGCCGGTGTACGACTTGACGTAAATTATGTAGGAGCTGGTAAATGATTCAATCCTTAAGTGTTGTAGCGTCTTCCACACAAGTGGGTTTGTAGGTATACAGACAGTCAGGGAGAATTAAATAGTGCTAGTAGCGGAAGAATGAATTTAATTCTGTAAGGATTCTGTGCTTTGACTCAACTGATACCTGACACTTATTGTTAATTATCCGACTACATTCAATCAACTTTATGCAAGTAGTTTATTCGACTGTTTTCTGTTTTGTTGGAATTAATAGGGTTCAGCATAATGATGAAAATCTGGTTTTATGTTCGAATTATATTAAATGTTTTTCACTCAACATGGATGTGCAATTCATGTGAATTTAATAGAGGAAGATATCATTGTTTTTTGCAAACCAAAAAACTACTTTTATTCTTAGGATAAGATTTTTCGTGCCACTCACTTTTTCAGGAAACTGCAACTCTTTCTCCAGTAAATTATTAACGTAAATGCAATTGGCGGGTACCTTTGACGAAATTAGCGCTCGTATAATCGCCATCCAGGCCAAGTACTGCAGCTATGAATGTGGGTTCGTAATTGACAAGTAGCATGGACGTCGTCTAATGATTCAATCCTGCACATGACCAAGTAGCAGAAATGTATGAAAGAGGAAATATATCATTGTAACGCAGGTCTATACACAAGCTCGGACAGAAGGGAACCGATAGGATAGAATACACATAAGACGAGATTGTGGCAAAGGTATACGATCGCTGTCCTGACCTCAGTCGTAAAATTGTTGTGGGACATATTAATGGTAAAATAAGAAGAAAATGGTATCTAAGAACAATCAATAATCAATAATATCGATTCAATAATAAGCACAATGCATGCAGTTGTGGCGCTAAAAGGTTGTCAATCATATCATGATATCGCTAACCATTGACAGTTATCGTTACGCCGCTCTCAGTTTCAAAGAAGTAAGGTCCAATGATTCCTCCCGACTGACTGTCACTTTTAATGGATGCAAAGGTGAATGATGAATAATTTGAAGGTTTTCCATTGCCCAGAACCGTTTTTCTGTTGATTCACATATCCATTCAAATGAAAATTGATTAAAACACGTTGGTCGAATATTTTTCCATAATAAATTTGCCACGTTTCTACTTCACGACTGCCAAATATGACCTGTCAAGACTAACGTTTACCAAAATGGCGGCAAAACAAAGTAGTATACCTCCCCGACGGACAGCCTGTATTTCTAATTTATATCATTACATTTCATATTATAAACCTTTCGTTGTAACCAGGTTTGTATGCTAAGTGATAAGTTGGGACCACATTAGCAACATTTCATAAAATGTGTTAAAACGAAGAATTGTTTTTGTTTTCCTCTTTAAATCAAATACTTCTGTTAAGCCTTAAAGAAAATTTAGGAAGAATAATTTAAATTCATGCAGTTTACATCATCGAATTGTATTTATATATATATAGGTATATAAACTGTTGAATTCGGCGTCCAAGTAATTTCACTTAAGTGATCATAATGTATTGTCCCTGACTGTACTTGTATATGGACAATGCTATTCATTCCGTGTGAGATTACCTTGATTAGGGTTACAACTTTATTGAATCTGGTTCATATTTTTTAAATCCCACAATTATGGTTTTATCTGGACAGTCGTCGAGGTGTGTACATTAACATTTAAGAAAAGAATTAAAATGATGTTGCCGCACCGCAGCTGTCCTTGGGACATGAATGATCCTCTGTTTAAGAACGGCAGCTAATTTCATTATTGTCATAAAGGTTCAAAATGGAATCAAAAGGGCGTGATATCAATATCTTCAACTATTTTCTTTGTCATTTTTTACTATTTTTACATTTTTTTGTTTAAAAATGTATAATCTTGCGTGTTGTCTAAAGGATTTGAAAACGCTATGAAATAACAGCTTCAAACGCCTCTAAATTATAAGTTAAGTCTAGCTGGATCTCATGTGGAGTATTTACTCCTTAAACCCGCACAAAATATCAAAATAAAAAAAAGTTGCTAGGTGGCAACTTAATTTTCAGTATTTCCCTACAGTTACAAACCGCTTCGTCGGGCAATGTCTATTTCGGTAACTTTCGAAAACGAAATAATCCGCAAAATATTTGGCCCATAAAATTTGACGGGATGTCTCGATGTCGTATGGATACTAGTCAAAGGTTGACACTAAATCTTAAAAATAATTTCGAGTTCCAAAGCTAAAAACAGCTCATTCTGTCGTGAAGGACAAAACCACCAAACGTGAATGCAAACTTTATATCTATCAATTGTTTTATACCAGGTTATCAATTTTTTGGATTTCGATGAAACTTTTATTTCATTATAATGTTTGGATCTTGCCACTATGTACGAAATACCGTGCGATTTAAATGACCGACTCTGGATTAGTTGCAGCAGTGGATTCTTTTGCGGTAGTTTTCAACCATTTTTTGGCACATTTCGGGTGGCATCTCAGTGATAACTTGACCAATGTTGGGGATTAATGCTCCAACTTTTGGGGATGAACCGCGTAAACACGGTCTATGACGTAGAACCAAAAAAATTGACGTTGCCAAAACGTGAAATTATGCTTTCTGGAAATTTCTCAAGCAATAAAGCCAAAATCGGTCGTGTTGTGTAGCCCGTGACACCGTCTTCTTGAAAGCACATATTGTCCAAATCATAATCTTCAACTACTGGCTAAAAAAAAGTCGGTTATCATACGACCATAGCGTTCGGAATTGAAATTCGGATTGTCCGCCACCCTTTCACTAACAGAAGCGATATTTTCGGCAGTGCGTGCATTACAATGATGCACAGGCGTAACCACATCTGAAACTCTTCCAATCTCTTCAAATTTCTTTATAATCTTGCCAGTTCCTTGCACAGTAGGTCAATTATGAGCACCACCAAGTTTCAGCTATTTTTACGCGTTCTTTGATTGTTAAACGATCCAAACTCGTAAACAGCAAGTCTTTCACTAAACAAATCACACTTCAGATGACAGGTATTTAACAGCTAACAGCCTTGTCAGATCGGCGGTTTTAAGCACGCTAAATGAATAACCAGTTATCTATCAAAAATTACGGACCAATATCGCCCATTTGTGTTTATCTCACCTGCGAGTTAACAAAACATTAATTAATGAAATTAGTTATGACGAATAATAGCCACACGGCTATAACTTCCAAGAAACCGGAGCTTTAAACTCTTCGTTCAGCATTTGCGCAAGCAAAGGAAGCAATCATGGATTTTTTTACAAAATATGTGGACCCACCACTGTTGATGGGAGGTTACGATAATTAAGTAGGGAACGGTTTAGATTAGCAATCCGAAGATTTTGGGTTTTACTACTCACCAAGGCACTGGTTAGCATTAGAGGCTAATATTATTTTAATATTAATATTTTAATAATATTATCTAATATTATTAATGGCTAATATTAGAGCCACCAATTTCAAAAATCGGATGACACAAAAGTAGATTATAAACGAAAACAGTTGTTGAAATCACTTGAATCAATAGAAACCTGTCAGCCGTTTCCCATAAATTTAAATCATCAGATATAACTTGTTAAAATCGCAAAAATCGATAGAAACGTTTTTTGCGGAGGATTGTTGGCACAAGAAATTGAGAACAACACAACCAATTCGCTAAACTGATGGACAGATTCTGGTTTGCGTCCTCGTCATGGCAAAATTCTTCCAACTATTTCTATTTCAAAATTTTAAAAAGGATTTGTCATCTAATTCTTTGAAATTAATTTACTTTTCCAAAATTTTAACATTTATTGTTTAAGCACACACTGCCAAAAGAGGCAGCATTGAATAAAAAAAAGTGAATTTTCGTTTCAATAACGAGCCTCGCTCACGGTCCGAACCAAACCGAACGGTACCGAAGTATGGATTAAATTCTTAAAATCAGTTTCCTATAATAAACTATACATTGTGACTGCTTTAAGCAATAAGAATCCATTGACTATATTACACACCGAAAAACATTAACAATTATAAACTCATTCCTTTTCTCTTCGTACGCGTTTTTGTCTCGAACTGACGCACAATGAACTCACAACAACAATGAAATCATCACCGTTGATGCTTTTAGTTGAACTAGACGCTTTTACCGCTTTGGAAATGGCGAATGATATGATTGCTTTTCATATGAAGCTCTTGTTTGTGTTAAATAAGTTGCACTTGAAATCTATACGCACCGTATTGACAAAATGTTTCCAGACATATTTTGGAACTTTAATATTTACAAAGTTTAGTTTTTTAGGAATTTAAAAGAATGCCTGAATTTAAAAGAAAAACATATGGATTATAGAAGACTTTTACTTATAGATCCAATCTTCTATTAAAAACCTCAAAATTTTTCGTTGATTCATTGCATAGCTTGTTGCTCAAGCGAGCACCGAAACTCTCTTCTGTGTTCAAGAATATATTGGCGACGGCTTTTACCCAAGATTATGTGGAAGATGTGAAGCCTATTTGAACCTTTATTTGGGGATAAGTCGATAAATGACTGGATGTTCACACTAAAACATATCATGGAGAGGATCCAAAGAGAAACTGTTAATCCTAAAATGTATGATACATTGATATATTTATATAATATGACAACTTCACTTTGTAATAATCGACAAGTTAGGTTAACTTTACAAAACGTGTTCCTAATTTGAAAAAAGACCATAGAAGGACTTAGTGTCCCAAATTGGACCGGTTCTCTTTTTCGGAGCGGTAAGAAAACCAGAAAAATATTATTGAAACTAATTTAAACAAGTAATGCTTTTTTTGTGAGTTAAAAAAAAAAACAAAAAATTATCACATTATTAAGCAGTACAAATTGAGACATTTTCTACGTCCAGTTAGAAAGCGATTTCACTAAATAAATTAACAAGTATACGTCTTCTTTTCGAAATTTATGTACATTTTGATTTTGTGGCTAAATATTTTTTTTTTTTTATTTCAATTAACAGAATAGCGAATCTATATTGTCGCCTCTCACGATCCGCACTTTGCTAACTGCACACATTTACAATTATCAACAAATTGGGAAAGAAACATAAAAAGTGATGCGCAGAAAAAAACGATATACATTCCAAATATCCAAGGAGTGGAGAAGCAAACTTAGCTTTTACCCTAAAGAGGTATGTAATATCAATAGAAGGCGATAGTGTACAAATGATGTAAAATATTTTATATATAATAATATTTTATATATAATATGCGCAAATTAAGAAACTATAACATTCTTTTAATTTTCGGTTTATCGTCAACATCAACAATTAAGGTCAAATCTGAACCCGGGGCCCCCTTGAACGTCCACAATAAAGTGCTTTAGTTCAAGCCTTTCAAGTTTTTTCCATCAAGTATATTTTTTAATGAAAAAATAATAATTTTCATGTTACGGGCCTCGCACAAATTTATTGGATATGGAAACAGTGTGACTTTTACCAATAATCGTTAAATTGGCTTTTAATTTGATTTTTATATCCGTATTTTTGGAGGTGCTCCAGAAATGGTCCAGCCCGCAAACACTGATTGGGGGAAATATTTGGAAATGCCCTGAATACGCTTTAAAACATACCATTCTCCGTTTTTGGAGGGGGATCTATTTTAACTTTTTTCGATGCAGTCTGGTGTGGGTACTTAAATTAATGTGTTTTTTTAAAATGCCCGAAATGTTTACATTTTTGGATATTTTTTTTTAATTATGAAGATTATTAATCGGATCACAGAGACACAAAAATGACATATTTGGATTCATATTGGGAGGGATTTCTTTTCAATACTCACACAAATGTAAAAAATTGCATCGAAGTTTCTATATTGGGCTCCCCTGACTTGACTTTGATCTTCGCGTTTTGGAGCAAATGTAATTTAGATGATGTGATACTTTTCTACCACAGTGCTACCACAATGCTATGTCATAGCAATCAAAAATGAAATTTGTTGCATGTATCTTGGGGATTCAAGCAATTGCTGGAGCAGTCAAGCAAATTACGCTCCATATAATTGCCTATCTAATTACGCCTATCTATATTTCTGTAGTCAGTTGTCACTTTAAATGTTAAAGAGCAGTAAAAGCTTCACAATCTGGCATTTGAAATCCTTAGTAGAGAATGCAGAAATTTCTTTCCAATATTCCATTCCATTTGATGTTGAGGGAAATTGTGAATTTGTTTGTATGCCTGAACATCTTCTTAAATTTAATCTAAAACATTTTTTGTGAGGGAATTTAGTTTAAGTCAAGTCAGTGTAAGTCAATTTTGAGTATGCTTACCGTACAATACCCTTATAAATACTCGAATTAGCAATCCGGCAAAATAACCCCAGAAATTATCTTTAATACATAATGATATATACGTGAGAAAATAAATAACCAATCTGTACGCAGATAATTAATTCGATTTCGTTTACGATGAAGTTTTCTCAAAAAAGTTTCAACTGAGACAGTGCGTATTTATTGTTTACACACCCTACCCCTTTTAGCACCAGCAGGAGCATTCAATACTATAACTATGTAACTTTCGTTACGAATACACACAGCTACCGCACGTACGTACGTACGTACTAGAGAAAAGCCGCAACAAGACGACGTCATACTGCGGATGAGTCTTCTGTTTTTATTGTGACGCGGTTCATTAACACTTGAGTGTCGCATTTGAATGCGCGATTGGGATTGTAAAACGAAGAAGAAACTGTATTTGACACACTTTCCCGGGCCATGAAGTTATACTTTGCATTTCGCTGTAGATGGTAATGAGGAGCTCAATATCTGCATGACTTGTTTTGGTAATGAAAAAGAAAAGCCCAGTCATCATCGCTTATTTGGATGGACAGTTTCTTGTAGTTATCGTAGAAAATAGAACAGCATTTTACAAAAGACAACAAACTACTTCCGGTAGGTATATTCACTGTTTTCGGTGGGTCTTTGGCATGTAATCGCATTTCCTGTAATATTTTCTTGTGCTTCATTATCGGGTTGGGTTTAATAAGCACCTTGGCAATTCAAAAGCGACAAAACACACACACACGCACACACACGTATGCACAAATGCACACAACAGAGAATGCTTTAGAAAAAACGAAAAGTTATTAAAACAATTTCCGCCACAATGAACACTACATGACAGCCACAAGCCCGTCTCTTCACTTGTCACTCCATTCGCCTGTACAAAGCCTAAGCAAGCAACCAACCAAACGCACCTTCTAGATCGCACTTCTTATCGCAATGTTCGATTACTGTATTCCTAACGATTGGCACAATCCGTGGTTCTTTGTTTTTATTTTATTTACTATTTTCCGATTCCTATATTAGATCCATATTATTTTTATTATTATTTTCCACTTTTTTATTCGTTGTAATATAGCGGCACGCGCATGCGCATATGAATCATTTCAATTTGTATTGTTTTTCTTTTTTTCTGTTATTTGTTTTACTTTTTTGTAACATTTCACGGGCTCAATAAGACAATTTTTGTTAAAAAAAATCTCTTTGTTTCGAGTTAACTTAAATATTCGTGCGTCAACGTCAACCTCTGCGATGAGACTGAGCTGAGCTGGGCTGAATTGAACGAACAGTCGTTTGCCTATACAATCGTAGAGTGAAGCACAAACAAGAGTTTGGGGTTTATAGGAATCACACAAGCAGAAACAAAGAGGCAGCCAACAATACTCTATGCGATACAACACTCAATGGCAATGTGCACACATTGGGACGAACCGAGGGACAGCTCGGCCGAAATACACTCTCTGCCCGTGCTAATAGTGGCCCCATGCAGTGGAGAGGAAATAATGTGCGGATCTTGCCACTGGAGCAAAGTAGTAAACTAATGCATGAGGAGTACATGTTGAACGACAGCGCGACGATGGCGACGGAGACCACGACGAACCGGCGGACGAATTGTTCGATATAATGTGGAAAAAGGCAGGGACGTGTAGTGAATATTTTTTTTTCGGGAGAAAAATCAGCAAGATACATCAGCACTAATGGTCAATTCAAATTAGAGCATATAAAAGAAATATATTTTGATAGCTCAGCGGTGTGTGAGCGGGTCCGAGTGTACCAAGTTCGATTTATGAATCTGGCAATGACCTATATTAACAACAGTTTCTAGAAGGCATTTCGAGTTTCCCCAACCAAAAATATTTCATCCTGGCTACTTTTAACAAAATTTAAATCTTCCAATTGCAAAACTATCAAGGAAGAACAAACATGACTATTAACATCACAAAAAAAGCAATAGAATTGAAAAAACTGCTGCTGTCATCATGTGAAAAATAATTGGCGAAAAAAACTAACCTCAATTACAATTCTAAACGCAAACCTTTATATCCAGAAAGAAAGAAAAAGAAAAATGTGCCTAGATAAACGTTCAAGCGATAATCATAGCGCATGGCCGGATGAATTCCCATAAAAATATCGGTCTAAAAGACCCCCACCTGACACTGACAGAAAGAATCTGTGTACAATTTTATGAACGTCGAACAACTCAGAGACTTGCGGCAAAGTCTAATTGTCCCTCTGTGAGCGTAACTTCCATACAAAAATATAATGCTAACTGCAGGACTTTATTATCCCCGTACATTACAGTTCGATATTTCTGAGTAGCGAATACTTAACCCCAGTATCGTTACTAAAATTATTCAGAAAAAAATTTCAAAATACTTTGCGAAAGTTTTTAAACAGATAAATATCAAGCGGCCCGATGAAGTTTAATTTACTCGACTAGTCGGCTATTGGTATTATTTCGCCTTAGTAAGGAAAAGCGTGCAGAAAAACATAGCTGTAACGTACGATTAAAAAAACTGTCATTCCACGGCATATAAAACTTATTGTTTATAATAAATACAAAAAAGTCCTTGTTCTACAAACAAATTCTGCAATATTTACTAAATTGACTTGGTTACAAATGTTTGTTACAAATTTGCGTTATTCTTTTACATTTATTGAAATTGCAAATTTTTTGTCCTTGTCTTGCTATCATGATAGCATGGACAATTGCGCTATTAATATTTTTGTTTCGATACTTCCAAGTATTTAAACAAGTGCAATATCGATACCCTGCAATCGATAATTTTCCAATTTTCTTGACTTCAATCAATTCTCCAAGAACTGGTGGTAATGTTCGAGTTTTGCAATTTCTCAATGTTGCATAACTCAGTTATACCGGGTTATCCATTTTTTAGTTTCAAAAGTAAAGTTGAATAAAACACACATAAAGCTATGATTTTGATTAAACTTTTATTTCATTATAATGCTTGGACCTTTCCATTATGTACGAAACACAGTGTCATTTAAATGACCGCCTCTGGATTGGTTGCAGCAGTGGATCCTTTTGAGGTATTTTTCCACCACTTTTTAGTACATCATGGCAGGTATCTCAGCGATAACTTGACGAATGTTGGTTTTCAAATGCTCCATTATCCGCGTAAATACGTTTTTTGACATAGCCCCACAAACAAAAGAGTCTAACGACACCAAATCGCATGATTTTGGTGGTCGATTGACGTCGCCAAAAAATGAAATTATACTTTCTGGAAACTTCTCATGCAATAAAGCCAAAATCTGTCATATTGTGTGGCTAGTGGCACCGTCTTATTGAAATCACATGTCGTCCAGTTCATAATCTTCAATCGCAGTCCAAAAAAAGTCGGTCGGAATTGAAATTGGGATTATCCGCCACCTTTTCACTAACAGAAGCAATATTTTTGGCAGTGCGTAAATTGCAATAATGCACAGGCCTGACCACATCTGTAACGCTTCCAGTCTCTTCAAATATCTTTATAATTCCTTGCACAGTAGGTCGATTATGACAACCAAAGTCATCCCTTAATACACGAAAAGTGCCCATGTTTGAATCACCACTTTTGTGGTAAGTTTTAACTATTTTTACGCGTTCTTCGCTTCCATATCCGTAAATGGAAAACCTTTTACTAAATAAATAACACTTCAGATGACAAGTATTTAACAGCTGACAGCTCTGCCAGACCGACGGTTCTGGAACCGCTAAATGGATAACTCTGTATTTTCCAAGATATAAGTATTTTTAAGTTCGCATAGATTTAGATTTATTTTTGATGCAAGATAATAAATCTGTGAACTTTAATTAAAATCGAAATTACATTTATAATAAAAATTGAGGTCTGAAAGCAATACTTCATATATTTCAATACGAATTATGTTTGGCTTAGACAACTATCACCCTAATTGACATATTTCACTGTCCAATATCTCTGGAACCACAAAAAGAAATATAATATATAGGTATATTAACTTTGACATCATCAAACCTTTCACTAAAAATTGCCATTAAACATAGTCGGAAGTCTTTAGTTTTTTTCAAAATTTCTGATGGCATTATCGGTATCTGCCCGCCAAGGTCAGTCTTAGGAAATAGTAACAATTTTTGGATCGGGCTGCGTAATCGATAATTGAAGTGATAAAACAATTAACGCTGAAGGGGCCTGGTGAATCGCTCGCCTTTTAGCAAGGAATTAATGTACATTAAAGGAAACAAAATTATAAATCTTCCGAAAAATTAAGCTTTCCGCTTATTTACGTTGCATTGATTAGTTCGTATGGTGGGTACCCAAGTTGTGGCAATGCAGGCTAATTTCATTTTTAAGGCAAATGTTGCTTACTTTTTTAATCTTGTAATTATTTCATTTCATTTAATTTTATTTCATTGCATTTTTATTGTACAAATTGTAATTTAAAGCCTAAAGGCCAAATCAAAATCAAATTACAATGTAACACTAGTTGGGAAAAAAAACTCTGTGCAACTATTAATATATTTATAACCAGTATAAAAATTATTAATAAAAAAATAACAGTTCAAATTATAAAAGAAAAAATATGGAAAACAATATACAATAAAAAAAAACCTAATAAACTTCTAAGTCCCCAAATGCTAAAAAGCAACCTATTAAAAATTGAAAATCAATAAACCGCAAGTAAATTGCAAAAGAATTGTATTTTTAAGCAAATGTTAGTAAGTGCTGGAGGGTTAGACATATTGAATACCTTTAACTCAGTCGGAAATAAGTTAAACATACGAACGACTCTTACATGAAATACTTTCTCTAATAACCAATCAATTTTGGTATAATTAGCTGCTTATTTCGGCAGGAGCGCGAAAAAGTAACATTTTGAGGACATTTGTAAAAGAGAAATAATGATCGAACCTAAACTTCAGAAGAACATCATAAAAAACGGGTAACGAATGAAGTTATGTGGATGCGTGACTGAAGTGAAAATAAATATCACATAGAAGAGAAGAATAGATTAGAATGGAATTACAGTGCAAATAAATCAAAATATAAATGTGTTAAATTCGTCATCTGCACTACAGGCACTAGAAGAAGGCTGCCAAGCGTTAAAAGACAATATAAAAATTAAAAAAATACAAATTCCCTTGCATATCATGAGACAAGGAAGAAATTCTTACATTCAGTGAGCTCACTGCCATTCTACTTTTAGACCCACGCAACGGGAACTACAGTTTAACGACGATTCCGAACCTCACAATCTGAGAGATATTTACAAGACTTGTCGATTATTCGACTACTCAAAGTGTTCGTCAGACACATCGAAGTGACCGCCGCTCAAATAATGATAGGTGGCTGTATGCGAGGTTGAAACTGCGATCATGCAAATGACAGTCGCGTTTACTAACCATCGCACCACGGATGCCCACAAAAAAAAAAAAAAAAAAACAAAAACAAAAACAAAAACAATATAGTGGGTAAAATTTCGGGTTAGTTCAACTTTCTAATTATAAATGTTATAGGCAGGTTTGAATTTCGATAAATCAGTCAATTTTTGGGAGGAAGTGAAATATATTTTCGTTCTCAGACCTAAGTTTACCAAATTTTTGGTGTATGATCAATTTTATCATATTTAGCAGAATTGAATAAATGAATTAAAGACTGTATGCGTTAAATTAGGTAATTTGTACCAGAGGGGACGTAGCTAACAAGTCGAAGTGTAAATGAAAAGGATAAACGTTTAAGCTGTTGCTGAATGCCAACAGATTGAACAGATAGAATTCTGGAAAATAAGTTTGTATGGGGCGTATCAGAAGGAGCTGGTTAGTACAGCCCATTTTAAATACCCAACTATGATCTGCTAAAATGCTAGGCCATGCAAAGTTTTAATAAGTTTTACTGCAATTATCGTGTCTACCAGCCAGTCAGACAGATGAGCGTAACAAATGTAACAAAAACACAATTTGGTTGAACGAAACTAGATATTTTAAATTCTTCATATTTTAAGAGATAAATTTTTCGTTTTTGGATATTAAAAAGCAGAAGCGTTGTTGTTGGTTCCATTGACTTCAAATATAAATGAAGTAGTTTTCTTTCTTCTTTCTGCTAGGATCAGACGGAACACTCTAGCCAAGTGAAGAAATCGAGACATTTTTTTAAATTTCCACTTCCCAGGAAAAGCGCTAATTATTAAAAAGTGGTATGTAGATCCATTAATAGCACTTAATCCAATGTGTTATGTAAATAAGTAATAGTTCATTCAATTACTTTCGGTTTGAATAGGTATTTCAAATCAGCCAACCGGAAACGAATATTAACAATTATAAAGTAGCACGCCTTTTTGAACTAAAGCTGTTATTTGCTGTTATTTGTTTGCTGTTATTTTATAAAGTTGTTCGATTGTGTAGTCCTCAATTTCTTTTTAATTCATTTAATTTTTCACATTCCACTCGTAATAAGCAGCTTCTTATTCCTAATATAACCATACTCATGGGTCGTGCTTTTGCAGTAAGAGTAGCTCGAATTTACAATTTACTACCAAGCCATTTAAAAAGTTTTAAATTATTTCCTGATTCTTACAAAAGGCACATTCTACAACACTTTCAGACTTTAATGTAAAATTTTGTTTTCAATTAAACTGTGGGCAGCCTTTATTACATACCGATTATCTTATATTTCGAGATTATATTCCGATTAACTTCTAACTTTTGAATTAGTCTTTTTTTCCATACTTTTTTTTTTTTTTTTGTCTTCAACGATCATAATGTTATATTATATTATTATATGTCATATTATATTTTTATAAATTTTATATTTAATTTTTATTATGATGAATTGTTGCATATTGTAATTTACTTATAATTGGCCGGAAGGCTTTAAATTACAAGCCAGAAATAAATAAATGAAATAAATAAAGAATATACAAATTTAGCAATAATTTAGAAATAGCTCTAAAACTACTCTACTTGACATTTTTGGAATTTATATTTACCGGTTACTTAGTTGAGCTTTGCTACTAGAGTAGGGTTTCATAATTTCCAGGTGGTTGATGCATAATTGTAGTTATATGACCTGTTTTAGAGTATGATTGTGCTCTTGTTGATTGCACTAGATTGAAGCCGAAAATAGTGACACATTTTTGGAAGTGTGAAGCATTCATAAATTGCAATATTCCATGACCTGAAATTGTGATACAACATTCTACCGACAACCTATTGTAAGAGAATCTTAAACAATCCGTCATAGTTCAATCCCGAAATTTCCAAAATTGTTTACTCTTAAAATAATTCTACCACACACCTGACTTTCTGCGCTTACTCAATACAGTACTTATATTTTGCGGTTTGTTTTTTACGTATGTATGTGTAATCGCCTATAGCTCATCGCCATCAAAAGCTTTTAGGATGTAAATGCGAGTATAAATGAGCCAACATATCTACATACATATATATGTACGTATGTATTTAAGTATGTATGTGTGTATGTATGTACATTGATCCATCCGCACACAATGCGAATTTATGGTGATGGTTGGTCATAGCCCTCATTGTGCTATACAAAAAGAAGTAATTTTGAATAAATAATGATCTGGCTGAGAATTATAACCCTTGTAATACGCGTATTATTAATGTTGACGTTTTATGCAGTCACACACACACACACACACAACAATATACTCGAGCGGTCGAATGAGCGAATTATCATTGCAAAGACACAGTATAATAGGCCATAACAAAAGAATATTATGCTAAGGAGGTAGAACGATATGCATACATATGGCTAAAATGTCTAAATCAGATAAACGGAAACTTCCAATACGAGGCACACAACTGACCTAAGTGATGCATTTGATTACTATTTGAAACCAGACACCAACGGTAGCCTAATGATGTGATCTATAACATAAGATTTTGGCAAACTTTTGCTTTCGCAGCCCAATCTCTGCATGACTTCTTCTTTATGGTTGTGCAAATATCGCTCGATCTCTATTAAGGCGTTTTACGCTGATGTGGGTATTGCGAAATGTTGTCTTGAATGCCGCTGTCCGGCGAAAAGCAGCTGCTTCGGCCATTTCACCAGCCACACCAACACACAAAATAAGAATTGCGTGAAATTGCTTAAATCAAGAAAGAACAAAACAGCAAAATGAAATTCGAGATGAGACTGAAAAAGAAGACACTGCCACAACGAAAGCGGTACAGCTGCATAGTGGCCAAAATAAGACGAACCTTAGCAAAAACAAGTTAAGATCGAAAAAGAAAAAAAAACAGCAATAAACTCTCGACGAAGATATTTGCAACTTGTTTAGCTCAAGTTTCGTCTTCTCTACCACGAGAAAAATATCTGAACGTTAGAGACATTAGCTGCAGCACATATAGCTTCTGCTGCCGCCAACCCATAGAGCTGTGTAGCCTTGACTTTGTCCTCTAAATTGTACACATTAATAATTTAAGCTGGCCGCGGTGGTTGGGCTGCAGTGGTTGGCCGGACCGTGTAAAATTGTTGTGCGTGCCGCAAAATACACAAGATATATTATGGACGCGATTTATAAAAGAAAAACTGGTTTCGCGCTTGTCACATATGCATACATGTGTAAGAAAGCACGTCGAAGAACCATGTGGTATAGTCATTTGGCTAATGTGAA
Organism: Philornis downsi; assembly: GCA_019455685.1. NCBI lineage: Eukaryota > Metazoa > Arthropoda > Insecta > Diptera > Muscidae > Philornis > Philornis downsi. The sequence continues at coordinate 4,755,079 of JAHXMU010000057.1, read as the reverse complement.
CAGCACTCATCCATTGACGATGCTGTTGTTGATGATGATGATGGCGATGCCGTTGATTTATTTTATAATTTATTGCTACAAGCTTACGGATAAGTTCTGGATGCAATTAATGCTTATAACTGTATTAACTGTTAATAATATTTGGCTTATAATAGGATATCTAGAAGTAGACAAATTAATTTAAAATATAAAATTTACAATTGCAGCTGTTGAGGGGTAGTTGCAAACAAAATATCTTCAATAGCCAATGAAGTTCTACTAGGTGCGATTATTGCTAGTTGAAAACAACTCGCCACAAACGCATTTTGGGTACCCTTTACGTTTGGTTCTTTGTTAATGGGCTCATTTTCTATGGTCGGCCACTCTCTAACGACAGAATCTCTTCGATATTTAGCTACGTTCTCATTCAAACCGATATGAACGGATTATAAGGAGTATTTGTAAAATATGTAAATCTTAACTCGCTGCATGTAACGATCTTCAAAGCTACGTTCAAAAGCATTTCATAGACTCTCAAATTATGGTTCACAGCCCGATACCCCTTTTGGAGGGAATTCAAGCAGCAATAACTTTGAATGGTAGAACCGACGTTGAAATTGAAAGCCGACTTAAGGCTGATAACACAAAGATCTTTAAAAATTAATAAAGTTTATATGTTTATCAATAGATCATGGTGTTTTTATTGCATATTGATTGTTATGATCTTATGGTTATGTTTGACTTTGTTAGGGAGATTCGGTCGTTCAATTAGAAAAAGCTTTTTATGTTGATTCCTTTATACATATATAGATTTATCTTCTGTTATTTCTACTGTCCTTTAGTCGTCACCAGGAATTTTTTACTACTTTTTACTTTTTTTTATTTATCTCATGTTTGTCTTTGAACGTAATTTTTCTCTTATACCAGTGGGCTACGAAATCAGTTTTTTGCTCTAATGGCTTCATAGTCCGATTTGTGAGGTGCTACTCTACACCATTTCCAATTGAAATTCGAATTCTATTTGAAATTGGAAACACATCAATTGAAAATCAAAATTTTCACTTAAAAGACGCATCTTTTAGTTTTCTTGCTAAGAAATTAATCTATAATAGGTGACATACAAGTACTCTCAGAAAAACCCATCATTATTGAATAGAGTGTATTGCGGTCGAAACTACTAATTATTTTTCGAATTTCAATTGATGTGTTTCGAATTTCGATTTATGCGTTTTGAATTTCAATTGACCTCTTTTGAATTTCAATTGACGTCTTTTGAATTTTAATCGATGTCTTTCGAACCTCAAATGGAAATTAAGTTATGACGGTGTACCTATCGAATTTATAGGCAGTATGAATAGTTTAGGTGAACAATTGATTTTTAATAATTTGGTTGGTGTAATAGAAAATGTTCAACGAGTCCAAATCTGGACATGATATCTATAGGTACTTCAGATACTACTTCTACTTGTAATTTGGTATACTTACAATTGATGATGTACCAACAGCATTGATTCTGTAGGTGATTACTCAATTGGTTGTCACTCTAACCGAATACTTCAAAACATTTTTGATTTGCAAATGTCTACTTGATCTCAAAGCTAATTTAGTGCACATTCTTCCGTACGCTAACAAGAAAATTATCATTACCCTGGTCACTATGAAAGTAAACAACATTCTGTAAACTCACCACTTTATATAGGAGATACCAGAACGCTCGTAGACAACTCACTCAATTGCGCTCTTCTATCTATCTATGGGGCGTTTCAAAAGTTAAGATAAAAACAATATTTTAGGAGACGCTAAACTCCATAAAATATTATGATTCTATGCTCTATGTAAGGCTATTTTTGTCAAATTCGCCATTTTGTATGCAAGGTATCAGGAAGCAACCGCAACTCCGGAAACACACTAGAAGCTATACAACTATAACAAGTTTAACTTACATTGTTCCTGAAATTTTATGCCTCAACATTTCTATACTTAACTTATTTTTAATTCTACAAATGCAGTTTCGATGACCATGTAAACGGAATAAATGACATATGAAACATTAAAGGCCGTGAACTGAATTTGTTTGGACTTGTATATTTGCCATATTTGCTATGTAAATATAGATGTTTTTGTAGGTATTCATTATGACCTATTTACTAAGTACTCCAATTTTATTGTTTTAGGTGATTTTAATTGTAATCTTTATGATATTACCATGTCTATCTCTATGCGATCGGTCCTTTTTATATGCTAATGATATCCATATTTTTTCAGGAGTGTAGTACAGCAAATAACCTACAATCTTTTATCAATAACACATTGACTGACATAAATAATTGGTTAAATGATAATAATCTTTGCATTAAATGTAATAAAACTAATGCTGTTTTTTGTCACTTCATTTCAATCTTCTTAGAATTTTGACATTAACGTTAATGGAAGCAGTATTGATTCAGGTTCTTCTATATTCTTTAAATCATAAACGGTACGCGTTTTCAGAGCTCGGAATCGGCTCCTTCACCATCTACAAAATATTTATTCAAATCAAGTTTTCCATCACAAATGCATTAGGTTTGATTTAAGCGAACTTCGGAATTTTATATTTTATTTCCAATGTTATATTATAATATCGGCTTTTTTGGTTTTCCTGCATCACGATGTATGAATAAATGAAAATGAAATTACAGTTCTTGATTTATTTCTTCATTAGAGTGTTGTAATGATTTGGTGGATTCGTTTAGGTAGTTCAAGACTTATGAAAATGCCTTACAGAAATACTAATTTATTTGATCCTATTTTATTTAGTTAACAGGAAATTAGAATTTAGAAAACAAATTACCGTAAACAAATCATGAATGAATAATTTTGAAAATTCCAGTTATGATAAAAACGTTTAAGATTTATTCTAAGGTAAGGTCAAATTACTTTCTGTTTTCTAAATTGTACGTAAATTCGTTATATCAATTGCAAGTTAATAGCGCAAAAGTGATTGTCAAATATGTGATTTTGCGTAAAAGGTACCAAATGGAATAAGACCATTTTCAATTTCGAACACTGACCTGAAAAACTACTGCCACTTTCGAGTAGATATAGATTAATTGAAATCATCGGTTCCACTTGTCATCCAACCAGCCAGCCATCTACGAGCCGGCAAGACTCAATCGCCTGAAAAAAGCCTTAAAACCTATTTCGTCTTAACATATCTGGGATCTATCTTGTTTCTTTCCATGTATTCAACTATATTTCGTTTCAAATGATATATACGTCTACCTAAATTATCAAAATCGTTTAAGGATTGCAGACTCCAACTTGCAATCGAAATTGTGTCCACCCTAACACGCAACCGTTCAATGAAAGAGCCATATAATAATAATGTTAATCCCTTTATAAAAGATCCCTTTGCTTCTATTGTCTTTTCTAATTTAGGCACATTTCTAACACGTTTTTTTTACATTTTTACAAAATATATTTTTATATTGAAATATTCATGTGACTGCATGTTAATTTTTTAAATTAACCTTGTTAATTGTTAAATAGTTTTTGCATTATGTTTAGGCTCCAATGATTGTAGACGAGAGAGAACATCCTCAACCGTACATTAACAACATCCAGCGTAATTGAGTCATACACAATGAAACCGCATTGTCAATTCCAAATACAATTCTAAATACTACATTTGCATTTTCGAATCGTGACCATAAATATGTGCAAAACTGTCAACAAACAAACAAAAGAACTCACCACACATTATTTCAGCAATGATTCCAATCGCTTCTGCGTCGAACTTTTGCCGTCACTAGCGGTGGCGGACGCCGATTGTTTTTTGAGTAAAGCGGCTAGATGGAGCAGAGAGTTTTGTTTTTGGGTCTTCGATACTGCTTTATTGGCATTAGAGAACGGTGTAACCAATGTCGGTTTCTGCTTATTCTTTGTCTTTTTGTGTGCTAATTTTGTTTTATTGGTTACGGCCGAAGTTTTTGTAGGCTGGGAATTCACATGAGACGATTTGTGTTCAGTGGCTACATGTTTCTCCTGATTTTCGTGTTCATTACTGAAAGAGGGGAGCTTTAAACCGGCAGTTTTGTTTTTGTTGCCCTTTTTCTTTTTGGGCTTTACTGTGGTTGCTCTTCCATCTGTGACCATTTCCGCCTCCACATCGATGGGCTTTTCAGTTTCCACGTTCGTAGGTTTTGTTTTGGTCTTTTCCATTTTTATCAACGATTTGTGTTTACATTGCTCACATTTGATTTCCATGTAATTGTTGACTCGTTTTTGTAACCACTTTGCCCTTCTTCGTTGTTGCCGGCTAAGCAAACCCCTTTGACAATTCTCTTTCGCCTTGTCCAGCTTCTCTATTAGCTTTCTTGTTTTTGCCTTCTGGCCTACCTGTTGAGGTTTCAGTTTCATTGAAAATTCGGCTTCACTCCAAAAACAACCGCAATAGGAGCACATTTGCGTGGAAGCAAACTTCTCCTTAGGTATTTGCAGACAGTTATTGGCTAATTTCCTACACATGTTCCTAAAAGTACGAGTGTAAATTTATTATGTCCGCCAGAACAAAACAGTGTCCAAATTACATGTAAGATGACTTCAGTAATTTATGAATATGGGATTCCGGCTGCAGTGCCTTGGCACAATTCCAAAGAAGCTGAACCTGGTTTTCGGCGGTCATAGCAAATAATTTTGGTATTCTTTTTTTCAATTTGTTGGAAGCTATGAATATTACCGCGACAGAAATATAAAATTCAGCATTACGAACATTAAAAACACAACAAAGAAAGGAAAATTATGTTGCCAGATTGTTGCAATCGGTTTTCGATAACAATTTAAAAATAAAACAACAGATGGCACAAGAGTAGACTTCAGAAATTCAGTGCATGTATTAGCACTCTGGAAACTACCGAATTGTAATTTGTCTTCAATGCGCAGCTCTGTTCACAACAAACTAATACGTTTTATTACTACCGTAGGGAAAAGATCTACCATTTGCTGCTATCCCACACAGTTCTTAAACAATGTTTCATGTTATATATTTATATTTGTTTTGTAGCTGCTAAAAACATCTGACTGCTTGATTGATAACATATCACGTTCACCTCACAAATGGCATTCAGTTTAACATATTAAGTTAACAAACTAACTAAAAAAACTTTATTTCGCATTATTTACTAGTCTTAATGTCTTACTATCATTATTATTTCTAAACAAAACTATTTTACATTTATAAATATTATATAAGTATTATATGAGTAATAATGTAACTCACTCATATTAAAAACATTTTATGTTTCCAAAACTTCACGAAAATAACACTTTTCGCGATTAAATTCAATATACAAAAAAAATGGTTGTAAAGTTTAACCTAAGTAACGTGTCTCTGTCAGCGGTTTTGCAAATTGCATCAAGTATTGTCAGATTGACGACAGTGCTGGGATGATGGCGTTTAGCGCGGCTAAGCAAATCTTAGCCCATCCTCTATCGACGGCGAATTCTTCGATGATATCTTTCGTGTAGGTTCAGATATCCCGTTTCCGGTACCTCTACTTACCGTTAATTTTCCCTACTACCTTGACGCCGTATTTTAGAGACAATTCATTCTGAGGAATGGTGAAAACTTAAATTTTATTCTTCGTCTTCTGTTTCACATTTGATACTAATTTTCTTTAAATCCAAGCTCGTCTCGATTTAAAACTGGATTGGCTGCCTATAAGAAGGAAATTTCCATAAACGGGAGGCAGCACAATATATAAACTCACTTAAAAAAAATCAATAATTGGAAAAAACCTTTCCCACAGTCAGGGGCGGTTTCTAATTATCTGCAGGCGCCATTCTATATCGGAGGAAAAGGTGTCGCCCAGAGATCAAACTTTCTTTGACTTAGCTGTGATTTGAAACAATTAGCATTAACAGATTAGTTTGGCAGATTTAATGCCAAATGTTTAGTTTGATAATTTAACCAAATAATTATCAAAATCGATTTAATCTGTGAGTCCGGTCTGTTGGTGTGTCATCCCCTTACAGCAGGATTCTCCTTAACGCGATGCAGGTGCGACAAATAATTGCATTTAAAAAAAATACACGTCGCAACAAAATCGTAAAATGTTGAAATTTGTGATATTTCGTTTGGTTACCTAAGTGTAAGTTGGAAAAACTCTCTACTATTACATATTTTCACTAATATAATTGCACGAGTGGCAAATCAAACCATTTACGTCTGATTCTGAATGTTTGTTTTTCTTTTGTTTTTTGATTATAATACATGTATACTCAACTTGCAACTAGTCTGTCATATCTTCATTTGAGTTCTGCAAAACTCAAAAACTAGCTTTATAGTCAGAAACTGTGTTTTTTGGGTTTTTTGAACAGACTCGCAAAAATCAAAATTTGTGAAAATATGAAACCCTTTCGAAAAAATCTGTTTTTTTTTTGTTCGTAAACACGATATTGGTTAGGTTGCCGGTCGTTCTTCTTCCGCGGTTCCATATTAATGTCTTTGTTAACATTGTCTTACCTCATATTATTCTTTTTGCTTATAGTGAGGCTTTACAGAAATGTTGGCCAATTTTCAGAATTTTCAATTACATTTTGTGAACATTTTATTGGGTTGTAAGAAATGCAACCCTATCTGGGTAGGCTAATAGCAACTCTGTCTTTGCGCCAGCCTCCTAGAGGGACATCTATCGCAGATGGCCAACATTATTATTTGAATTTTCTCTTTCAACCGCAAACAAAACGCAGTCGCAGCATTGCTATTAAACAGAAACTAGCTGGGGGATTGATATTTTAAGAAAGGCGCCTTAATCGGAGGAATTTTTCAACTAAGACGATAAAATACATTTGATATTGATTAATATACAAGATAAAGAAATTATTGCAGTGGAAACCTAGATTAATTGTTCCAGAAAATCGTGTTTAAACAACAGCACAACTACCAAATGCAAAATGGATCCTTTCACGCAGGTAATTTAGGATTAGTTCGCAAAGGAGTTGCCTGCAGCCGCAAGTAATGTTTCGTATTGTCTAACTAGCGTATGCTTGAAAAGGCCGAACAACGTAGCCGCGCATTGGGCATTTGCAGTGCTGATGCCAGTAAGTTCCCTTTGGGTGAAGTCAATTTCTCATCATCTACGCCGACTTCGGCTCTCAGTACAGGCAACGGCAGCGGCGCTTGTGCAACAACAATGGCGGTGGCGTCACAACAACAACTGCCCTTGCATACGACAGTCAACAATAGCAGTGGTGGGAATGCCAATAAATTGCAAGTAGTGGAGAAAAGTAAAATGGGAACATCGGGAGCAGATTTCCAGCTTGACGGTGCTACCTCACCCCGCAAGGTTTTGCGACAATTCTCTGCCGTCGACAAGGAGAACATGGATTTGGGAATTGAAATAAACATTCTGACGGATAAGCACGTTGAGGTAAGAGAATGGGGAAGGGGTGGCCTTATTGTGCATATTTTATAGGGAGAAACTGAATAACAAAAATAAACTCGAGTAATTGTATTGAAAGGAGGGGAGGTGCATGAACTCGATGCAAATATAAGAATACCATGAAATTGAATGCCGTATTTTGTGTATGTACTAAAGCATCTGGGAAAAATAGACGCCGAATATCGGATATTTGCCATATAACTTCCTCTGGTGAGCAGAAAACTAGCTGCATTATGTTCGAGAGGATGGTGGTCCACTTCTTTGGGGAAATGTGATAAAAGTGTCAAAAGTTTCCTTTTAAAAATATCTCCCCATGTCCCACAAATTTCTCATTATTATGTGCCCTTATGTAGACATCCGACAGAGAGTGACAATTTTCTAACAACAAACAATTCTAGAAGAACGTTTAAGAAATTTGGTAATTTCTCAGACCGCGGGAAATAAGCAATTTACTCCCGGAGAAGGTGTCCATATTAATTACTTAACACACTTTCCACCAGGTGTTTTCTAATCGTTTAGCGTTTCTTAAGTTCTAAGGTCATTAAACTCATCTGTTCGAAAATTGCAGTCATTTCCTAATATCTATATTTTCGAGATATTGTTCAATTATAGCGGCAGGGAAGTGGGACAATGCAATATAACAAACTTCAGAAAATTACATATTGAAGATTGACTTCGGAGCCAGGAGGCCCAGCTCACTCGGCGCTCGGAGCAAAAGGCTACAAATAGGAAGAAACAATTTGTCCATCTCTCGATATAGGCTGGGCAACCTAATTCTGGAAAATGTAAAAATTTCTGGTCTCTACGGAGATTAGAGGAAGTGATATGCACCGCATGGTGTACCATCGCGAGAGTGATGAAGAAAAATCTACACAAAAACAAACGCAACAAACGGAGCTTCTTATTGTGAATACCAAATTGCGAGCCTGAAGACAGTCCTTTACCAGTTGTGTTAAAGGAGAACAGCGTTTTTTTAACGACTAAAATAAAAACAAACATACTTCGAAAATGGACCTACTTTTAAATGCGGAAATAACCGACATTTTCGGATTCATTTCGTGTTTGGAAAAAGTGGTACATATCATATCGTGCCAACAGATAAGCAAAAAAACCCCCGGCAAATAAAAGGAAGTTTTAATTTAATTTCATTTATTTTACAAAATATAAATTTTAAAGCCTGATTCCGGAAAATAAATAGGTTTTAATTAAAAAATGTCCTCTTATTAATTGTCTTTAAAGTAGCAACACTTTTAAATCGCAAAATACAAAATAACTGAATATCTGGCAAATTTGAGAACATTTAGCATAAGGAAGTCGTTTAAAAAGATGCCAAATGAAATTATCGCTGAAATACAAATATGATTATACCACAAGAACAAAGTGAAAATAGCTCAAATTTAGCTCTAAAGCAGCATTTTTATCAAGCATCTTCAACATGGTAAACATATTTTTAATCACTAAAATCTCAGAATTGATGCTTCTGAACGCGAAAATATTCAATATTTTCGAAATCTTAAAGGATTTGGGAGAAGTTAAAAAATATATCAAATTATCCCCAAATAAATAAATTTCGAAAATACGAATATGTTTAAAATCCGAAAGTGCAGCGCCTAATAACGAAAGTATAAATACGGCTATAAGTCGAAGATGAAGCGCACAAGAAGTATGTTTTATCAGTTGCCTTCAACGTAGTACCAAATTCTTTTTATTTATTTATTTTGGCTTGTTTTTTTTTTTTAAGAATTCCGGCCAATTATACAATTAATATATTTTATTTAATCTTCTCAATAATATAAATTAAAAATAAAAGCCGTAATAAACATTAAATGTAATGACGGTTGCTCACAAGTTAATTAAAAACAAAATTTTACTGGAAAGTATGAAAACTTTGCAGAATGTGCCTTTTTGTAAGAATCAGGGCATAATTTACAACGTTTTAAATGGCTTGATAGTAAATTGTAAATTCGTTGCTAGCACGACCCACGAGTGTTGTTATTTTAGGAGTAAAAGGCTGTTTGTTACGAGTGGAAAGTGAAAATTGAAACGAATGGAACAAAGTCCTCAAATCGACATAATTTTTTAAACTACAGTTCAAGAAACGCTTAACATTTGGTGTTATATGATCGCGGCCCCTCAGTGAATACTCATCTCATATCTCATAATTTTATTAAACGCCATCTGAATTTTCTTTATATTTTGTCACTATACGGTTCTTCACAAGAAGGATTGCAAATTTTTAAATTGCAAAAACACAAACATGTCCACATCTGGCAAACCGATCTTTAGCATTTCGTTCAGGTTTTGAAAATATCACTTAATCACATAAACATCAATAAAACGTCTTACGTTAACATGCTTAAATAACTTTTCATATCTTGCAATACCTATTTGCATTAGTAAAAAAATGTCTCCATCTAGGCATACGCTTTGCAAATACTTAAAAAAATGTCTGAATTCTGTTCATGTATTTGAACGCCCCATTTTTTAATTGCATATACTTTATACGTTTGTATTATATATTTCAGTACCAGTTTGTGAAACGTCTAGGTCTAGAGCAATACGCAAGATTACACTACATCTGAATTCTTGACGTTTAAAGTTTTAAAAATATGGTGCTATAAAATCTATATTCCAGTTTTAATTACAATCAACTTATTTGTTGGTCTTCCATAAATTTTTTTTTATTTATTTCTGGCTTGTAATTTAAAGCCTTCCGGCCAATTATAAATAAATTATAATATGCAACAATTCATCTATTAGATTGAATCTGCTCAATATAATAAGTTAAAAAACATGTAATACAAATTAAACATAAAATTTATAAAAATATAATATGAAATTATGATCTTTAAAGACAAAAAAAGTATGAAGAAAAGACTAATTCAAAAGTTAGAAGTTAATCGGTATATAATCTGGAAATATAAGATAATCAGTATGTAATAAAGGCTGTTTAATTGAAAACAAAACTTTACAGTAAAGTCTGAAAGTGTTGTAGAATGTGCCTTTTATAAGAATCAGGACATAATTTAAAACTGTCCGTCCTTTTAAGAATGCAAAATAAAAGAATTTTTTAAATAATATGTACGAGTAAATAGACGGGTTACCAAGTTTCAGAAATAACCGTAACTTCTATTGTTAATATTTAAATTGTTTATTTTTCTAAGAAAGTGCCAATGCTTCCATGAAGTTTAAGCCCATCTCAACAAAAAAAAAAAAAAAAAAAGAAAAAAAAAACCAGTCAACTTTGAAACTATTTTCATTTTCGTGAAGACTTTCGAAAAACATTTTAAATTTTTTTTCGTCATTTAAACACTTTCCCTTATGTATCACAGTATAGTGGATTTTCGTATCACAAGGCTCTCTTCCTTCAACGAAAGAATTTCCTTTGCTAAAGCTAGAGAATTCCTTCCAAAGCAGTTGGAAACATATTTTATATATTGTATATAGTGTAGTTTGTAGTTTTCATGAATCTGACATCGCTACAGTAAACTGCCTGAATAGTTGTATTCGTTAAATATTGGGCTTTTGGAAATGTTCCCCGTTTAATCTCGACCATATTTCCAGGTTCAAGTCCAAGTGGAAGAACAAGAAATCGCTGATGAAGACGAAAAGCATCAAATACAACAAGCTACGACCCCTACCGAGGGTACACAACAACAAATTACAGCCCAACCAATGGCCAAAATTCGTGATACTTCTCGAAATCGACTGCAACGTCTGGGAGCCTTGTATTCCGACAGGGATGATTTGTCCTCCCCTATTCATCGCACAGAGTGTAACTTTAATGCAGAAGGAAAAGGTGAAGCTGAGTTGCAGGCTCAATCGCGCAAACCTAAACAGCGTTTAGGAAAATTGGCCGCTTTGGCCAATACTATTAATCAGTGGGAGGATGATATCTCTCATCACAATCCACACTCTGTAACAGCAACTGCCCAGTCGGCGACTACTGAGATAAGTATTAGCGGTCCCAATGTGCCTCCGCCCAAACCAGATCTACCAAGTAGAGGCCGCATTAGAGTTGAAAGACATATCCCAATTGAAGCTCCGAAGCCCTCAACTCCGTGTGCTAAAGTCGAAAACGAAACTACTAAGCAACTTAAATGGGACGCAAAAGTTTTAGACTCTTTGGAAGCTCAAGGATTCCAAAGACGAGAATCATCAACTGTCAAGGTTTCTTATGATTTCAAAAAAGACGAGGAAGAGCAACAAGAAATTCCATTACATACTGATAATAATAAAGAAGAAAAACGTACGGTTGGTAAATTAAATGTGAGTAAATTTGCAGCTGTGAATGCAACTAACGAGGATAAGAAAGACTCTCAGCCGGAAAAGAAAGCGCCCGCAATAAAGAGTGGTTTGGTATCAGGACGAGCTGCTATTTTTGAGTCGCAGGCTCAAGCAAGTCAGCAGCAACAAAAGCCGCAAAAGGATCCTACAGAGCTGTCGCTGAAAGAACGGATGAAACTATTCGAAAAGAACAAAGGAGAAGCACTCGTACCAAAGGCTGCCTTTGGTATGGCGCCGTCGATAAGCAAGATTTTGCAAGATTCGCACACTAAGAAGGAAGAAAACACGAAAGGTAAACAAAATCCAATGACACACATCGTGCGACTTTGAAAATCAGGTAGAAAAATCTAAATACTAATCCTAAAACCTTTTGATTTATAATATTTAGCACCATCTGCATCTGCTGGTCATATACCTGTGGTAAAATCAGACAATAAATTGCGTGACAAAGTGGCTGCTATATTTAGCTCAAAGAATGAAAATAAAATCAAAGAAGATATACGCAAACAACGTGAGGAAGATATGCAGTTACTGGCCAATCGTTTTAAAACACAGAAGGAAATTTTCAATCGACATCCGCAACAGGAACAAAAATCCTCCAAAAACGATGAGTTAAGTTCACTGTCGCAACAGTTACCGGTAAAAGCGGCGGCAGAGAGTTTTTCAAATACGGCGATGGCCACCAGTTTCTCGTCAAGGTCACGTGCACCACCCCCACCACCACCCCCGCCGGCGATTCTGAGTCAGAACGTAACAATTAAAAGAAGATCACGTAAGTTTTATGAATTTGCAAAAACGAAAAAAAAATTTAAACGACGAAATAATTAGATCATTGCGCTTTATGGTTGTTAATTGAGAATAAAATTAAATGCTCAGACTTAGGTTAGAAAAGTTAAAAATTATACATTAAAATTATATTATGCTTTAGAAACGACATTAGAATGCACATAAAATTAAGGGGATTACCTTTTTTGTATTGCTTACCTTTATAAATAAAGTTACATTTGCACTCTTCGAAGGCGACGTTTTCGGAAAAGATTTCGATCACAAGAACGAAATATCAACAAAGATCTGTTTTGGGCAAAGCACGTATAAAATACCATATGTTATATAATTAAATAATGATTACTGATTTTTCATTACCTTTCAAGACGGTACATAGCATCAGTATCAGTATCAGTGTTCAATGTAGAAACTCCTTTTTTTAATTTTTGCACTCAATGAATGTGTGGGAATGCATTTTACATTTACATATGTATTTGTCATATAACGGAATCCATAAAAAGTTTTGAATGCAAATTAGAATAAAATTTAAGTTGTTTTGCAAAGCCAGATATTGGACGTTACTCCTAGCATGCAGAAAGGGGGTTGCAATCTAGGGGACGACATAGATTTATTCTATTTACATTCTGTAAAAACTGTAACACCTGGGAGGGTTAGAGCAAAATAATTTGCATAATATTTCCAAATGATTATTGTAACTTCGTACTCATTTTGGAATGTGTTCTCACATTGTACAATTTTAGAAATAAATTCAAAATTTGCTATTATATTAAATGTAATAAACATCCGCAACATAAATTTGATATTATTTTACAAGAAAATTTTGAAATTTTAAGTTTTTTTTTTCTGAATTTTTATAGATCCATCACCATTTGAAAGCAATTCTTATGATTCTTATGATTTACCTAAGCATTATTTGACATTTGTTTGTTTTTACATATTTTAGCTGGCAATGAAATTGACGACGAGATCAAGCGCGCCCGTACCAAACGGTTGTATCCTGCTTTATCCGATTTGGAATCTAATGAATCCTACTCGGATAATGAGAATAACTTTTGCACGACGGCCACGGTTTCTGCCTTAAGTACAGCCGATGAAATGAAAATTGCTGCAACCCAGCCACTGCGTCCTCTACCGAACGCCAACATTGAGCAGGACAATGAAAATGAAGACAGGTGTGCAGATTGTTTCTATTCATGTTTACTCTTCTTCTTGTGTATAGAATAAACATCTAATTGTCTTAGTAGCAATAAGAGTAAAAGATAAGACTATTGAAGACCAAAATGTTAAATGTTAATATAAGATTTACTTATTTATTTATTGACTCATTTTTGAAAATGTTTTCTGTTCAAAATAAATGTTTCAGTTTGTTGTGTCTAATTCTTGACTTTGCTATAATTACTGATTGGTTTGCTTCCTTCTCTTCTTTATCACACGCATCAGTTATATGGAATCCGAAACAGAAGACAGCAGCGCTGGCATCTGCAATGGTAGCTTAGGACGTCAAGTATTGCAAGTCGTACAAAAGAACGAAAAACAATCAACCAAAATCAAGGTATGTAATGCATTTCCAAAGCACAGCAGGTGTGCTTAAAGCCCTCGATGGAGTAAGCGCGTGTGCGACTAAATACTTTATATGTGGTGTATGCATTTTGCAGGAGGTACGTTATGCGGAAAAGGATCAATATTACAGTGATGCTACCCTGGAATCGTCTATGAATTCTGAGTCGGAGGTATCCATGGGGGTCAATGACTATTTAAACGAAGCTTTGGATGAGAATTTAGACGGAGATGATGATATAACCCCAGAAGAAGACGATGAAAACAATAGCCGTATTTCCAGAAACGTAAGTAAGAATATTTAAAGGGAGTGATTAATTTTAAATAGTTTTTTTTCTGCATTGTCCCTTTAGAGCAAATGCACAACAGCTTCAAACAGTTTTAGTTTTCGTAAAGCTACAACTCCCAATAAGTATACAAACTGTGAGACTATTAATGAAAATACAGCAGAAAGTCATCAAACATCTACGACGGTCACAAGTCCCTCATGCACATCATTTATACAGCCAGTTACCTCAGAACTAAGTGTCAATAAGGAAGGTGGAAATATGGTGACTCTAGTACATACAGTTAGTTTCTACAGGCGCCAGCAAAATGCGAATGTAAGTTACATTTTATTTTATTGATATTGTAACTGTGTTGCTCAATTGCATTTAAAATATTTCGTCTTCTATCGATAATAATTTTAATTTGTTTCCCCTTAGGGTGCCTGTTCCACGCCCATTCGTAAAATATGCCGTGAACAACAAGTTTGGCGTTCTGCAATGGACAAATTGGAAGCCAAAGGTATTGATGCTGAAACGGTGCCACAACATAATTCAAGTGAAATTGAAGATACCGATGAGGATACACATTCTGAATCGGAGAATGACAACGCAAATATGGTGCAAGAAAAGATTAAAAAACTATTGGATGAAGTGTGCAAACAACAACAGATTATCGCACAGACAAGTCAGGCCTTAAATTTGTGTGCTGCTACAATAGAATTTTCAGGCTCCACTGAATCTGTAGAGGGTGAAAGACATCTGTTAGTAGCAAGTAAGTAAAAGTTTAAAATATATTATAAAATGAAAGATATACTATTTTTTTTAGTAGAATACATCTATATAACATTAAATAAAATAGGATCAGTATATATTCAATATGCGCGTTAGCATACATGCAGGTTTTAAAATTGTTATTTTCATTTCTGCAATGAAAACTTAACCGAAATTGCAAAATTGAACCAATTTTGATTCATAGTCCAAATTAAGCAAACAGTCATTTTTGTCAGCGATCATCAAATTCGGCTGACGTTCCTATCATGACAGCGCTGAGATAGTGTATCGTTATATGCGTTTTTAAATGTCCATAGACATTCGCAAGGCACCAGTACATCATTTGAATGTTTTTCAAATTCTCGGATATACTCAGCGAGAAAAAAATTTAATTTCTTCCGATTCCAAAAATTGAATGAGATTGAATTTTTTATTTAGCGTAGTTGGAATGATCCGATCTAGACGCAACGTTTTGCAGCGCTTTGTTCGATAACTTGTAGCCTCTCTCAAAGAAAACCTCATCCCCATTGGCAAAAAACTGGAAACGGACAATTTTCAAAAGGGTCTCTTGATGCGAAATTTTCATCAGCAATATCATTCGTCATATACCGGATTCAGCATCAATTCGCAGATGAAAATTAGGTCCAAGAGGTTTTCTTTGTCTTAGTTTGAGTGGGATCCAAACATCAAGCTTCTTTTCGTATCCAGCCTTATTTAAGTGATTGCAAACGGGTTTTTGTGCAATATTCAGCTTCTGAGCAATCTAAATAGTACCTACATGACGGTCGGATACGATGACTTCCATTATTTTATCGATATTCGGGAGAGTACTGGCGTTCGAGAGAGTGCTGCTGCTCTGACATCGATACGAACGGAGCGGAATCGAATCACATGATCCTAAGCCTTATTCATATTTTCGCCTTGTGGCTTGTGTTTTCTACTATAACTAAGGAAAACTGTAAAATATGGATTATTTTCTTCTTGCTCATGTTCATCGTTGACGCGCTCAAACAATAATTGGGTCAAGCAATATCAGAACAATTTGAGTATTTTTATGCGTACAAAATCTTATTTTTCGAGATACAAAACTGTGTAATACGCATTTTTGGCCTTAATAAAGGCTTAGTATTACTGCTTTTTTTTTTGGATAAATAAAAAAATAAAAATAAATAGATTTTTATTATGATGAATTGTTGCATATTGTAATTTACTTATAATTGGCCGGAACGCTTTAAATTACAAGCCAGAAATAAATAAATCTTTATCTATTAGAAAAATTAGATTTTTTTTACTATACCTTATATATATTATTGGTAATCGTACGACCTTTAGACAATTTATTGAAATCTCTTGAAATTATATTCTATGATAGAAAATTTTGTTTAAGAATCGTGTACGCATTTTTATTTTAGCGATTTTATATTTTCGTGATTTCTAGATTGGCAAAAGTATCTGTTACAGGTTAAGCCTGCCCATAGTTATTAATTAATTGAAATCACTTATCAACTTATGATATTCGAGTTATTTTCGAATATTTGACATTTTGTTTTCGAATTGGCGTCTTAGGATTTTAGCGGTTTTTTGTGAATATTTTTTCAATATCTTATTTATATAATAGTTTGATTAAGTCTCCATAGATAACTAATTTGGTTATTTTGAAAACTGAGGGTTTTTAACATACCCATCGCTGATAGTTATTTAAAAATTATAAAGTTTGATTCCAATCGGTTGCCATTATAAGAAGACTTTGCGATTTTCTTCCTTCAAAGTATCAATGGCATATCAAAGGCCAAATACTAATACTATTGGTTCGGTTTTCACAATCAACAGCAAATTTTGTCCCTGCGAACGAAACTATTTTTCGGTAGGTAATGTAATAGTTTCTCTGTGATTTTTAACTTTTTTATTCAACAATGTAAACTCTGCATATATTTATTATATAAGAATCGATTTTTAAGCACATTTCGTTCTTATAACAATTCCAAAACGTCTAGTTCAAGTAGTAATTAGAGGAATATAAATTATTCCACGTGGATTTCTTCTAGAATCCAATAT
Organism: Philornis downsi; assembly: GCA_019455685.1. Lineage (NCBI taxonomy): Eukaryota > Metazoa > Arthropoda > Insecta > Diptera > Muscidae > Philornis > Philornis downsi. Next base: position 4,737,957 of record JAHXMU010000057.1, on the reverse strand, counting down.
TTTAGAATTAGCTCCAAATGTCTGATTGTCATGTTAGTTTCATGCATCGCTTTAACATATGCATGTATTTGTTCTTTGAATATAAAGCTTAACAAATAATAATTTGCATTTGAAAATAATTGGCTGTGGAAAACGGAACCAGAGTGTAGAGTAAACATATGTATTTCAATCGTGGAACGGTTACTGAAAGCGTGAAACAACTTCTTGCTGTGGTGATTTACACGCCGCGGAAGTGTCAAGTCCAACATTTCAGTTACACACATTTTATCTCTGGTTATAATCATTGCCGTAGAAAGCCTAATAATACTAAATATCAGAATATGTTGCATTCTATTTGGTTAATTCTTAATTAATTTGGTTAACCTAATTGATGAATTGTTGCTTATTGTAATTTACTTATAATTATATAAAGGTACTTATAATAATTGGCCGGAAAGCTTCAAATTACGAGTCAAAATAATAAATTAAATTAAATGGAATTAATAAATATATTCGTAATGTTCCTTACTTCCAGCTCACCGCCGTCAAGCTTGCCTAGATGAAGTTCAGCGTCTTCGGGTAGAGAAATCTATGCGACCACTAGGTTCACCCAAGGAGAAGGGGAATTTAACTGTGAGGGAGATTACAGTGCCATTACGACAAGACTATATAAGGAAACTTGCGGCCGACACAATATCGGGTCATCATCTTGTCTGTCTCCTCAAATACAATGAACATGTTCTGGCAACAAGAACCGTACCCACTTTGCCCGGCTTGTTGGCAGTCAAGTTCCCCGATGTTCTGCAACTTAACAACGTTTTGGCCGATTTTAAGGTAACCTTAGAAATTTATGGTATGACCGCACAGCGCGAGGTTCTGCCACATGAAGTGAAATATCACATAAACTTGAACAAAAAGTCTGGTGTGAAGACACCAAAAAAGAAAACCGGCGATAACTGTTTGGTAATGCCACCAGTACAGAGCCCAGCTGGCCCCCATGTGGTTCGTACGCCAGCGTTGGTGCAATATGGTTTTGCTATATTCTCATTGAGAGAAATACAGAGAACTACGTGGACATTGACCCAGGTTTTAGGTGTGAGCCCTTTGGATGGTACTGTCCATATGAAGGTGAATTGTGAGCTTAGCCTGACGGTAGAATATAGAGGTTTTCTCACAATGTTCGAAGAAATTTCCGGCTTTGGAGCTTGGCACAGGCGCTGGTGTCACTTGGTCGGCACAATGGTTAATTACTGGAAATATCCTGATGATGAAAAGAAGAAGGCTCCTATTGGCTCCATTGATTTGTACACTTGCTCGTCACCAAAAGTCGCTTTAGCCCCCCGAGATATATGTGCCCGTCTTAATACAATACTGCTCGAGTGCCAGCGTCCATCTCTTGATACGGATCAGGAATCGTTAGTTATTGTGCCGAATGGACGCACCACCACCTTGCGTTACCTTTTGTCCGCCGATACAAAAGAGGAACGTGAAGAATGGTGTGCTTTCTTAAACAAGGCATTAACGTTGTTAAGAGCATTTGCACCACCGCAATAAGAGGATAAATAACATCAAGTAAATGGGATAACAAAGATGTACGATGTGCTTATAATTATATGTGCGCTTTTCGTTTGTATAGTTCGTCTCTGTCAAAACGTTTGCGTTACCCATCCATCGATTTGTGCTGTATGAAAGATTCATTTTATTCGTTACGACTACGATGAATGAATGACATCGATTCAAGTATTTACTTTTCTTGGCATGATATTCTAAATATCATAATAGAGAGAATTAACATATTTATTTATTAAGCTTGCATTAAGGTTTTTATAAATTTTTTAATAACAAAATAAAATTAGTTCACGAGAGCCTCAGTTCGTTTTATAACATGGTTCTTGTATCAACATAATTTCAATATCATAATCTCGTATAATCATATATTTAGATTATCGTTTAATATTTCTATACATTGTGTTATGAGATATTTGTATTAACAATATTCGTTTTATTAACAAGACAAAAATAAATGGAGAAAAGCTATCCAGAATGTTGGCGATATTTTAATCAAATTTTGGATGGGCGTGAAAATATGAAGAAAAATAAAATGCAAGGGAATTGAAAAATTGCTTATTAGTTAGATTGTAGAATCGTACCACAACAGCATACTTCGTTGCAACTTACAATGAGCTATCCATCAATATTTCTACCAGGAGAGGGCGGGCAGTTAGTAATTAAATGAATAAACCGCTAAGTGCCTTATAGTAATTTTTTCATACCAGCATCGACTTTGGCATTGTTAACTCGTAATTAACTCATCAATTTATTCAGAATGGGCTAAATCACGTATTGAAGGGAAATAAAGAATTTGCGGATATATCTTTTCCCTTTTAAGCGGGATAACAGAATGGATAAAGGACAAACCAGACATACGAGTAAGTATATTTAACTGACAATAAACTCACTTGTAGCGTACGAATATATATCTGAAATATTAAATAAGGCAGTAACGCTTCTCAGCACTTTTGGACTTGCAGAGTTATAATCATAAAACTCATAAACATTTTTCTTTTTATGTTGAACTTTAGCATTTAAAGAAACAAGAATAAAAGCACGCTTTGAAATAATACGACAATAAAACTGATCCGAAAACTGCACATTAGCAGAGTGAGAAGACATTAAGAAACAAAATCAATCAACGAGGATGATTGATGAACTACATCAAAATGTGCTGGCATATTGAATTTAGCGCATGTCTCCCTCACCTGACTGGAATGTCTCATATCAAATAAATTCTTTTTGAAGTCACCCATAATATAAATATCAGTATATCTTGCTATTACATTGGCAAATTCATTCTGTAAAGAATTAAAATCTCCATGAGTTAAATATACTATACAAAAAAATGTGTGCAAATTTTTATATCCAACATCAACTAATAACCGAGAAATTTTACTTCTACATATAAATATACAGATTCTTAATATGCTATCCGAGCTCTTGCCTTCGTTGCATAAACAGCGCACTAACTGAAATAGAAATGCAGATTCCAAAAAAAAATAAAAAAAATAAAATAAAATAAAAAAATTATATTAAAAATACACCAAAATGTTTAATTTTTGCTTTTTATTTTACTTCTTTTTATACATTTTTTCTTTCTGTGTATAATATAATATAATACATAGACATTTATTAACAACTTGAAGATTGAACATTTTGCTTTTTTTTTTGTTTGTTATTATTAATTGTATCGTTATGGTTATTACTAAATAGCTATTACAAGGTCGTGACAACGATAGTTGCATTGAGCATTTCCTTTAAGTTTTTAACGTGTGCTTTGTATGCATGAACGTTTTATACTCGTATATTTCGCTTCTATATGCCAGTTATTATGAGGACTAAATGTTTGTTATTTGCTATTTGTTGTTGTATTTTGGTTCATCGGTTTTTTGTTATTTTTGACAAGCAGACATTTAAAGCATTTAACAATTAGAAAAATGTTGTTGGTATTAACGTCTGTTGTATGTGTTGGCGTTTTTTTTAAATTGTAGATTTGTAACAGTGTTGTTGCTGCTTTCATTGTGAGCATACGAGTATGTTGGACATTTCGGGTATGTTAATATTCTCCGGTTTCCGGTAGCGTGTGAAAAATAGTATCCATTAATGAGGTTTAGTGCCAAATAAAGAAATATGAAGAAATTTTTAAATGCGCTTTGTTGAGTTTAATTTGGAAAAAAGGAAAACCTTTTCGACAGAAATATTGAAAGAGTTGTATTTCAATCTTCATGATTATGTATGGAAACTCGATGAGGTTGGTGATTTACTACAAAATGAATAATTTTCGTTATATGTAGGCAACGGTTCAATGTGTATTTCACTGTGGAACATTTTTGGGGTTTTTGTCTGGGGGGTGAGAAATTCCAAGTCAGGGTGATGGTACTAGATCAGTATAGTAAAATCCTCAAAGGGTTTCGCGTTCGTATGTGTCAGTTTTTTTTATGACCTTACATTTTCTCAGAATTAAGAAAAAAAGTAATAAACAAAAGGTTATTTGATTTTTATGGTTGCTGTAAAAAAACTGAAAAACGGTCATAAATGAAAAAAGGAAAGTGCACTTTTGAAATTATTTGGGTTTTTTCTGTTGGCTACCTGCATGATTTTTTTACACAAATTGCACCCACATTCATGTGTGGTCATGTTTTAGAACGTCAGTAAAATATTGAAAAATACGTATACGTATACGTAATATTTTTTACAACTAAGCGAAAAAACATCAAGATAAGGAAAAAATGTAAAAGGTCATAAAAAAAAACTGACACATACGAACGCGAAACCCTTTGAGGATTTTACTATACTGACCTAGTACCATCACCCTGACTGGGAATTTCTCACCCCCCAGATTGGCTGTTGTACTGTGTTTTCAATCGATATTTTTGCCATCTGTCTGATAACAATATTTCAATTTTCAACTCATCACATTCAATTTAACCAACATTTTTTTGTATTTGGCACAACCTCCGAATGGAGTGTGATAAATATAAATTCATGTTTCATATATTCCTTTGATTTTCTCAGGGATGAATCAGGTTTTAACAACTTTGGAAAGAAACAAAAATGGGTGGGTCGTAATAATAATCTGTTGGTTTCCCAATGTGAATGTTTTTGTACATAAATGTGGGGCTACCTTATTGGTGCTCTTGTCGTTCTGTCTTGCATTAATTGCTTTCCTTTTGTTTTGTTATTGTCATGTGTTGCTTTGTTATTATATGTAAATTGCTTTTAACAGGAATTGTTTTCATTTACAATTTCCAAAGTAATACCATTTTTGTGTGTAATTGTTATTATTGTTGTTACTGTTGTTGTTGACGGTGATATTGTATTTTATGTTACCGCTTTCATTGACAATCTATTTTTGTTTCTTTTATATATTTCTGTTTTTTTTTATCACTTTCTAAAAATTTGGCAAATTTATTTTCCATTTTACACATAATATTGTAATTAATCTTTTTATATATAAGTTCGTATGTATATGTGTGTATGCATGTGTATATGTATATATATATATATATGTATGTATATATAATATGTATATACTAATTGATATGGCTTTCTTTTCTGTTGTTGTTATAGTTGCAATATCATTTTGTTTACAAAAAAACTCCCTAAAATGTGCTAGCAAAAGATTTTCCCACTATCTCGAATGCCTAAAATGGTGAATACAATTTTCAATTTGGGTTTTCGAATATTGAGAAAATTCAATATTTGCCCCCGTTTCGTATTTCGAATTGAATCCATATTGAAACATTATCAGTTGTTTTTCTAGAAGCGATTTTTTCTTGAGTTGCGCTTTCACAAAGAAAAATGTTAATTTTTCTTTTTGGATTCAAGATTTGAATTTTACGAAACTTTAACTATTTAGTTAACTATTTTTTCCTTTAATTATAGGTATATTACTCTAGATTTTATAACATTTCAGTTTTATGTATTTTTTCTTATTCCTAATTTAATTTAAGCTATTTTGTTATTTTCTTTTTTATTGTGTTAACATTTTGTTGTTTTTGTCTAATTTTCTCTTAAATAACTGTCACAAAACTTTCGATACATCACATTTGTCGTTTTCCAGAAATGGTACAGATACATTTTAAGTAGTTGTAGCTACGAGTCTTCACAGCAAAACTCAGCAATTAAACAACGATCGAATTCAGTTTATCCTACAGAAATAAATCAGCGTCTATAAATTCTAGTAAAAAATTCTTCAAATGGGTTTTTTGTAAGTCTCCAAGGACAGAGTTGAACATGGTACCGGACAGTTAATTGCACGTTTAAAAATACTTTTTTGTTAGGAAGAGTGAGTTTGATATCTTTTCGAAGTTGATGTGTCTTTTTGGAATGGCACTGACCGAAGCGAAATTTTCGGTTAGATAAAGATTTTATTAAATCTTCTTCTTCTAGGAATCTTCGAACAATCCGTAGTAAATATGGGTCGTTTGTATTTTATAGAAATCATGGCATCGTATGGATCATTAGCTTTTATATCGACACCGACTGGGTCAAGACCATCAAAACAGTTATGCTATCTCAACGCACGAAAATTCTGTACATCATTTTCTATTGAAAATGAGGAAAGATCAAATTAAATTATTATCGATTTTCGTTTGATATTGAGGAAGCTATAGGGTTATCCATTTAGTGGTTTCAAAACCGCCGCTCTGGCAAGGCTGTCAGCTGTTGAGTACCTGTCGTCTAAAGTGTTATTTATTTAGTTAAAGGTTCGCCATTTACGAATATTTATCGTTTAACAAGCGAAGAACGCGTAAAAATAGTTAAAACTTACTATAAAAGTGCTAAGTTCAATGGAACAAAATTTACTTCAGCGATGAAGCTCATTTGTCATTCATTGGTTACGTCAACAAGCAAAATTGTCGCATATGGGTCTCGGAGAACCCAGAAGTGATTGTGGAAAAGCCATTGCATCCGGAAAAAGCGACTACCTCTAGAGGATCCATTGCTGCAATCAATCCAGAGGCTGTCATTTGAATGACATTACGTTTAGTACATAATGACATTTAGTACAAGCATTATAATGAAATAAAAGTTTCATAAAAATTATAGCCTTATGTGTGTTTTATTTAAATTTACTTGAAAACGAAAAATGAATATCGATATATAACTAAGAAATTGAAATATAATATTGAGGAAAGAAGATATGAAAATGCGATTTGACATTTAATATCAGGAAAACGTTAATAAAAAATTAGAAGTTCAATTTATTATTGATAAGATTTTTGTATTATATATAATAATATTAATGATTGTTATGCATATATAGGTATATTGGCATGATACAATTTTGGGCAAGAATTCTTGATTTTCAAGTAGATTTCAATATCAAATGAAGTTCCCTTTTTCAACTGAAATACCTATTTTCTGAAAATATAAAATAGGAAATCTAGTTATCACTTATTCTTTTCTTAATAGCAATATTTTCTGCATATACAGGGTGGCGCAATAGAACGTACATATTTAAAAAATAGATTAAAAAATAAATACAAAATGTATGGTTAAAATAAATCTAAGGCATTGTAGAGTAATAAATGGAGTTTATTTTTTAAAAATAACATCATCTAAATGGTGACCCTCTCTACGACGGCACTCCTCTAACCGCAAACGAAAATTATTGAAAACTCTATTCAGTAATACTGGTGTAATGGCTGCCATTTCACCACGGATATTCTCCTTGAGCTGAACGATGTTTCTTGGATTATTACTGTAGACTTTGTGTTTGAGGTATCCCCACAAAAAAAAGTCAAGAGGCGTCAAGTCAGGACTACGTGGGGGCCATGGGATATCACCTCTTTTCGAAATCAGTCTGCCAGGGAACACCTGCTTCATCACCGCCACATGGAGTCATTTGATGTGTGACAGGTAGCTCCATCTTGTTGGAACCAAGTTCTGGAATTCACTATTCTTGACTTTTAATTTCTGGAGCCAAAAATCCGTCCAACATCTCAACATAGAGTTCCGTATTAACCGTGACGTTTTGGCCCAGCGCATTTTCGAAGAAAAAAGGAGCAATTATTCCTCTGCCAGAGATTGCTGCCCCTACTGTCACTTTAGGACTATGCAATGGTTTCTGGTGTTTGATTTTGGGACTTTCACTGTTCCAGTAACGACAATTTTGACGGTTTACGAACCCATTCATAAGGAAATGAGCCTCGTCAGAGAAAAGGATATTGTCAAAATTGGAAAATCGATTAAGCATTTCATTAGCAAATGCGAGCCTTGCTATGAAGTCAGACTCTTTCAATTCTTGTGTTAATTGCAGCTTATATGGATGCAGTTTAAGATCCAATGTTAAAATTCGTTGCAAACTTCGTCGCGATAATTGTAAGACAGACGATCTCTTGCGAGTCGACATTTGTGGATTTCCTCGTACTGACTCCATAACTCTCTCAACATTGTCTTCGGTCCTAGATGTTCTTGGGCGACCATTTGCTTGTGGTGTAAATGTTAAACCGGTCTCTTCAAAACGCTTTACCCATATTTTAATTAAATTAGCACTCGGAGCTTCACTAATTCGCCGAAGTCCATATTTAGCGCAATATAGTCGCCTAGTAGCAATATATGAACGAGAGTTCTCGTAAAATGCGCGCACGCAAAATGCGCGACGCTTCCTGTCGAAGTGATTCATAGCGACTAAAATTCCATGAGCCCGCCAACCCAACGATGTAGGCGTCCCCCGCCGGCGCCTTTTCTACCCCGCAAAAAAAGATGATGCAATATGCACGTTCTATTGCGCCACCCTGTATAACATAAATTCGGATTTTCGATTTCCCAACTTTAAGTGAGATTTCTCATTTTGAACTACAATTTTTAATATTATTATTTCTTTTCTTTTCTCAATAATAAATTAAAATAATCAATCAATAAGAGATCTCCGCTAAAAATTGGTCGTGATACTATCAATTTCAATTAAAAAAGTTGCGCATTCAAAGCCTTCGGTAATGAGGATAGTGAGGGCGTCACAAACGAGGCGACCATGAAAGGATCAGGTTGTTAGGGCTATTAAAAAGTGAGAGGATCGCAGAGGAACGAAGCGCTTTAAATTCTTTTCAATGAGTGGTTTACAATTGAAAAAATGTTAGTATAGAAAACAGTTATTTTATACATGAGACTACAATTTGTTTACTACAAACATAAAAATTGTGTTTTTTCAAAAGAAAGTTTGTTTTATTTTTTAAAATGTAGAAAGAAAAAATAGAAAAATTATAATGTTGAAATTTTTCGGTGATATCAATCAAAAATTTGATATGTACATAACTGATGGATCTTCAATATTTTAGTCCCTGATTAGTTGATGATTAGTTTTCGAGTTCGATACATGTTGCCTTTGTCCACTTTTTCGGATAATCTGGGTAAGGCTATTATAAGAAATCCTAGTTTTTATCCGTGTTTTTTTTGCCATATATCAAAAACTACAGTACAGCAGAGAAACGAACTTTCGTCGTAGATAATAATACAATTTTTCCAACCTTAATTGTGATCCATTATTAGATATTGTTATTGTTGAAATCTACCACGAATCCGAAAACTAAAACTTTGTTTCTGAAAGATATCATTTCTTCTTATGGAAACCTGCTGCGTAAACTTTTGAATGGAATGATTTGTTTTCTACTGAATTGAATTTGATTCACTTCCTTGGAAACCTATATTTCTCTTTCTGTACACAATAATATTTATCTGGTATTTAAAATATTTACATGGCTCTTATCTTAGAAATAACATGAAGTGTTTTAGAGATATGGATGTTATACTGTAGAACAACATTTTCTTGAACATTTTTTTGTGGCAAATATTCATTTCTCAAAAATATAATTCGCCGCTTCGAAAGAATCAGAAACATAAAATATTCCTCATCCTAATACTCCTGTCACACTTTTCCAGTTTTTTTTTTTGCATTTTCTATGATTTCGTTGTAAGGAAAAATACCTATACATAGTTTTGCAAGTGCGGCGATAATTTTTTTAATTTAAAATGGGAAAAAGTTGATACATCTATGGGATGTAAAGTCGAATTTATATTGATATCAGTTATGTTCACGAAATTGCGATAAGGGTGATATGCAAACCACTTTATATAGAAAATAAGACATCCTTTATATAAAAGAAAAATAATGAATACTCATGTTTAACCTCGTAACATTAAAACTTAACTTAGCTTGATATTGCTTATAACAAATCTTTTTACCTATACAAATTTATTGTTCTTTTTGAGCTACAACTTCAAATCGATTGAATGCTAATTGCTGCAAATGTCTGTAAAGATTTCGTGATAGTTTTCTAAATTTCTGAAGTCTCTTCCAGTACAATTTTCGTTTGTTTGATTTAACAGTGATCAACCTTTGTTCTTACGATAGTTCAACATTTTATATTCACTTGAAATAGAGCATTATCTCTTGTATTTCCAAGGCAATAGAATAATTTCTAATCGGTGCATTTTAATAGCTACGAGATTAGTCTTTGTTTTTTATCTAAGCAGTGAGTGAGCTAAATGCCGTCTTCTGCCTACATGCTTTTTGAAAGACTGGTTCACTTAGCTCTGGTTGTGTGGGGAAATGGGATAATCTATAGTTTTCCTTTTAACCTAGTACAGAGTTAAGTTACAATAAAATTTCCTCTTAGATAGGACGATTTAATCCTTGGTTACTTGCAAATAGTGTTTCATCTACTTCTTGCATTATTTTGTAATTGTTGTTGTTTGATTGGCAGTGTATAAACCTAAAATATTTTATATTTGGCAACACATTTTGGTTAAAAACAAACGAAAAACAGTGTTGTATTTCATTGGAGTTTCGTAGGTGGTTGTTTTTTTTTTTTACAAAAAACACAAAAACTTTAAAAAATGTTTGAGTGTGTGCGTTTTTTTCATATAAAATTGTGCCGCTACTTGGGAGGGAAATCGAGTGCCGCTGGTGGATACAAAACATTTTGTATTAATAACAAATTCATAAATATATGAGAGAAAACAACATAGGTTTCTAACTTTTTTCTTCGCATTATAAGCTAAATATTTAATAAAGCCCATGAAAATATCGTGAGTTTTGGTGTGGTATTTGTAGTTCAAATACGAGTATGGACAAGCAATACAACGTCAAATCCGACACCAGTTTCCCAATTATTTTCAATTTCGCTAAAAATTTAACAAAAAATATATTGCAGTGTCAAAGATGTGTGATCGATCGCATTATAAATCTGTTATTATCTGCTATGTCGAACAATCGAAATAAATTGTTTACGTTGTTTTTAAAAGTGTTGGGCTATCAAATTTCAGAAAAATAAAAAAAATTTAGAAAAGTAGTTATTTTACTTACAACCATTTCATTGATTAATTTTAAGGAACCAACAAAGAGAAAAATTTAATACATAACAAAAAAAAAAAAAAAAAAAATAATCGTTTGTACTAGTTCTGTTCTGACGTTAAGCAATTCTAAATTAAAGTGAAAACAATAACATTTCTGCATGTTCTTTTCACGAGTAATAAAGTCCACGATACCATATTTCCCCGTGAATAAATTTAGCGGCGTTACCAACCTTTTTGATTTTAGTTTCCAACACTAAAATCGGAAGAGCAAATACTTTTACCATAATATGTTTGATGTTATATTTGCAAAAAAAAATATATATTTTTTTGTATTATAATTTCATTTCAGAAGTTTACAAATATATTGTAGAACACATAACGATGGAAAAACCATTTCCAATTCCGATTTCAGTGTTGAAAGCCAAAATAAAAGAGATGGCATTGTCACATAAGAAAAAATTTGTTGTCTTGGGGAAAAATTTAGCATCAAATTCTACGACAGTTATTTTTATGAAGTGGCATTATGAAAAGTCTGCATAGTATAAGCATTTAGGCTGAAATGATTTGCAAATTCCATTCGAAGGCTAGTAAGCAACTTAAACGCATTTTTAATATTCCATTTGCAGAAACTTCATAGATTTCTTTACAGAAAAAGTAATGCTGCTTGAGGCGAATCTAGAAGGCGAATCTTCTGAATCCGTCTTTAATAGCTGCATATTTGTAAGTGCCCAAGACTATAAAAATGGGGATTCATTCCGAATCGCTATAACTGAATACCGTCTCGTGATCTATTCAGTGAGACTATACTTAACGACTACTAATTTCGAAGGTGTATCGACTTTTTTAAATGTTGCAGAAATATTTTAAATTTTAAAACAGAGATGCCGATTAAATTGGAGGCAGCTGAGCTCGCACAAAAAAAAAAAAAAAAAAAAAAAAAAATTGATAATTGGTTTCCAAAAAGATGTTTTGTGTTGTAGGGATAAATTGTCAATAATAATAAATTGGTCAAAGCTCATAGCGTCTCTGTTATAAAGTAATTTGACCATAAAATTAGATTCAAGTCGCGTTATCAGTATTTTCCAACTTTGTTAACCTTGCGGTATTATATGAGCCGTTGTAGCCACAATGGTGTAAGACAACTTTTAGGTAAAAGTAAAAAATGTTAATTAGATATTTTTTCCCAAATCTTTTATGAAAGTACTTAGTAGGCTTTCCAAAATAATAAAATTTAAAGTCAGAACATATCACAATAAAACCATTACGACAATCTAAGATTCAAGCCGACAAATTAAAACAAACGCTAAATTTGATGAAAGCCGAAAGTGTGACATGTAAACTCCATAGTAGTTTAGAATTTAATATAAATATACATTAAGCGAACAGGGCAGAGGTTCTATAGTCTCAATACAGTGCAGACGTCTAAGGAATTTGTCGATATGAAGCCAAAGGTGCTAGTCAGAGACTATAAAACATCCCACAGAAGAAGCTAAATTGTTTAGCTTTTAGTTTTATTCTAATCTCATACTTTTTAAGCAGTGAAATTAAAATTCTAGAGGTCTGTTTCGCCGAAAAAGTCAGACTTTCCCGTTGCAAGTTCTATGTTCAGCGTTGTAAAATAATAAAACAAAAAATATAAATAATAAAATAAAACTTATATTGTACTCTATATACAAAGAAATAAAAACGAAAATAGAACACGTGAAAAATTAAAACAAATTAGTAATATAACAAAAATTAGTAATATAACAATAAAAAATATTAAAATTATATTTATATACTTTGTTCTTTTTTTTTTTAATACAAATTAGCGATTTTGTTTAAGTAACACAATCATAATAATTTTTGGCAACCCATTTTTGAATTTCCATCCCTTTGAAGCGGCGGCGGCCACATTCCCTTGTGTATTTCAAATTCAAAATAATTGTGTCACTTAAACAAAATCTATACGATCCTATGGATTTCCTGTGTTGCCCGTTATTTGTGCATTTTGCCGCCTCAAGTCGGAACTAATCAAAGCGGTGATGATGGTGCCCACTATCAGCATAATGGCCATGGTGATATTCGCCGTGATATCGCCATAGTCACTGAATAGCCACGAGTATAACGAAGTAAAGATGATGCCAAATACTTGAGATGCTGCATTCAAGAGGCCGGATGATGTCCCTTCCGGCTCGGGGTAGGTCAGTTCAGCGGCAAATTCAAAGCCCACTGGCAAATAACCTGTCATAAAGAATCTGCAAGGAAATGGCGGAAGTATGCACAAATAGCAAGGCAATGTTTAGAATTCGAGAATGAATATATAACTGAAACACATTTTCGTGCTTATGGTAATCTTACCCCAATAAAGATGCCGTTACATAAACGACAGCAATACTTCCGGTGTCCAATGTAAAGGCAAACACCCACATGCCCACCATAGAAAATGCGTACACAGCCAATGTCGTTTCCCTACGAGGAAGAAGAAAGGACAGATGAAAACGATGAACATACAAATAACAACAAAATTGCAAAAACAAAAATAGTTGAGCTTCGCCACGGGCACGCAGGGATTTGGACAGTAAAGATTGGGTAAATAAGTTCATTCATTGGGGGAAGTATTTGGAAACTATTTCTCATGATTCGAAAGTCAAACAGTAATGATATGATGTGAGCTAAACGTCCTTAAATATATATACATTAAATTTTATGTGACTTTAAAAGTGAAGTTAAGTATTGTTTGAAATGTAATTGGACGACCAATTTATTTGCCTTATTTAATTATTACTGAAATTATAAAAAATCAGATGTTTCGTTACAGCATATAAGCAAGATGTGTACAGACTTTTTAGATCTAGGACCAGACTTGACTTCCAGCAAAATTTTGATCCCCACATATCCCATAGTTCTTTATATGTGTGGAGCGTGTATTTACAAGTAAACGTAACAAATTCTACTACTATATGTTTTCCATTTTGTAAGTACTTTAATAAATACTTTAAGACTAATATTCGTACTTGAAATATTTCATTACTAACTTAAAAGTAAAGTGGAAGCGCGACTTTTACCTCTGTTCTGACTTTAGAATTTTCTCAATCACAACCTATTTCAGTACGTGAGAATCTCTTGAATAACATGAATATATCATCTTGATGATCAATCCGTAATTTTGGGCGCAGTAACATATTTTTAAAAAGAGGAGTGTTACCATCCAATTTTTCGTATGACAAAGTCCTTCCCATATCAGTATCATTGGTATGAAATCTCATATTTATATCTGTAGTAGTTCAGGAGAAATGACCTTTTAAAATGTTAATTTTACACATGGTAATAACAGAAATGTGACACATCTCTTCTTTATACCTCTCACAGTTCATTGAATATAATCGTTCAAAGTTGTTATTTGTCTTCCTAACCTACGTTTTCTTCTTGGCCAACATTTATGTGTTGTGAAAACATCTTGACAATCGGCCCATTAGTTTAGACGTCTATTTGGATCAAAGATACAAAAAGACTAATATATAAATATATATCGTTCAATTTTATATACACGCATTGATGGCCAGATTGATTCTTCTTAAAAAAATATTTTCTATTTAGAGAGTTTGCTAAAGGGTGATATTTCGCAACTATGAATTGCCCGCTTAAAAAGCTTAATAGCATTGATGAGAAACTAACCTATATATATTGGCTTCTTGATGTGGTTTGAAAGCATGCTTGATAATTTTGATTAATTACAAAAGGGGAAACAAGAATCAGGTCGGCATGTAAATCCTCTTTAGAGATTACACAGTCGTAGAAACCCTAACGATGTCGAAACTTTCCAATAGTCACACTTAATGTACTTATTTTTCTGCTATTTTACAGATGCTAACGAAAATGCATTAACATTGGTCCAAATTTTCTCGTTTTTTTCAAAAACCAAAGCTGACCAGTATAAAATTAGCTATTTATGAAATGTAAAAAAATTGGTCGTCCCTTGCAAATTTTTTTTTAATGCTGCACACCAAGAACGAAAAATAATTTAAGGGTTGAAGTATCGTCATATTAATTTTTTTCTGAATTAAGCCATTGTTATATCTACATTGCCTCAATTGTAGATAGTTGTTGTTCTTCCTTAAAATTGTTCTTAAAACTTTAACTACCAAAAAGATTAACCACAACCTGTACAATATCGAAATGTGACTGTGTACAATTTTCTGAAATTGTTTATCCGGAAAAACGATGTTTTCAACATCATGTACCAAACCTTTTGCACTGCACCTCGTATGCTATCATAACGTGATTGTCATGCAAAATGGTGCATAAAAGAATAAATAATAATTCAATTTTTATTCTCATAACGTAAATATGTTAGAGACAAGAAATTCTGCAACATCTTGGTTGTTTGGGTGGTTGCTGTTTTCCTTTGTTGTTCTTCTGCTCGAGCTGTTAAAGGAGAATGAAATATTAAACGAACAGCATTTGCATTTTACACAGAGGAAGACCAACAACCACAAAAATAAATCCCCCAAGGAAAAAAGTGTTTCTTCCACATGGAACACCATCGCGTGCGATTAATATGCAATATTTTGTATGAAAAACTATTATAAAATATACGGCCCACTGATCAATATGTGTGCAGGAAGAGAATTTTCTCATATGTAGTTAAGAAAGAGGTGCTTTCACACACCCGTACATGTCGATGGATTTAACTAATCTTGGAGAAAAATCCTATGCGTGGACGGCTGTCGGTAGACTAAAATTTTCAATAAAATTTATTATTGTTGATACCGAATGCCTGAAAGCGCAAAGAAGATCTTAAAGCAGTTGCTTGTTTCAATCGTCAAAGGACATATATTTTTCTGCAGTGGGCTTAATGAGCAGCTGGATTCCTATTTTATGTAAATACATTTCGATTTATATTCACAAGGAATTCGAAGCGAACTAAAAATACTAATAAGGTAGTGATTAACGACAGAAAGCAAGTCTAACGAAATTAAAATGTTTACAAATAATTTGGGGGAGAAAATTAAAAATGATTCTTTTGGGGTTTTTCTTTTTAAATAGAGAAACTTCCATAAACTTTTTATAGAATATTTATGGCACACTTTTTGTTGCTGAGAAACCAACTACGTTTGTGTTATCACATTTGAGAAATTTTGTTCGAAATTAAACAACAACAGTTGGAGAAATTTCTAAAATTGTTTAATCTTTCCTGACAGTTTTCAGTTTGAATTTGGAATTTGAGATCGCAAATTGTTTAAGAAAATGATTTCAGAAATATTAATATTTTTTGTGATTGATGATTGGAAGGAGTTGAACTATCATATAAAATTGGTTTTCTAAATAGGGCGGGTCGAAGTTGGCAGTTTAGGGCGGTCAAGTTGTATTGGCGGCTTCTGGCATATCTATCGTTTATTATTCAGTCACTGATGCCAAATCATACATGATTCACTAGCACTTGAAAATATGATTAAATTTGATTATCAAAATGACTGTTCACTAGTGCGAAAGTAGAGCGCGTTACGTCCATTTTACGACAGATGCGGTGAGTCTATAAAGTCGACTGGCCAAATTCGAGACAACAGGTACGATTGGTAAGAAATCAACCGACACCGGTATGTTAAAGTAATGTTAGATTCACCGAGAACATTGCCGGTGTCCGTGAAAATGTGCAGGAGAACCTGAGGCAGTCGATTCCTCGCTGTGAACAAGAACTTGAACTTTCGCGGATTTTACCTTGGTGAATTTTGCTTTGGAACTTTGGTTTCCGCCCGTGAAAGATCTAACTAACCCAGGTGCTTAAAGTTAATGGCAATAGACAAAGCCGTCTGTTCGCTGACTGGGCTTGGGAGCTTTTAGAAAAGGATCCCAACTTATCTGTAGACACGAGGCCCCTTTTGGATCTATGGATCACAGATCTATGCTAGAGAACCGTAATCGACCGATGCTATCAAAGGCCACGCAATGTAGGTTATTATTCAAATTCTGCCGGTACTATGCGGCAGAGCCATTGAAAGCTTGATTTTTCAGATCTGCTAAGGCTTTTCATTTCAATTTCGGACAGCCTTACTTCGACCATCTTTTATAAGACAAAAAAAAAGTGTTTAGTTAATTACATTACCATGTTTTAAAACATTTTTATAAATACTAATTTGCGTTTAAAATCACATAAACTATTGCAAAGGAAAGTGATTGAGTGATTCTTGAATGTATATGTAATTCTTATATCAGCACGATTCACAATACAAAAATGTGCCAATACAATTGATAAGGTGTTGTAAAAATAAATCTATTATTTCTGAATGGCATTGAATTCTTTAGTTAGCATAGTTAGAATTGTTTAATTTAGGTCAGTTACGCATCCTTTTGTTCGATCACTTGTTGCCATTTTGAACCTATAATTCTGTTACGCCTCTCTCATAGAAGCCTTCGTCCTTGTTGGCAAAAAAACTGAGACAGTCGCAAAATCAACCGCCGTAAACAAGAACAGGTGAAAATTACTTGGTATCAGATCCGGACTATAAGGTGAATATATAAGAAACTCCCAACCTAGCTCTCGGAGCTTCTGGCGAGTCGTTATCAATGTGGCTTTGTCCTGATGGAACACAATTCCTCTTTCATTGACCAAAGCTGGCTGTCGATTCTGACGGTCGATTTGTTGACAGTAAGGAACTAAATTAAGACTTTGACCGTCGGAGAGCAGGTCAGATAATTTCCTGCCAATCCAATCAACTACATAATAAAATATTCCTGATTGCCAATTCTGGCGTGGCCACCGTTTTGCTTTTATACCGATTTTACTTGACGTTGCCATACGCTTCGAATATGAATCGATTTTATTGTGATTCCCCGGCGTGAGACTTTTTTGCGCTAATTCATGTGGCAACCACACATCGAGTTTATTTTTGCGTCTAGCCTTATTCAAGTGGTTCCAAACGGGGTTTTGTGCTAAGTGTAGCCCCTGGATAGTCGAAACAGTAGACTTGACGAATTCCGCTATTCTATCAACATTTCCGACAGTATCGCTTCCAGAACGTGGTGCAACTTTGATGTCAAAATAACTGGGATGGAATCGACTAAACCAAAACTGCGATTGGCTGTTACAGGACCATAATTACTATTCACATTTTCAGCCGCCTGGCCCGTGTTTCCGTCTTTATTGAAAAAATGTCAAATATGGCTAATTTGCTCTTTGCTTTGCTTTGGTGCCCAAACAATACTGAGCCATATCATCACAATACAGTCTGGGTATACTTTTTGATAACGAAATTATATCTTTTTAACGCCATCTAACGTAACACGATTAGACTTATGCAACATGAGACACAAATTACTAGACACTTCTAGTGGAAAAATAATGAACTTCTTTTTATTACGTCTTACGTGAAAAATGTAATTTAATGGTCTATTTATAGCAACGCGAAACGGCAAAATGCAGTTAAATGTCGAAAAGTCAAATAGTTGTGTCGACAGATTCTAATGAAAACACTTACACTACGTAGAGCGACATGAATCGCAATCGATAGAGAAGCATTTCTGCTGCGTATTGCAATTTTAATTAAAGTATCAGTTATAAAAGATTTAAAAATGATGATGAAAATAATGATTTTTTTTTTTCATCTTAATTCTAACGTTTATTGACCATCGACAATGAATTAAGAAAGTTTTTACCAACCGATCCTTTTCAATATTATTTAAAATGACTACCAATTGTTTTAATGAATTCCATTGACAGACATATGATTCACAAATTCTTATGTTATTCAGCACACATTTGAATGACAGTGTGAAAAAAATAATAAATATTATATTTATATGGAATATTCGGAGTGATGGCTGCCCGCAGTTTTACTTACATATTTAGGACATTGAGACGTATTATTAATATTATTTTTGTTTGTTTAACACAAAATTCAACAGTACTCACTTAAATTTATGACTCCTATCCAAAATAATGCCTGATATCACAGAGCCCAACATGCC
The DNA here is from genome assembly GCA_019455685.1 of Philornis downsi. Taxonomy (NCBI): domain Eukaryota; kingdom Metazoa; phylum Arthropoda; class Insecta; order Diptera; family Muscidae; genus Philornis; species Philornis downsi. The sequence continues at coordinate 4,719,177 of JAHXMU010000057.1, read as the reverse complement.
GGACAACACGATGGCCAAACCAATGCGGCCCGTATCCACCTCATGACCGGGAAAGTATTTCAATACCACCTACAAATGTAAAGGTAAAAAGGGAAATCAAGAAGAAAAAAAGAAAAACAATAGAAAGATTATTAAACGCAATAACATTGTTGTTGGGTTCAACCATGCTCTGATCTGATTGCGTTTACAACTTACCGGATTTAGGAGCGTTGAAATGGCGTAAAATACACCCACATTCATGCCGTATGAGATTAGGAGCAAAATGTAATTGCGATTCAACATTAAGTTCTTCAATGATTTTCTAAAGGAGATTTGATTTTGTGCTTCGATGGAGCCTGGCAGAGCGACTTTCTGGGCGGCCGAGGGTGGCGTTGGCGGTTTATCTTGGAAAACTAAATGAGAGACAAGAACAACAATAGCATAAATGAATGAAATTGTGGCCAGAAATACTACGTTATATACTGTAAATATTTGACAAGGTTACTACTTACACAACACCATTAAAATGGCTATAATGGTTGTCGCACCAGCCACGTTAATAAACATCCATTTCAGATCATGCCCGACGAGATCTAAATCTTCATTATTTGCCACCAGCATGGGAGGTAAAACAAAGCCTAAGGCAACACCCAGCTGGAAAACAACGAAAAAAAAAATAGAATAAAATTAAAATTTTTTGTCCTGCGACATGGACAGTTAAAAGCGACCATATTTTTGCAAGCTAAAGCTCTACTCCTTCTCTTCGTCCGCCTGCTCATGATACGTTGGATTGACTCTTACTGCTGAATGTTTTATAGCCGTGGAACGCAGTCATGCCACTGGTAAAATTGTTTTCCTTTTTGCAGTTTCTGTCATTTTTTAGCTGTTTTTTGGTCTGTATTGTCTGCCCACGAGTAGTATCCAGAGCACTGATCACAGCTCTGTTTGTCGCAGTATCTGCTCTAATGCCTATTGAGCCATTTTAACAAATGACAGTTTTATCTTTTGGCAAATTGTTAAAGGCATATGAGTGACACATATTTCGATAGTCACACATCATAAAGAATAATGGCCATGCCTTTTTTTAATGAAAAAAGAACCCGACGTTGGAAATGGGAATTAAAAACTACGCTGGCGCTATGGAAGCGCAGTGTCCATGGCAATAATGCTCAAACATAGTGTGGGTGCTCCATTTGCGACAGACCGTGAATGGTGTTTCATAGCATTGAAGAAAAGTCTGTTGTTGCACTAGAATTACATAGTAGAACAGTGAATATGGGAACTGTTTTCGAGTACATCTATATATAATTTTCAATTGGAGAAATATCAAATTAAATTTGAAATATGTTTATTTGGTATTTTGCCTAAATAGAGATTAACTTGCTGCAAATATAGTGATAGTTCAATAACCTACAAAAATTGCATGTCAAGTTGCAAAATAGAAAGATTTTCGAAGTTCTAAGATAATGGATAAGACGAAATTTGTCAACATTTTCATATTTGTTGAAAATTTTTCAAATATATTAACCCACAGGAAAGGAATTTCGAAATCGGAAGGGTTTAGAAATTTATTTAGTTAAATAAATATGATAAATACAACAAATAAAAGAAAATATATAAATAGATAAATAAATAAATGAAATAAACAATTTCAAATTAAATTTGAAATATGTTTATTTGATAGTTTACGCAAATAGAGACTAATTTGCTGCAAATTTCATGATAGTTCACTAACCTACAAAAATTGCATGTCAATAATTTCTAATTGTACAGGGTGGCGCAATAGAACCTGCATATTGCATCATCTTTTTTTGCGTGGTAGAAAAGGCGCGGGCGGAAGGAAGCGTTGT
>JAHXMU010000057.1:4704195-4717338 GCA_019455685.1 Philornis downsi | reverse complement strand
TCAAGGAGAATATCCGTGGTGAAATGGCAGCCATTACACCAGTATTACTGCAGAAAGTTTTCAATAATTTTCGTTTGCGGTTAGAGAAGTGCCGTCGTAGAGAGGGTCAGCATTTAGATGATGTTATTTTTAAAAAATAAACTCCATTTATTACTCTACAATTTATTTTAACCATACCTTTTGTATTTATTTTTTAATATATTTTTTAAATATGCACGTCCTATTGCGCCACCCTGTAGTAGAAATAACCTTACATGCTTTTTACGTTGGCAAACTTATTTCTTTGATTTGAGGTAAAGATCGAATGTATGAATTTGAGCACCTCATGTTTTAGAGAGCTCTATAGATTTTTTGTGAAGGTGAACAACGTAAGTTTTGATAGATTAGGTCAAATGTTAACTGAGTTGCCAGAAGATAAAATGCTCTAATTATTCATTATTTCAGCGGGCAATGCACGGTTTTTGTTTCGCTAATAAATACAAATTTACTTAATAAAATAAAAAATTGAAAGCATAAAATAAACAATTGCAGGAATCTATCGATTATTTTTTTCCCGGTTTGAAGTCAAAGCTAGCATGAAGATTCTGAAATTCCTAATTTTGGCAAATCTCTTTTCCAGCACCGAGACATTCACTTCTCGTTTTGCCTTCATTGTTATACCAACCCTTGACAGATAACGCTTTTGCGTTCAAATAAATTTTTTTATGTGTTGATTACGATACCAAACAATAGCTTAAGGGAATCTTTGGATTTGCATTTGTGTGGGTGTGTGTTTCCGTAGCTGCGTATGAGCGTGTTTGTTGGTATGAATGTTTTGGCCATAAAGCGAGGATGTTTTTAAGTGTGTTTGCTGCTTTGAGTTCGTGTATGTGTAAAGAGTTAAAAATTATATTGTGAAGAAACATAAAATGCAACTTTTCATGGAATTCTCTTTCAAGTTCCGTTTATATGCGTTATGGATTTTTTGATATTTAGCCGAACAATAATGGCGCGCAGGCTGGCAAGAAGCAGGGATGGATCGGCAGTGGTTGGATACAAAAGAAGAGGAAACGATAATAACATTTAATGCAATAACCGCCTTTAAGGCCATGAACAACGTTAACAGACTAAGAAGCTCTTTTAAATTGTTACCAATTAAAAGCAATTCCAACGGAAATGCTCCAGAAAATTAGTCACACTAAATGGGGGCGGCAGGCAGAAGACAACAGAGGAACAACAAAGATGTAGAATTTTTGTGTCCAACATTTGTCGGATGAAATTTATGTTCACTTTGTTTTCGGGGCTGCAACTATTTTAGCTGAAGAATAATGTTGCCATGAAATTGCAACAGTGCAATCGCGCTCAAACATATTTTCGCCTAGCTTTGCATATTCTTAATAGAGTTTCCTTTTTGTCGGTTATCGTGCTTTGCCCTCCTGGCTATTTTGCTATGCACTTTCCAATAAAACAAATGAACGCTTGGCCTTAAGTTTGTTTGAGCTAAAATTTTGTAAATCCAATCAAAAGAGTGGTTACGGGGCGAATAGTGGGCTTGGCGGTGTTGGAAATGTGCCCGGCAAAGAATGCTGGAGTGTCAGGAAATGTAAGTCAATTCCTTGATTGATTATGTTAGTAAAGCTGCTAATTAAAAGTAAATCTGTTTAGCCTAATTGAATTAAGAAAATGTGTGTACATTAGGGTGGAGGTGAAAAAGGCAAAAATTTAAGGAAAAGCTCAAATGAAGAGATTAATTATTTTGAGTAGAACGAGAAATTCTATTTTTATCATTTCTTTTTAATATTTCCGAGAGTGAATAAATATTGATGTCGCACGCAAGTGCCTCTTTCAAAAAAAAAAAAAAAAAAAAAAAAAAATGGTATATCACGATACGCAACCTCAAATGTTTTATGGTGGGACGATAAGTAAAATTCGCTGACCCAAGGAAAAGTGGACTAGTTGAATTATTTCGGTTGTTGAATCAAGAGAACTGTTATAAATTAGCTAAAACTGCATATACTGGTTCTTTATAATCCGGGTCTGTGTTTTAGTACTCGTTCCTAATCAATCCGTGGTAGTTTAACGTGGGCCTCGCTATGAAAGTCTTACTCACGGTCTGCCATCATACATGGGACTGTTTTTATTTGCATTTTCGACAATCAGGAACTCCTTTGAGGAACTCAGAGCAAACATATCTCCCCACGTATCTAAGAAACATATCTCCCCACGGCTTTCTTCCTCTCTCAGCCAAAGTACCTTTGAAGTCGCTGATTTGAAGTGAATTTCCTCCCGGTAGGAAGTGAGGCGAATCTCGACACCTCAACGTAATCGAAAATTAACAGTGTTTTCCAAATTCCCGCAAATTCAGGAGAACCTGACGTAATGCAAGAGCACTGACAACATGTGTTCTGTTAACCACAGGCAGCACGATGCTCCCACAAGTTCTTGAGGCCCCTGATCTCCCGTGCTATCTGGTAAGAAAACCCCCTGGTCAGGGTTTCGCAGACAAAAACTTGTTCTTAAATCCTGTTTTGAGAACTGATCCTAGAAAAATTAATAGAATTATGAAAAATAATTGATTAGCGCAACGTTTGTCGTTAAAACGGGGTTTCGAAACCGCTTATTAAAGGGCAAATACTCATAGATTGTGCTTAATACTCTGTGATCGTATACATGAAATTAATTATTATTATTATGAAATTATAATGCTTCGTATAGTGTTCAAATACGAATATGTAAATAACTATTATAGTTTTCGAGTTATTCGAAAAATTATATTTTTGAAAAATCCGTTTTTTGGATATTCACCCGGCGAAAAATCGGGACGAAAAAACAAAAGAAGGAAAACCATAAATTTTTTGTAACGAAATATGCATTTTTATCATGAACGACAAATAAGTAAGACATTACAAACCTATTGACAATATGTGACTACAAACATCACTTTCATTGGAATATTTCGCTCTTCAACCCTCGCACAGAAACGGAACCTGGCGGACCAGACCAACCGCTCAATACATGAGCCATATCCACACAGAAAGAAAAATGTCATTCCAAATTTAAGCTTAAAGTTCTTATTTTTTTTAAGAATTCGTGCTTAAAAATGTAATTTGATTCATACTCAATTATTATTAAAACAAGTGGAAAACGGGATATATTGGAAAAATCAAGCGCAGGTGTGATTAAAATAAGTGTAAAGTTCTTGAATTAAGTAAGAAAATCTAAGCTCAAATACAAAGTTGTGGTTAAATCATTTTTTTTTCATTTTCATTTTCATTTGTTTATTTTAGTCTATGGATTATATCCTTACAGACCAGCAAATATCTTATATAACTAATTAACAAAAATAAAGTAAATAACTTAACTAATTTAATAAATTACATACTAATTGCCTAAAGACGTTATGAGGCAGGCAAAGGTCAATGTTGTTGCAGAATCTATTAAACAAAATCATTGACCTGTTAATGGGCTCATTGCAAATATAATTAGACGAATGCATAACAATATTAAAAGTATACATATGACGGAGAGAGCGAGATGGAGCATTAAAGCGTATGAGTGCAAGTAGATCTGAACAATCAATATATCCCGAAACAACGGCATGAAGAAACATAACAGACGCTATGTTCCTTCTGGCCTCCAAAGTTTGCAACGAAATGAATGCACAGCGCCTTTCATAGGACGGTAAAGGAGAAGTAAGGTTAAGTGACGACAAAGCATACCTTAGAAACACTTTCTGTACTTTTTCAATCCGCGTAGAATGAATTGATGCAACAGGATTCCAAATAACCGATGCATACTCGAGTTTAGAACGTACAAAAGCAGAGAACAAAACTTTTTTTGTATAAGGATCAGAGAATTTATACATATTTCTACGAATAAAATAAAACATTGCATAAGCTTTTGGTATAATGTAATCTAGGTGATTTTTGAATGTAAATTTGAAGTCAAAAACTACCCCCAAATCAGAAAATTCAAAAATTTCTTCCAAGATTTCATGATAAATATGATATAATGAATTAATTGTATTTCTACAGCGATGGAATGTCAGTTTAAAACATTTATTAGTATTGAATGGTAAATCATTAGCTTTCGACCAAATAGCAATCCTATCTAAATCTTCCTGCAACAACGTAACATCATTCAACGTGTAGATTGATTTAAAAATCTTTAGATCATCTGCATACATAAGATATTTCGAATTTTTAAAACACATACCAATATCATTAACAAAAATATTGAACAATAAAGGCCCAAGAATACTACCTTGTGGAACACCAGAGGTAGGAAAATAAGCACTAGAATAATAACCATCAATACAAACAGTACATACCCGATTACCCAAATACGATTTCAACCAATTTAAGACATTGGAGTGGAAACCGAATTTATGAAGCTTAAATAAGAGAATATCATGGCGAACTCTGTCAAAAGCTTTAGAAAAGTCCGTGTATATCGTGTCTACTTGAGCACCACTTTCAAATTCATTTAAACAGAAATTACTAAAAATAGCTAAATTAGTAGTTGTGGAACGACCAGAAAAAAACCCGTGCTGATTAGGGTTAATATGCCTCTTTATTAAAAAATATAATTTTTCACGCATAATATGCTCAAAAACTTTAGCAATGTTAGGCAACTTAGAAATAGGCCTGTAATTAGTAACTAAGGTTCTATCTCCCGACTTAAAAACTGGAAAGACTGTTGCAGTTTTCCATTTATGAATAAAATATCCAGAATCAAGTGATTTTTGAAACAAAATTTTTAAAGGAACTAAAAAAGCTTTTGAGCATTTTTTAAGAAGAAAAGAAGAGATTCCATGCAGATCAGATTTAAAAGAATTTTTGAGCTTAAGAATGGCAGACAGAATGTCCTCATCAGAAACGTCAATAGACCCAATATCAACACAAGGCACAATATTGTCGAAGTAACTAAAATTATTTACAGTGTTATCTTTTGTAAAACTTGATTCAAAGAAATTCTTAAATAAGTTTACTGATTCTTCTGCCGAATTTGAAACAATATTATTATGCTTTAGACCTTTAGGGATAGAAGAATTGTTTTTTTTTTGACTTTATATACGAAAAAAACCGCCTTGGATTATCCTTTAAAGACTCATTAAACGATAGTATATACTGATTATACAAAAATTTATTTAAACAATTAAATTCACGCATATAATGAATATAATATTTTTCATCAATCGGGGAATTAGAAATCATAAATTTACTATAAAATTTATTCCTTAAGTTTTTTAATTTTTTCAATCCTTTGGTGTACCAAGGTAATTTATAAACCTTTGGCTTAATATGAGATATATTATGCTCGACTATAAAATTTGTCATTTTTAAAAATTCATCATAACAAATAGCGACAATATTACTATCTAAAATATCGGGCCAATTGATATCTGAAAGTAGTTCATTTAAAGAATCAAAGTTACAGGAATTATAGTCATAATCATTAGCTAATATAGGAATGTGAGACTTCGAAAAATTATAAAATTGTAAATTAATACAAATTGCAGAATGATGAACCGTTTCAGGAGAAACAGGAAATTTGCATTTAACTACCGAAAACAACATGTCATTGCTAACAAAAACTAAGTCTAGCAAACGCCTTAATTTATTAAACACTTTATTAATTTGTTGCAGACCAATACTAAGTAATGCATCAATAAATTCAATTTCAAACGACTTATTAACATTACATGGAAGAAATTTATCAGTGTTATGAACTTCATTCCAAACAATATTATTTAGATTAAAATCACCTAAGATACACATTTTATCATTACTATTTAAATTGTCTGAAATATGCAAAATGTTATTTGAGTGAGCCTGATACAAACTATCCAAACTATTTGGCGGAATATAAGAGGCACAAATAAAAAAATTTCCTTGAATAGATTGAATTTCAACACAAAGTTGATCCAATAATAAGTTGCCATCACTTAATTCAAATTGTTTCGAAACGAAGGCACTATTCACAGCAATTAACACACCACCACCTCTCAAGCAGCCACTTAAAACACAATCTCTATCTTTACGAAAGACATTAAATTTTTTTGTATCAAAAAATTCTTCATTAAAAAAATCCGAATTAAGCCAAGTTTCAACAAATACATAGACATCATAATCACATTGAGATGTAAATGGAAAAATTAACATAGATTTTGTCCTCATACCAGACACGTTATGATAATAAATTTTCAAAGGCGAATTATTAGAATTTAATGGCATTACGAAGCTTCGTGAGATAGAGGCTTCTTCTTTGGAAAAAACTTAAAAGGACGAATCTTAATATTAGCAGTCCACAGTTCAGATTTAAACAGATTATCATATAGCTCCGGAGCCACTCCTAATTTGAAATTAATGTATTTTAGATGATCAACAATCATATCTTTTTTAATTAATGGATAGCAAGCAATAGAATCCTTATCAATTTTTAAATGATTACCCACATATGCTATCAAACGATCAGCAGTCATTGTTGTTTTAAATGATGATAAATGTACCCATTTCATCTGAGTGACAACATCCAGCTCTGTATTGACATTCATGCCAACCACAACACGTCGTTTATTCTGCTTTCTTTTCGTTACATTAGTCCACTTCATGTTAGCAGCAGAACCAGCAGCTAGCGCAACGTCACCAACAGCGCCAGCGAAAACATCGTCATTCGGCAAAGATGACGCATTATTATTTGCATTTAACACAACATCAACAACAGCATCAGCAGCACCCACATCAGGAATGTTCACAGAAGCAGCAAGCGAGCCGTTATTCATAGTAGCAGCAAGCGAACCATTATTAGCAGAACATGCAGCAGAAACATCATCAACACCAAAACAAATCGATCCATCAGTCAAAGGCATATTATTTAAACTCTTTACAGCAGAGAGAGTATCAGTCATAGAGCGCGGAGCACACTCAGAACCGGTTTGATGCAAAGAAGAACGCCGATGAGACTGGTTGAGAACATTGTTGTTTACAGTATTAACAGGAATGAATTGAGAGAGCATCAACTTAATTTCATCAATTTGATTAGACAACAAGCTAACTTTCTTCACCAAATCACTAGCAGATATTAAACAATTATCACAATTGTAAACAATGTTGGCAAAGCTAGAAAGGGCAGTGATCGCACCATCATTGTCTATATTTGCACAGAACTTATGCAATTTTTTTTGGCAAATATTGCAAACAATCACACTGCTTCTATTAATGCTTTTGTAACAAGCAGAGCAAATTATTTTTGACATTGTAGGTAGGTAGGTAGGTATCAACCGTACTGCTCAAGTGATAGGCCACGACTTGAAAATCAATAAAAGAGTTCTGAGAAATAATAAGCTTTGTTTTACTTGAAGTAAGTAGAAAAGTCTTGTGTTGTTAACCTCTCAGAGAAAATAAAATTAAGTGAGAAAATCAAAGTCTAAATCCAAATATCAAATAAAAAATTCTTAGAAAGAAAGAAAACCTTATTTGAATTGAAGTAAGAAGAAAAATGTCGTTAGTCTCTCAGAAAAAAAACTGCGAGCGAAACAAAACTTACTCTCCCAGCTACTCTCCAAGTTATTTTCGTTCGCGTTGTCGGTATTGTCATACAGATTTCTCACAATTTGCATTAGTCTGATTTGTGCGTTCTTGAAGTCGTTTCAATTTATAAGAAAAAATGAGTAAAATTATTTCTTTTGTGAAGGTGGCGCCTTCAAAGGATGATGACGCCAATCTGCACAGATTACTGAAGGAATTTAATTAGAAATTGGTCTTATTATTATTATTATTATTATAAAGGTTGTTGGCATTATATACAAAGAGTATTTCTGTCTCTTTTTTTACAACCGGTTCTTAAAAACGATCTTAAAATCTAATTCCAAAAGCGCAAGTCGCAAATCAGAGTTGAATATAGTTCATATTTTTAACTAATTTTTAGCATTTTTGAAACCACAGTAGTCTTTCAATTGTTCTCAATTTTGTAATCATTCTGTAAACAGACTAAGCTAAAATCATTTATAAATTGTCCCGAAAATCTTCGAAAGATGCGCATTTAGCAAATATCTGCAAACGAATGCTTAAGATGCGGAAAACTGCCGTACCTAAAATTGTCCGATTTTGTTCTCATATTTTACACAGCCACAAAGTATTAAACTCGATCAACTTTTAAATTAAAACAACTTTCCTTCGCATACAATTAATTGTCACCCTAAAGTAGATTTGTAAATTCTATCTTGATTATGAAGTTTATTTCTTAATTAATGATATTGGCACGCAAAATAGCTTATATAGAACATATCAGTTATGTTCATGCCAATGAGGACCACATTAGTAAAGTAACGAACAATTTATACATTTTAATAGTACCAGTACAACTTTGTGTGGACAGACGACCGAACTGTTGCAGTTAATAAACGGCAGAAAATTTGTAGTAAAATTATGTTGTCAGAATATAATTTCAGAGACTAACACATCCAAATTTGGACCTGTTTGGTTCAATTTTAGCCTTGGTAGCCTTTGGGAATATGTCTTTTCTGGCATAGCCACTACCGTGCTTATGGCCCTGGGTTCTGTCCTCAATACAACCATCTTTTCCTCTTTCCTTGAGCGGCAGTCACTCCGATCTGCAGACGAACATTCCGAATAGTCAAATTAATACAACGAATGATCATTAAACAGTACGTTGCTTTTGAAGTTGTGATGCGTTTAAAATCACTGAAAGTGAAAAACTTTCTCATGTCCCATTCATGTGAGGGAATTAATTTGAAGATATTTCTGACTGGTTTTTTGTGTCACTCCTTACTCATTTATACTACATGAAGAGTAGTTCATGCATTTGTATAAATTATGCACCGCAAGCAGAAAAGTGTTCTAAACACTTATGACCGTCATACGCTGTGCAAAACGACAGGTCCTTAAAGTTGTTTTTTGTGCGCCAACGAAAAGCTTTGTCATTAAATTGCTTGCTAAGTTCATAGCCAACATCATTTGTATTGTTGACGGCGGATCGAAAGTAGCAGCGTTAAAGCAGCGCATGAAACGAGTAAATTCTTTGTTTGTTTGAGGACGCCGCAGTAACATCTTGTAGTTTTTGCGCTATGATGGTAACACATTAACTTAATTGCCACTGCTGCCAATTGTGTATACTGTACTTTTTTTTATTGAAAATGGTACTAGGTGTGAATATTGAAAAGGAAGAAAAAATGAAACGAGTCGATCCGTTGTTTATGGGTCTTTTTCAGAGTTTACCATATCGTATATATCTGGTTAGTATAAATTTATCAGTTCTAAAGCCGCACTTGAGATTAAGTCACATTGAATGGGTTTTACTCCTTCATATGTCACAATCAATCGAATATTACAATGATCAGTCCATAGATGTAGTTGATACATATGCTAGAAATGTCCTCTTTGGAGCAAAGAACACAATACGTTTATGTCCTGGTCATGGAACATGAATTAATTGAGCCAAATCGTGCTTAAGATCTGATATGCATGCTTATTACAAGCTCATGGTCACCGAATATCATTTGTCTTAAACATCTCTGACTCCTGGCCTTCAAGTCTCTAAGCTTTGTAGCTTTTAAGATGTTATATTGTTGAAACTATGGCCATGTTGTGTACCCCAGTGATGGTAGTGTGTGTGAGATGACACTGGCCGGTATGAAGTTTTTAAGGATAGATTAAATCTAACTGAGCCGTTATGAAATCTGGGATAGCATCGTACTAAGGGGAAACAAAAAAAAGGCGATCCCATTCACAAGGTCATATGGTGAAAATGATTTAAAAAGCCTCATCACGGTAAGTTTTCCCCGGTAAGCTCTTTGCACGGCACAGAGGAGAAGAAATGAGTTGTTTTGTCCTTTGCAAATGTTGAAGTTATGATTTGAAAAACAATGAGCAGAATTTCAAAGCGAGTCTTAGAGGAGGCAAAGGCAAACTTTCAAACTCCTCTGCACGAATACAAGTAGGAAAGGAAAGTGAATAAGAAAACGAAAAAAGGCTTTCGAGTATGTGAAAAAACTGGTTAATTGACCACGGTGGTGGTCCAGTGAGCTAAGCGATAGCGATAAAGAGTAATCTAACCAATTACGAAACGCGTTCTATTATAGTAATATTAATAATATTTGTTTCGCTATTTGCGATATAGAATCTGTTAAACTTAATGCCTCTTCTCAAGGAGCAAAATAATGTCGATGAATTATTATACTTTTGGCTTAAGATTGCAAAATAATTGTCAATGCAAGCGTTTAGCTTTCTTCTGTCCTTCCATTTTCATTCCGAAGCTCCCAAAGGTACCAAAGCGGAAAACACTCACACGCTTGAGAGTTCTTGGGGAATTAAATAGCGCTCATACCCAATGCAACCAACCATGTAAGAATATTTACATTTACTGTAAGCGCTCTACTTACACAGCGTGCATATTTACACAGCTACTCGATAGCAAAATAAATATCCGAAGAATTTGCGTATTGCGACACTTTCCATTTCCTTCTGTAAGCAATAGAGGAGATTCTGTTGCAAAACATAGTAGAAGATATTTAGGAAATGAATGAAGGAATGAATGAATGGTTTTCTCATTATCTCCACATCTACAGTTACATGTTCACACGTATGCGAAGAACCAATTTGAAGGCTAAATGTATTTATAAAACCCTCACACATACAATGAAGAAGGTCAAGTAGGACGGGAAACAACAATAACGCTTTTTCCAATATACAGATGTGCCGCTGCATGCATATACATACATGCAATATATATATATATGTGTGTGTGCGTTTGGCTTACAATTTGAGAAAAATTGAAATTAACGTTGACTTTGATGGTAACATTTGCATAAACCAATGTCATTCATGTATTTTTTTTTTCGTTTTGTTACGTTTCAATTCAAGCGTGGAACAAGACATTAAAAGCTTAAAAGCCAAGCGGTCGACAGACAGACAGACGGAAAGCGAGCCAGCGGGTGAATCGCCGTTCGATGCGTTATATTATTAGAAAAATGTTAACACTAGAACGCCTTATGGTGCACCATAATATGAGCACAAGACTGATGTTTGACAAAAAGTGGAAAAAGCTCTGAAATAAGCCAAAAAAATCTCACGATTCCTCGAAAAAACATTGAAAAATGCACAAGGTCACATAAGGACATCAGTGTTAAAAGAGAAGACAAATATGAACAAAAATTTGCTCGTCTGTTACAAAACACCCATGAGGTGCATGTACGAAATGGTTCAAGGAAAATTTGAATGCACTCCAAGCTTGGTGTTAATGTTAAGATTTATTCAATGGTTGTAATGTGCAGACCATAAGCTCGAAGGAAGTTAACATTTGTGTTGAATATGTTCCAATCCATTGATTGGTATTGCAGAGAGTTCAAACATTGTGGACTAAGAATTATACACCCAAAAAGATTTCTCCTTGCGGCCGTCTATGTAGTGGTTGTAATTAAAACTAAGGTCAACATCGACTTCACGTAATGGTAAGGCGATGCAATATGGAATTTACGCCAAAAACTGCAATGAAATCACAAAGAAAAACGGTAGAGTGGAGTCCACACAATCTTGACAACCGTCGTATATAAAATAAGGGTCATTTATTCCCCTGAAATATCTGTGACACATCTCTACGGGGAAATTGCAAATAGGATGATAGGAAGCGTTGCAAATGTACGCACAAAGGGAGGGTTCATTTGACGAATATTGCCAAAATGATTTGTGATTTATTGGCAACAAGCGACAAGATAAATAGCAACAACAGACGATAGTATTTGCTAATTTCACAAAAAGACAACTGATCAAATAATTCCACTAGAACAAACGAGTCAGCATGAAGCCATGACTTAATTTAACATTCTTTTAGGATTGACACTGCATGTTACGAAATCTTGAGTGAAGATAGGCGAATGTTTTGTTGATCCATTTTATATCAAACAGAACCTCAGGAAAAAGCAATAGCCTGTAATGTGATATCTGCAATACACTTATCAAGCTGATAAATTGGGAATCTTCAGTAAAGATGAATAGATGAATGCGTAGATGGCATTATATGCTGAAAACTGCGGTATGCTGCTGCAGTCTTCTCAAGCATTAATAAGAAACAGGACAAAAGGCAAAGATTCCATTTGCTTGGCAAAATCTTCGACAATGATGGGTGAGATTGAATTCGAAATTCTGGAAATGTTATCGGCTCATTTGTTATTTGTGTTCACGACGATTTCTTATTTGCGCAATGTGCTAGAACTATTTTATTTTATGCTTTGAGTTTACTGGCAAAAAATGTAGAATAACTTTATAATAATTGCATGTATTCTACATAACCTGAAGTTGCACTGTAATTATTAGTTGGTAATTAAACTTCCATTAATCTTAATCAGGTTTTGGATGTTCATGGCTTGTGAAAACGTACAAATATTCCATATACTGCGAATAAAACAGCAACAATCTGATAGCAGAAAAAACAAAATACATTCATAACAACGAATTTCAAATGTTTAGAAAAAAATTACAGAAGGCGAAAATAAAATGTATGTAATAACTTTTGCAATTGTATCAGATTGATGTGAATTCCTGGTACAATAAGAAACAATTGGACATGTGCATAGTAAGACAGGGTCCAAAATCCAGTCGGGTTGAATGGAGTGTTATATTTAGCAAAAAATACTATTTTGTTGATATTTTCCTTTATCTAAGTTTATAATTAGGGCGGTTCCATATAATGTACATTTGCTTTTAATTACTGAGCAAATGGCTATACTGGTGAAAAAGATTATCTTTTTTTACTGGACCGATTCTGTGAACTTCTGATAAGAATGGGGTGCAGCGGATGATGTATCAGTTCGTCATAAATATTGAATAATCTCGGTTATCCTGTGAAACTCGTCTGCAATTAAGGTGGTCTCTTAGAAGTAATTGAGATGGGAAGATCCGTCATATGTCTATTTACTATGACTATGTTGCTAAGTGGCACTAAAAGTCTACAATATTAGAGCATTACCTGTTGAAATTCTTTCAGTAAGATTTGTGTTTAGATTACCCTGTTTGAAGAGACTTTTCAATCAAAGGAAACGATGGTCTTCCTAAGGCAATCCTATTTCCAAAATATCGCGTACAGATTAAATGTGACCCGTTCTACATTTACCTGCACATATTCATCATACACACCTCCTTGATGCAC
>JAHXMU010000057.1:4657456-4703795 GCA_019455685.1 Philornis downsi | reverse complement strand
AGTTACAAAATCGAAGCGAAGTACTACTAAGTGACAAAGACAAACAGTGAATCCTAAAAACGACCTCGGCACACATATATGAATATCAAATAAGGCATTACTCCCTGGTTCACATGTCGTTTGTGGTTTAAGGACAAAAAGGTATTCGTTTGCAGATACAGTCAATTTAGTGCTGAGTTATTTCAAAACAGTAAAGCTATGATTGCACAATTGCTTTAAGGTTACCTTTGTATTCGCCCTGTTCTTAAACGTTTTGTGTAAAATACAAAACGCTTCAATTTATTTCAATGTACTCGTATGAGTATACCAATGGCTTACTCGTATGTTCATATTTTCATACTTGGCGACAAGACTTATCTTCATATTTAGGTGGCGTTTAAAATGGCAATTGTTATCCATTATGCGCCGCCCGTTCTTCGATTCATTCTTCTGCGCTTTCTCTGCACTTCGGCACATTAAGTCTGCGTAATATCGCTGGAAGCTGGTTCTTCCAACGGAGATTTGTTTTAAGCCTCTTTAGTATTCATTATCAAAGACACTTCTTGCTAGAGAGTCTTGGAGCATAGCATGATCCAAACAATACAATCGCTGCTTTTTGATCCGCTTGCACACTTCAATATTTATATATAGCTTATCTAACGCTGAAGCTCTCTTTTAACGACGATGAACCCAAATATTATTCTCATGAAGAAAAACCGATTCTTTCGCTTGTGTCATAACCCAGGACATAGGCTAGAAGGACTAATGTTAAATACAGTTGAATATCAACTTGTCGAGAGAGGGTTTTTGTCTTTAAATCACTTGTTTAGCCAATAAAAGCAACAGTTTGCATCAATACAATAGAATGCGAGATTCATATTGAGCAACGCTATTACGCTAATATGTGTACAAATCTTGTAAAGATCATATGTACAAGTCAGAGAAAAGGTAAAAGATAATTTTTTTAGGGCAAAATAAAAAGGGAAGATGTTTTAATAGTCGGAAACTTCAATCTGCATAGCAACGTCTCCGACAAAGGATTCACGCTAGTTACCAGACCATGTTGGATGTGCGTATAATTAATGGTACTACCGTAGATTGGACCCACCATCTGGGCGTAGCTAAAATGCGCAAAAGATTAGACGGAGTGAAAAAAGTGCGCAACCAAGCAAAAGGAAAAACATGTATTATAATCAAAGCCTACCCCAACAAATGTTCTCAGTTACTACGACGAAGAGCTCCTACTTCTGATTTTCCGGGGATGCAATAGATATTTATAGCACATGACAAACGCCATAAAATCGCCCTTTGGTATAAAAAATCGCCCCCAGACAAGAGTGGTATGATGAAGAATATCGCATTGCTGTGAAAGAATACTATAAGGAGAAAATTAACTCTTAAACACTGTTTGGTTCAATGAATGCATGTACAATGCTGGAAAAAGTTTATCAGTGGTTAACCTATCGTATATAAGACACTATCGAATGTGATGTGTTAAAGACTAAAGACTATTCTATCTGACCTGATTCAATCTCATCAGCACATCTCTAGATCTGGTATATCTACAATTGAGGAGAAATTCATACTACGACATATTCTGAAGAAAACCGAGGGAAACAGATCGGCACATATGAGCTCTTTATCGACTATGAAGTTGCCTTCGACAGTCCTCGATATAATAGAAAATATGACCGAAATTTATGCGAAGCATTACGAGGTGTGTTAAAAAAATAAAGTGAATTTTCACATTTTGCGGGCTACATACATTCGACTTTCGATTAATATGTTTTTTTATGTTGATACACTCGTCTCGAAATTATGTTGACGGTTTTATCCATATAGAATGTTTAATTTGTCAGTGACAGGCATAAATAAGACAAGTGTTTTGCGTGTTAGGCGCAACAGTCTGTCACCCGGACCAACATGCTTTTAGAAAAGACTTTGAAGAAAGCTGATATAAATGAAATAAAATAAATAAGGACGGCATCATTTTCATTGAAAGCATTATATTATGATGGTGATGATGTTACTGCAGTCTTTTCAAGCATTGGGAGGGAGTCGAAAAATATGATTATGAGTGTGGACAAGGTCAAATCTACGAGCAAAGAGTCTACTCTTTTGGCAAGCATCTATTTTGAAGAGGAGTATTGCTCAGCAAATAATTTAGTAATAAGGACTTCTCTCGACAAATACAAATTTAAGTGTACTGGGCACTAATTCTACCTGTTATTTTTTAGAGCAATGTTGGACTTTAACATCAACTCTCAGTAATGTTTCTAATGACCTCTTACGGAGTCTTAAGCCAAATCTCATTAAAATTTTGTTTGCTATCACTTGAATAGCTGCCTGTTTGTCCCATTTAACTGTTTGTCATTGTGACACTCTCATTCAATGAACATGTCAGAGTGAAATCTTGCAAATTGAGTAAAGTGACAATAGCAGCTGCCACTTTTACAGCCCTGAAACTGTATCCACCATAATTATTTAACAACACTCACATCATCATCATTGTCGGACAAGAATGGATTATTATACGACAGTGTTTAGCACATCCTTACAGATGATAATGAGAGAAAAATATAAAGTGTGTAAGCACAGCCAATTGGTGCGTGAGGGAAGTTAGCCTAATTTAAGTTACCTAATAACTGTTGTTTAGACAACTAAATTGCTCTTCTAATGAATTACAAACACTTAGCTCTGGTCATATTTAAAGTCCCGGACACCGTGTTCCTGCTTGTGTTTCTATCTGTTTGTCAGTATCGTGTTGTGTAGTAACTGCTTTTGTATTGTTGTATTGCATTACAAATACAAATATAATATTTATAGCGTACTAAACTATTATTCATATTTGCATCTCAAGACGGCAGACAACTGCTGTTTGCATTTTATTACCTATAATATTTTTCATAGTTGTACAACTATTTAGGAAGGGAGACCAAACCAAAGTTGAAATCTGAGAAAAAAAAACAATGAACAATGAATGAGAATGAACTGAGATAAATGACACTGGGTGGCAAAATTGATAAAAATGTATGTACATATCGTGGATATCTCGAGACTTTAATTCTATAATATTTAGGTGATGTTGAATTTATTCCCATAAGAATCCCATGATTTAGAGAAATCGTTTTTAGATTTCTTCGAAAACAAAGTCAGCTGACTCGGAAAATGTGGAGAAATCCATTAGTCGTCGGTCTTCTCGGTTTATTGTTATGTAAGAAGAAATCATAAATTTTTGTTGAAAACTAAGAATAAACAAAGTACACAATTTTTAATTTTGTGTATTGTTGATAGATTGCAGAAGTGTCACTACAGGCAAGCCTCTCCGTCCGTAGAGTTCATATTCGAATATCACAGGCCAAATCCAGAAGTTGTGAGAAGATCTGCCAGAGGGCAGCTCTGGGTGATATGACAGAACTTTTCGATATTCTGTTGATGATTGTACTGAGCAATTTTTGCATTATTTATTTTCCTCTGGGAGATTATAGTTTGAAAAAATGATGGAATGATGCTCCTATTCCAATAATTTAATCCGTACAGCACCACTTATTTAAGTATTAACAAGTGCATCGAGACAAGTCCCTGTAGCAAGTAATGGCAAACTTACAATCAACAGCAACACTTGTCAGGAGGAGAAAAGCTACAAGCGGAAGAGAAACAGAGGCGGACGATCTCTTTAAATGAAAATAAAGGAAGGAATGGAGATCATGGATATAGAAAGATACAGGGATAAAGAGGTATGGAAGCTCTAAAATAATGTTTAAGATAACGATTATGTTATGGGCCCCAAACCTATAAGAACACTAGAAATCTGGTCACGGAATTAAGTATTTGGTTGCATTTCTATTTATCATGTGGATAAATTACGCCATTTATCGACAATGGTATAAATTGGCCATCACCGAGACAGAACATGGTGAGAATGACAGCCTCACGGCTTAAGAATATCAAAGTTGCTGGTGCGAAAGTTCTGCCAGCACAGATGTTTAAGAAGGATAATCAGAATATCAGTTCCTAATATGAATTGACTCAATGAATGCATGTCCGATAATTGTGACCTAAGTGCATTACGACTTGTGCTCCAAAAAGGCGATCCAAATGTGTGTGGCAACTGCCATTGCTTATAAGGCATTGTTACTTCATCGATTACAAAACTGCCTTCGACAGAATTTGTACACGGCAGATTTCAGTAATCCTGCGAAGCTTGTACCTCTTTGTAGGATAACACTGACAGGCACGAGGTCTTCAAACGAGACCTTAGACAGGGACATGGTCTGATGTGTGATCTCTTCAATATTTAGGTGATAATGGAGGAAACTGTAGTGCACACGTTCTTCAACAGAAGTAACGTGCACTTGTAAACACTGATGATACTGATTTTATTGGTCGAAACCCGAAGGATATTAGTTTACTTCAATCTTCTTAAATACGGAGAAGTCAGCAAAATTGTGCTTGGTAAGTGGCGGTAAAACGAAGATATTTGCTCCGACAAACAAATAGTCCAGTGTTTTGAGACTTTGCAGAGATGGATAATTTTATGCAACTCGACTTTGCGTGAATGAAGGCAATGACTTCAGACCGGAAATTAGGAGAAATGTATCGCTTGTAAACGGCTTTGTTTCGGCCAACAAAAATCCAACTGCAGCGGGCAATAGTCAGCCCCAATCATGTGGTGTGACGAAAAAGAGAATAAGCAAAACTTATTTGGAAAGACCAGATTTTTGAAGCACTGACAAGATTTGGCGTAATATATTCGAAAAGGAAGGTTGGAGCCTGTTTTACAGCGCAGAATTGTGAGTTATAACACAAGCGGATTGTGAATTAAGTAAAGCGAGGTGTTTTATGAATTACGAGTTTTATGTACTATTCAGCGAAAAATAAACGATCGCATTCGTTGGGTCATGTTGTGCGAAATATGTCTTCGGCAATTACCTTGGTTGTGTTTCTTTGGTATCCTATATAGGATACCGGTATAGCACACGAATAAAACGCATTGTCTTTTAGCAAACTTAACTTGGCAGCATTGCTATTTATGAAATGTTTATTCATTTTGTTTTGTTCTTATTCGTAATAGTTTTATCATCCAAACAAATCCAAGACAAACAAATCATCCGTACATACATCCAAACAAATCCATACAAATGGCAATAACGTCAATAACACACAAAACCAAAATTCACTAACTGATGTTTGAAAAAAATTAACAACTTGTATTTACGTTAATCGATGTTTTCCTTCTTCTTTAATTTCTTTGTTTACTTTTGCGTAGGAGAATTTGGTCGCACTGTTATTTTCCATACTTTTCCACTACTTTTTTATACAATTTATTACAGTTTAATTTACCGTGGAATATTATCCCCGTTAGTGTATACCAGATAGCATTTGTAAAAAACGCAAGAAGAGGGCAAGCTGATTTTAGTTGGAAGGATCATGTTTTCGAAATACTGACAATGCTTGGGTGTGACGAATTGGAGAAAGAGCGCCGAGTATTGGGGCTCATGAAATTTTTTTATACAATAGATTAAATGTATGATATTGTACGTGCCCATAGGACCTGTTCAATGAGCTTACGAATATAAATTTAAATAACCTCAACGGGAAAGGGAGATTCGTTTATACTTTATTTATAAGAGTATTTTGTTTATGCTTCTCATGTAGAAAAGCATTGCAAAATGCCATCGTTAGATTAAATGTGTTAGTTATACAACAATATGTAACCATACGCCCTTTTCTGCAAATGTCTTTACTGTACTCTAATTTTTTGATATTTTCAAAACGAAAATACCTCCAAATAATCGATTTTGGTTTGCATCGCCCACTTTGCTGCATAATCATATACATACATAATCATTTGTTGACAACTTTATTCCACAGTTTTGTTAAGCAGTGTAGTTGTTGGCTCAGTTGGCATTTGAATGTATGATTGTTATTGTCATGAATGCCACTGTGTGAACTCTATTCACTGTGAAATGTGTTATGCTTGTGTTGCACTTGAGAATAGCCGAGAACAGCAGTGTGAGTGAGATTGCCCCTCTGCTGGCTGCCTTTATGTATGAACATTTATAAGTGTGTATGTGTCGAATGCGATGAAAATACAATTGCACTCATACACACACTCATTGACTTGCTCACAGTGAAATGCAACAATCCTTGTTCACACACAGCGTGACACAAATATAATAGATGTTCATCCACTTATTTGCTTGAGGATGAGGATGTCTGCATGCATTGTATAGATATGTACACATGTACTCGTATGTATTAGAAAACAATGTATAAAGTCATACAAAACATTGATTCTACAGTTTATACGGTTTTCTTTCTCATGGAAATGTAGATGTATTCTTATTTGCAAAATAAAAATAATCGTAATAATAAAGAGTAATTTTGGTTAAACAAAACGGAGCGAAAATAGAACTATAGAAAAACAGCTGCATAGTAGTGGTAAAACTGCATAGAATAATATATTTATTTATAATATAATACAATAGCGGTTAACAGCAGTTTAACAGTAGCCTGATGAAATGTTATGTCTTCACAGGAATATGTATGCAAATATCATTTAGTGTTTGTGTGTTAGATATGCATTACGATTGAAACCAAGCTTTGCCAGATGATTCTTCTTCTTGTGGTATCGCTTCGAAAGTCGTTAAGAGATCAATTGTGACGAAAAGCTTAAACAGCCACACGTTTTCTCATATAGAATGCAGCGAGGGTTATCCTTCAATACATTTCAATTTTTGAAGTAGTGGTTGATTTTCAAAATATATGAATTGTTGATTTATAAGACAGTAAAAAACAAATTTTGGTAGATGGATAATTCCCACCGCTGTATCCATATTTCCACATTTCTCCTTCTCCGATTTTGTGTAGTTAAAATAAAAAAACATTGCATTTAGTTATTGATTATGCGTAAATGACTTCAGTGGGAATTAGCAAGGGTCATTTTCATTCCATTGACAAATTTGAAATTTAAAAAAAGGTATTTTGCTTCTTTTGTTTTTGAGTGCTCTAAAATTGTTAAAATATAAATTTGTAGACCTAAAATTGTTTTGAATTTTGTTGCTCATCGAATATCTTGCTTAAAAATCCTTTAAATTTTGAGGATGAGTAGTATTAGCAATGAGTAGTTGTTACAAAATAGATTGCGTAGCTGCCGATATTCCAGAATTATTAAGAAACATTATGGAATAACAACTAGTGGATACTTATTCTTCAAACAACTTCATCTTCTGGAAGTCTTCATTTGTTGCCAAAGTTGCCGTATTTGCGATTCATAATGCATAATAATCGTACATAATAATCCATTTTATTCCATTCCAAATACATAATATTGGATATTTTGGATGACATGTGAGTTCAACAAGACGTTGCCCCAAGCCGTACAGCTTAATTACTGCATGGGCTTGCTCTCCTTTTTCCAAAAATTTTGGGACAGCAATTTTGGTTATAACTCGTTTACCAGTAAACGGACTGCAAAACTATTTCGATCAATTTTGGTAGTTTTATTTTAGTTTCATTTGGAACAACAAATCAATTCAAAAAAACAATCAAAATATTTAACTTGCAGCAAATATTTTTGACATCCAGGTATTTGAAATTCGGTAAATTTATATAAAATATTTTTACCTGTCGCAGGTTTTAGTTCTAATTCAGATTAAGAAATGAAAATCTATGGCACTATACTTTTCCGTCGAATCCTCGAATGTGAATTTCCCTATCATTATGATATCGAAGGAAACGGTGTCAATTTGGATGTCTACTTACGAGTACATTTCAGCTGAGAAGAGAATCAAAGCGTAAAGTATATATTTGATTCGAATATGAATCAGAAACAAACTTATGATGTACTTTTAAATAAATTTTTCGAAATCCAAATCGAAGTAAAAGTATTTTTTTTTTTAATGTCTCTGGCAAAAATTGACAGTTATTGTTTACAAATATTCCACAAATACTTTGAAGAGATTTCTCAAAATATCTAACATGAGAGCTCTCCTTTTAATGTAATTTTCAGACATCATGTTTGCTCTTTCTAACTTTTATAGTACATACACATCATACACATATTGAGCTTGTGGATCGCAATAAAATAAACCAAAAGATATGGTGAGTTATTCATTTAATGGTTTCAAAACCGCCGGTCTAGCAGGGTTGTCAGCTTTTAAATTACCTGTCATAGGAAGTATTATTTAGTTAGTGAAAGGTTCGGCATTTACGAATGTGGATCGTATTGACAACCGAAGAACGTGTAAAAATAGTTAAAGGTACAAAAGTGTTGATTCGAACAAAATTTACTACAGCGATGAAGCTCATTTCTTACTCGGTGTTACGTTAACACGCAAAACCGTCGCGTATGGGGCCTAGAGAACCCAGAAATGATTGTAGAAAAGTCATTTATTTCATCCGGAAATAAGCGACTGTTTGGTGCGCATTATGGTCTGGAGATATCATTGAGTCGCATTTTCCCGAAAACTACCTCGAAATAATCCACTGCTGCAACCAATCCAGAGACGGAAATTGTATTTCGTACATAATTACAAGATCCAAACATTATAATAAAATAAAAGTTTTATCGAAATTGCAGCATTACATGCGTTTTATTTGACTCTACTTTTGAAACCGAAAAATGGATAACCTATATTTGTGAAATATTTTGAATTACTAGCTGTAGATTCAGGTGCCTGTTTTTCGACATTTTTTGAAAATAAAGACATTATTCAATGGAAATAGCAATAAATGAATACTCTTGCATCCCTCAAATGAGATATTCTAGAACTTCTCGTAATCAGTGAGCTTACACCTATTCTGTTTTTGGACTCACTCAATGTGAACTACAGTTTAACAAAGTGATTCGAGAAGCATTTAAGAGACTTGTCGATTACTCGACTACTCGAAGTGTTAGTCCGATACATTGAGATGACCGGCGCTCAAATAAACATAGATGGCTGTGTTGGGACCCACAGCTACCATCATATGCATGATAGCCTGGTGCTGCAACCATCATGCTATACAGATACAGATATTGTGAGGATATTCGTGACTGAATTAACTCGAAAGGTTTGGCAATTATGTCAAATGACCACGAAGTGAAAGGCAATTTTGTGGAGAGAACCACATTTCTATTGCTATTATTAGGATAATGGTGAATACTATTTAAAATGGATGGTTGAACATCGATTCAGTCACAGGAAGATTTAATAAATATAGAGAACATTTTGATCCATTACCTACCCATTTTATTGATTTTTTGCTTGTTCTTAATGCAAAGCTAATCATTTTCGTTCGTCGAACTAAATTAAACAGAGTGTTTGTGTTGAGTTTAGTACAATTGAATGAAATAAATGAATTAAATATGAGCTAAATTAGGTACATTTTATGGGAGGTATCAGAAAGGGCAATATTTTCCGGACTATTATTTTACATTACAACCGGAGTCTACAAGTTAAATATTAAATTTTAATAAATCAGTCAACTTGTATGGGGGGCATCCGATTGATTGCGACAGTGAAGTTTATTTTCTCAGCACTAAATTTTATCAAAAGCATTACGGCCAACATTTGTCTGAATTAAACTATTTGTATGTGAGGCACGAGAAGAGGCGTGGATACTTGGAAACGTTTTTTCAAGTTTTACTAGGCATTAGAAATTAATACAACATATAAAGATAAAAATTAATAGTTAGAGGGGAAAATTTGCGCCTTTGAAAGTCGATCAATTTGAAGGGGAGGTGTGAGAAGAGATGTGATAGTGCGGTTCATTTTGTACGTTACGTTATAATGTTCCAATGATTAATTAATTTTTTTTTGTTCATAATCATTTATGTGCTTTTTCGAAGAATGTTGACTTGCTGATTTCAAATTTGACATCACAGAATCACTACAATTCCGCATCACTGAGCTATGCTAATTTAAAATATTGATATCTTAATTCTTTTTAATCACAATAGGTCACCTAAAATAACTATTACAATAAGTTATGCATTATACATTAACATCAATACTTATTACCTCAAAACCGTTGCGTTTTTTTTAAGAAATACCAATTCATTGCTGAAGTATCGTAATTTAATGTTGCTGTCTATCCCCCCCAACCCCCGCCCAATTTTGTAAAATCATATCATTGAAAAGGGGGCTTCATTGCCATCGGTACTTTTTTTTTGGAAATCCATATGTGGAACAAGCATGTTGGAATACTACAGCTTAACTATAACATAAAATTTTATAAACTCAAGAAATGTCGGTTTAATAAAATTAAGATGTATTTCACACATTATTACTTCTGTGCATGTACGAGTATTGGGTTGTTCGGAAAGTTCGTTCGGTATATTTGTTTGTTCACTATGCGTCACTTCCCATGACGTAGAGTTCCTTCAAACACTATCATAACTTCCTTCCACCCTTTCTATAAACTATTTATTATTGTTTACTTGCGTTCTCGTCCTAGTCGTGAGTAGTTATAGCGTTTTAAAAAATGTTTAAAAAGTGGAAAAATGAGCGAAAATATAATTTTAAGCATATTCTGCTGTATTATTTTCGAAAAGGAACAACGGCTACTGAAAGCAGCCGAAAAATAAAGTCTGCTTATAAAGAAAAGGGACCAAATGAAATAACCTGCCATAAATGGTTTAAAAGACGCTCCTAAATCAAGACAACCAAAAGAATTGTTTCCGAGAAGGTGAGAGATTTAATTATTGTTAATGCCTGTAAACCCCGTTCACGTGGTAATAAAAGAGCTCGGATTTGTGAGCAACCTCGATGCGTGGGTACCTCACTCTCTCACCGAGGTCAGAGCTTCGGTGGGAAGTTTTACATCGCCCACCGCACTCCTTAGAACTCGCCTCGTTCGATTATCACCTATTTCGCAGTCTAAGCAAATACTTGAAGGATTTGAATTTCCATAATGGTGAAAAATCGAATTGAACGTTTTTTTCAGAAAAATCATGCGAGTTTAATGAGAGAGGAGTTAAGAAGCTTTCAGAGATGTGAGAAGAAGTTATTAAAAATGGAGGAGATCATATAATATATTAAACTAATTGTTTTCTTGTATATACATTTGTAAATAAATTTCTTTTAAAAACCAAACGAATTTTCCGAACCACCTGATACTTGTGCTCTACTGTAATTTCTCCCTCCCCTTCACAAGTTTTTCGCAATACACCGTAGTATTTTACATTTACAATTCATTTTGTTTTTTCTTCGAAAGTGTTGCGGATTTCCCTCTTTGTAAGTTTCTCTTAGCCCACGTTTAGTTATCTGTACGTGACAAGGATAATCGGTTACATTTCGTTGTTTTCTTTTTCGCATTTCAATGTTTGTAAGTCCTTGTTCTGTGGCAACCAACAAACCTATTACTACTGATATGAGCTCCGAGTGCCAGTGTGGTGAGCGAGGACTACAAGAAATTACAAAATGGTTTCTGTGATGCGGTGAATTCCACGGAAGACATTCGCTGGCACGTTGGCAAGAAATATGCCAGATTAAGTCTTAATCCCTATGACATTGATAACAAAGAGACAGTTGAAAATTAGTTTAGAATAAAATTCGAATACAAAGTAAATGTTGTTAAAAGGCAGAAAATGACAATTTCAATTTCGGCAGAAGTGAAAGTGTTAACAAATAAAATGTTTGTTTAAATTTAAATTTAAATTCATAAAAGGATAGATGAGGTTGCCACGCACTGTAGAATAATAAACAAAATAATTGGGAACAAGCGCAACAGAAAGTCAACAGGGTTAATATTACTTGATGTTGAGAAAGCATTCGACACTACATATATATGGCATCACGGCCTACTTTTTAAATTAGTTGTAGCAGATGTGCCAAAGTATTTGTGTAAAATTATCGCCGACTTTCTATACAACAGGGAATTTGCGGTTTTGGTTGGGCAGAGTATCTCGTCTTTCAAAAGTATTCAGGCAGGACTACCTTAAGGATCAATTTTATCACCAACTTTGTAGTCGATCTATACTTCGGATTTCAAACATTCTATAGAAGTTGACATTGCTTATTATGCACACGATACGGCGCTAGTTTCATCAAGCAAGTTATCAAACATGGAAAATAGTCCCATGTCCTGCAACAAATATTTCAAAAAAAAAATGGAGAATTAAGATCAACGTTCAAGGCCTATACGAGTAATGTCTTTTGCTTCAACTACATGGCAAGGAGCCACTTACAAAAAATGCAAATTCTTCAAAACAAATGCTTTCAAATGATTCTGTGCTACATAAGGAAACAGGATACGAACTTTTTAAGGGTTATTTTAAAAGATTAAGTTATAATTATTTTAATAAGATTCTCTATTTTCCTTTTTCCGTAAAGAGAGAACGTAACGATTTATAAATAACTTAACAAAGGGAATTTATCAAACTGAAAATTTCTGTCTATAAGTGGTCATCTTCGCAGATTATCGCTCTATGAACAATACAATTTTCTCTTAATGTTAGGCTTTACTATTTATTCTTGTTTTGCAAATGAAGGTTTTTCACCTTTTTACCTTCCAAATCGGTAGTAACTCCATTCAATTAATTCACTTTTATGTAATAATAAGATTTAGTTGTTTAGTTGCCATATCTTTCAATACAACTCAAAAACTGTACATAGTTGTATATTTTTTAGATCTAACGTATTGTTGGATTAATAAATAAATAAAAAAAAGATTGATTATGGTGCATTGAGGGTTAACTGTGGCGCCAAACAACTTCACATTAGCTTAACATGCGATATTAGAATAAAAACCAAAATAAAACTTTCTTTTATTACATACAGATTTTTTCAACTTATTTCCGAAATTTCGTTTTTCCATCCAAAATTGTTTCATAAATATTCAGCAAAATTATACGCTAGATTTACTAAGGTATCTGCAATAAAAAATCAAGCCATGGACACGGGTTTGTTAGACATGGTCACCTTTGTATCATCTAATAGAAATGTCTCAAAGTGCCATTCGGAATCGTTGATAGAAATTTGTGTGAATTCATTAAATGTGAGAAACTCTCTAGTATTCCATTCAAGAGATACGTTGCTATTGTAATTACGTTTCTTATTTCTTAGAGAAAATTTTGCTATTAAAGGCAATGATATAAAAT
Source organism: Philornis downsi (assembly GCA_019455685.1). Lineage (NCBI taxonomy): Eukaryota > Metazoa > Arthropoda > Insecta > Diptera > Muscidae > Philornis > Philornis downsi. The sequence goes on along the minus strand of JAHXMU010000057.1, from coordinate 4,690,729 downwards.
ATTATAAAAATTGAACTAGTGTGACATTAATAAATTAGAAAAATGTTAAGATTTTATCAAGCCAAACAAAAAGAAAAACTGGTTTAGCTTTCTTCTTCTTGCTGCCAGTTCATTTATTTGAAATTGTTAGCATTTTTACAGTGCGGCGCATCAATTGAGCTACAATAAGACATTCAAATAACATTTTTTAATCAATGTATTTCATTAATTTATTTTTGTTTTTATTTTATAAAAAAATTCATTTTTATTTCATACAACTAATTGGTTTTGAAGATGATAGGTCGTAAAAGACCTCCATGCATCGTATATGCATATGCACACCTGATTAGAAATTTATTCATTGTGCCCTGAAAGGTTTAAGTCGGGATGGCCGGAATTATTATTTTACTGAACTGCTTTAATTCTGTCAAATTATTTGGTTTCGTTTTGTACAGCTCTTGCTTGACATAACCCCATAAAAAAGTTTGGTGTAGTTAGGTCAGAAGACCTTGGGGGATAGCAGAAAGTGGAATTTGTTTGGGAATTTTCTTTGGATCTCCGCCATAACCAGTCTGGCTATATGTGTAGTTGCTCCATCTTGCAGGAACCAAATGGTGTTGAAACGGATACGTCGGCGCAATTCTGGGTTTCTTTTAATATCTTTAAGTAACGGTCTCCATTGACAATGACATTGTGCTTGTAGCACGATTTGTGCGCCACCCTACACAACTTTTTCCTATTGTTAAAAACTGATAATGCTACGTTGTTGGAAATATAGTCCTAAACTATATGAAGTTTAACATGAGCTGCTCTCGCATAACAATCATGCCAACCAGCTGCATAAAATATTTGGTTAATCCATCTTCCTCATGAAATAGCCTAGCCGCCTAAAAATTGTGAAGCCGCCATTTAACGAATTACTTTTTATGATTACATGAAATTTAAGGAGAATTATTTTAGTGGAATTAAACTGGTTAATTTTCGTCGTTTTTTAAGAACAATCAATTGCCTTGCATCTTCTCTATCCCTTTTGTTCCTTATCCTGTCAGCCCAATTTGTCAACAGATTTCCGGTGGTTTTAGTTTTTATTTCGCGAATGATTCCAGCAATATTGTCTCTAAGATCCTGAACCGTTGGTCGATTGTTCTCATAACATCTAACACAAGAAGAAATGCAGTGCAGTGCAGTGCTTTGAAGGACGGGAACTAAATTTACGGTTGTGGATCTTCGAAATAACTGATCAAATTGACAAACATCTATGGAGAATTTGTAGAAGTAGATTTTTCGAATAGAGGAGATATATTTGATTGCCTCGGTTGCGAAAATATCTTCCCGAGCTTGTATCTCTTACCAACTGGACGGACTGGACGGTCTATTTATGTTGTTTGTTTTGCAGCAATTCGGCACTTCGTTGGTTATAACCCAATTTCGTGAGGAGTACTCTTATTGAGAATCAATGATTGCATTAATTTGTAATTATGTTTGGACGTGAGTATTCGTTTTTAATATAACTAATCTCCACTGCACAAATAATAAAATAAGAAAGAGTAATTTTCCCAACGTGAAAATATAACAGCTAGATCTTGCACTGATATTGCAAAACTATACTTGTAACTGTGCTTATTAGAAGTTACAGCGAAATATTTGAATTTCTGAAAATCGATTAGTTAGCATAGGAGGTTTCTAAAGGGGCAGATTGACCTGGCCAATGGTCGGTTAAAAGGCTCGAAGGACCACGAATAAAATTGGATTGAAGAAGTAGAAGCTGATTGAATGCAGCTGGGGCAAATGTTGTTGTTATTGATGCAATCAATTTGATGTGATGATCGACACTGAAACCGGTTGGAAATTTCTAGAGTAGGTTGTGGACTGTATTTCGGGATTGAGGTAATCTTCTGTACCGCTGTGAAGGCAAGTCGACCTGCTGATGAATGTTATGGGACCTTTTAATTAGATAATTTTTCAAGAGATTTGAGAAACTATTTGTTTAGAGGTTTGAAATAAAAGAAATTAATTTCAATTCAGTGTAAGTACATTTGGAAAGCTGTGATGCTTACCGCTTGAGCTGTGCAGAGTAACTAACTTTTTGGTTTTACAATTTATGGTTGTTACAAGTGTAATTTCTGGTTTTCGTTAAATGTTATCTGTTCCTTACGAACAATTCACAATATCTTTACCCTAAAAAGGGCAAAAAGGTAGCTTAAAATGCAATTTGATTTAATCTTATATTAGGTATGTTCATGGAACGTTTGCAAATTCATTTTAAATTCATTTTTTTAATAAGTTTTAATAAAAAAGATAAGTATAAACATCATTTTTAACAAGTTTCGGTAAAAAAGGTAAGTATAAACATCATGTTTATACAAATTTCAATAAAGATTTACGAAGATTTTAATAGATATTTATCAGTCAGGCAGCCTCTCAGAGAGACGGAAATCTGTCCATCACACTAAAACGTTGTGAACCACATTTGGCCAAAAAATGCTTGATACTTTAAACGCTTCCTTTGGGGTGACTAAATTTTTGCCATATCCAATGAAACATCCCTTCGTTCCTTCATGTGAAGGAATAAAAAGAATGAGTACAATAAATGATGCAACGGATTTAATATCGGTTTCAAAAGTTTGTTCTGTCGGAATTTATCACAACTAAACGGATAGTTATAATTGGACAATATTTTGTTGGCATTACTTGTGATGACTGTGTGGCAGTCAGATAGCAATTTTTTCATTTTTTTTACTTTTACACCACAGCGATTATCGGCCGAAAAAGAAAAGTGAAATTTTAAATTTTTGCTCCAAATATGTGTCTGGAATACGTGGCTATGATGCATGTGATCGTGGATTGGAACCTCACTACAATCACCTACCATTATTCGATATGTCTGATGAACACTTTGAGTAGTTGAATAATCGGTAAGTGCAGTATTTGCTTTTTTACTGCAAACCACTGTGTGTGCGATAACCAATCGACACAATTAAATCTATTGGTTACACTACTGATGATCTTTTAATGAATATAAACTGCTGTTAATAAAGTCTAGGTCCACAATATTTGGCTGACTGAGGCCACTTCAAACAGTCGCAGATTACGAATGCATTTCCTTAAAACAATTATACCCCAGTACTTCTCAAGTCCTAGTTCTAGAATATGTTTTTCGATTTTTCACAATTTGCACTGCTTGGAACCACTTTAGTGCCCTCTTTAAAAATAAGTTTCAACACATTTCCCAAAGGAAAAGGAATGTTCTCTTTAGATAACACTTATTCTGTGATCTACACTTGTTTTAGTTGCACTTTATTTTATTCTAATTCACAAGCTTTATATCTTTGTGAATGACCTTTATTAAAAAAGTCTTAATTCACGTTGTCTATTCCACAAGTTTATTGAGAAATGTTGTGGATTTACCAACTTCCATTTTAGTGCAGTTTTCTCCAATTCCCCCATGTATTTACATAAAGGTTTATGGTTTAGGTATAATAAATTATTTTGAAAAAGGACTTCATTTTAGTCCACTGAGAATAGAAAACAAGAGGACTCTTGTCTTGTCTGTTCTGTAACTGTCCTTTTGTTAGTGGTTCCCATATACTCGTATATGTATGAACAAAAAGGACACGTTGAAATTTAAAATAGACAATTTCTAAGAAAATAATCTTCGTTAAATTGTCTGAAAAGTTATAAACACAGGAAGTAGATCAATATTTGTTCTCGATTTTATAACTTATATCGAAAAGCATCCGGCAGAATTGTTTAGGCTTGTGTGAAATTTTCATCTATTCGAATCATTTGGTGGGGGAGCCATTCACTCCCCAATAGCAAAGCGCGATATTTTGTTATAATTCGTAACTAGAAAACTAAGTCCGCAACAAAGTACATTTGGAAAATGTTGATGTTTCCGTACAACCATCAGTTGTAATTCACTTCCGTGACAGTTACACGTTTTAAACATTTTCCTACATATCTACGTCCATTCAGGACTGTGAACTGCTGATATTCGTACAGAGCGTGACTAACTGACACGCCACACGGATGAGCGACTAAAAATTAGCACAAAGTTGAATATTTTGTTAGTAAGGGGAGAAAATTGTGATACATCTGCCACCAATGGAGATGAAGAAAAACATTAATTCTATGAGTGCTAGACGTTGTTCTTTGCACTTACAGCTTTTGGGGCAAATGTCAAAAATTATCACTGAACTTTTTGCTGTAAGATGATGTGTAGATAAATGTACATATTTAACATACTGGAATGGAATGCCACAAGTGAACATAAAATGCACTTACACATACATATGTACTCATGTTTGCATATGTAACAGTTTACTTTGCGGAATAAGGAAACAAGGATATGAGTTACTTGTTACTTAAACTTTTGAACAACATACAAAGCAAGTAACGTTAATCGTAACAGAAAATTGCAATGGTCTCTGTCTCTGCGTCTGCTCCTGTCGCGCCTCCTCAAACGCACACTTAATTTAACATTCTTCCGAGAGGGAACTGTGAAAGCAGCAACTTTTCTCATTAAAGTCCTTTATCAATTTCTTGTTGTTCTGCACTTTTCAGTTTTATTTAATATTCAGCTCAAATACAAAAGTTGAATCGAACAGCATTTTTCGTGTGTGATTCCTTACTTTCTCCTTGGTTGCTAAAGTGGCAGCTTGCGGGGCAAAAGTTGCACTGTGAACAAGGAAGAAATCGGAAAGCAGACATAAATTATGCAAAGTTGTGAAACCATTTATGGTTTAAGGACATCAACAGGTACTACGACTACTAGCGTTTTAAGTTTATGTGACAAGATGTCAATAAGTGGCCCCGAAAATGATCAGATTTTAATAATCACAGTTGTACTTGAGCGCATAAAATGTCTACAAGTAATTGTCGTTTAAGATTGTGGCCACAAATTCAAATATTCTTAAAGCATTTTCAAGGGCTACTCATAACTTGTTATCCCTTTTTAGATTACGATTTTGTGTTCTTTGTCTCGTTTTGGAAAGGCAAAAACTGATTGATTTGCATAACTAATTCCAAAGGATAGTGCTGATTGAAGCATGAAATGTTAGCCGTTTTGCTGCCCTATTCTTCCTTCATTCATTATGATGGCATTGTGATGCTTTTCTTTGATTTGGGTGAACTCGATTTATAGATTTTGATTATTGCCAATTCTGGGTTAAGAATAGAAATCCCAAAGCAATTTAAAATAAGCTGATTCAACGGTCAGTGTAATAATGACTGTCAGTGCTTTTGAGAAGAAAAAAAAGGCTTGAAGTTTATGCGAAAAAAAACCTTTCAAGATTATTATTTGGTACGAAGGAGTTTAGGGTTGTTGGGAGTGAACCCAAATCAATCTCATGAGTAGATGATCCTATATGATAGGTAATAATGAATTGCAATTTATATCTCGTTTGAAAAAATTTTTACATTAATATGTTATAGATTATTTAGTATTGGTAAAGTGGTGTTTCTGCTTCCCTCAAATTGCGTGCTGGAATTAAATGTTCCTTGTTTAAATGCTAGGTATCTCCGCTTTGTATGAAGCGGAAAATATGTTCTATAGCATTTGTTCAAGCTATTTCAAATTAGTATTCTTTCGAATGACTTTTACTTTTTTTGTTGGGAAGTAATGCACGGTGAATCATTTTCGCTTTTGGCAATACTTAGCACTGCTCGATTTCAATTTTTCTGCTACTAACGCTTAAGAATCAATCTACACCAGATTTTGGATACAATTTCAAATTATGTGTCGAAAGTGCTGAAATCGAAATCCGTTTCATCGTAGGCTCAAACAAATTGTGCATAATCTTTTCGAGACTAAATTTTTTCCCCTTCCATAGAAAACAGGTGACCATTTGTAGTGCACGCTCTTCTAAGGAGTGCGCTATATCAGTGCCATGAACTATTTATCAATTAATTGCCAGAAGAGGGGAGCAGACGACAACGTTCCGGTCTCATGCATAACGTTGCCTATTTTTCAACTGAAAAGTCTGATGATATTTTCTGAATTTGTGAGAACAACGGCGACCACTACAATGACAATTATAGGTTTCATTAAACAGTTTACAAATTGGGCTGATTTTTTTCTGTATAACGTAGTGCCTTTAGTTAATGTATAAAGTTTGGAAAAATAGCAGAAAAATATCATTGAAAACCTCATGAGGGTTTGCTATCGTGTATTTTTCCTAATGGACCAATTTTTCCTCAATTGTTACATCTACAGCCGGTCATAGTGGCGTGGATAATATCGACTCGTGGTCAAATAATTGGATGCGTTAAAAAGCACTCTATTCTCACATATAATATGGGTTGAATCCATTTTACAAATGAAATCTCTCATTTTCTAGAATTCGTAGTTACCCACCATCTTGAGGAATTACTCACGACAGCAACAAATCACTAATGAGTAATTTGGAACTTTACTCGTCACGCACAGCCAATATTATCTATGGGTAGGTAACTCATGCATAGCTCATGCTCATGCCCATTTTTGTTTCTAAATATAAAAAAAAATCACAAAAATTGTCATGTTTCAAAAATAAAGCGATCAGTCGTGAAAATAACCTCATTTTTGTGAGGTTTTTTGGGATTTGAATAAAATAGAAGCCATCACGTAGTTCCAACAAACTTCAAAAACATAGACAAAGTAGAAAAACTATAAAATTACAAATGAAAATATGGTTTTAACACGAAAACGGAGCGTCAAATCATAAAAATAACTCAATTTTTGCTCAACAGAAGGCTTATGCTAAGTTATGACCTTCACATAATGTCAACAAAGTCGCCAAAATAAAAAGAATCGCTATAATTGGAATTTGGGGAAATCAATCCGATCGCGTGAACACAATTAATTTGCGAATTCAGAAGAAGACAGCCATTTAGCCATTTGTCATTTCTTATGGGTAATGTTTGAGTGATCGTTTCTTATTTACCATGGCGATGTGCGGAGGTTGCTCATTCTGTGATTAAGTTACCCTCGAATACCATTACTAATACCCTCGAATACGAACTATTGTACTTTTTGTTTTTTGTATTAAATACCGCTAGCACATATTTATGCCTTTGTCAGTAAAATACTTGGTTGTAATAAAGATTTCGCTTACTTAATGAGCAATTTAATTTTTGCTAGAGAATTCTTGACTATACTAGCTGTGCAAATTTTATAAAGGCTACACATTTTTTTAAATAAGATAAGACGTAGGAAACGACAATCCTGAATAATGTTGTTATCCAACGTTCCATGTGATAGAAAAGGAACTATCGGAAAATATTGGCCTTGCTTACCTCCTTTACCCAGCTCGCAATACTTTTGCTTGCTGAGCAATAGTTGATTTTTAATTTAACAAAATCTCAGGATTGTCTGTATTTGTTTGTCTCGATCTCAGTTATTTTAACCGGTGTTAAATCACAAAAGTTATATCTAGGTTATAGAGAACCAGCCTTGCATCTGCTGGCCATATCTTTATTTGTAACTGTATGTTTATTCGTATTTCAGTACACAGTAACGAGTTTACGATTAGGGTGATCTTTTAAAATTTAAGTTTTTCAGGTTGACAGCACTGGTTGGTAATGGCGTCCAAACGTCATCTGTCAAAGTGAAAAGTGTACAGTATACTCTGCCATTTCATCATGGAAAGAAATTTATTATCAAAATTCGTGCTCTGTGACAAATGTGCATTGTTTGATACGACCGTTTTATGGTTGTCATAATAGACCTGTTGCATCAACAATTCGTGCTGTTATCTCCAAATTTCGCAACAAATTTACTTTGTTGGACATAAAACCATCGACTCGCATGCGTAGAGTGCGTATCGAAGAAAATATTGCAACCGTAGCGACCGGTGTTAATGACGATCGTGAAATATCAATTCGTCGCCGTTCTTAGCGATTGGGCATGTGTTACTCAACCACAAGGTTGAGCCCCAGTTGGATGAGTTGAACTTTATTGACATGTGGTTTCATTAGGACGATGCAACATGCCACACTGCTCGTGAAACAGTGGATATGTTAACGGATGAATTTGGTTAGCGATTTGGCCCTGAGAGTTGGCCCCCAAAATCTTGCGATTTAACGCCTCTTGTTGTGTGTTCTTCCTGGTGAATTTATTTAATCGAACCTTATATGCAGTTCGATTATGTATGGATCTAAAATTAGCTCCAGGAGTGAAATTTGTTAAAATGATAACCTAACCTAAATTCAAAACCCGATTTTGAATTTGAATTTTGATTTTTTCTATTTGAATAATTTATACAATTCTACTTTGTGAAAATTTCTTCAAGCTATTTCAGGAATTTCACCTAGCTTCGTGGGCAATGAAATGAAAAACAATTTTAGGAGGGAAAAACTAAATTTATAAATTTTTTCCAAAAATTGCAATTTATTGAACTCCGGAGTTGAGACTACTACAATCTTTCTTGAAATTTTGTTAGCATTTGACAACGAGGTTAGACTAGAGTCGCTGCCAAATTCTCTTGAATATCTAATACAAATACTATGGATTCTAAAAATTTGCACTAGAATACCCATCGTTCGATTTTCCCTAAAGTTTATTAATTTGCATTTGCATACCTGCAACTACAATAACTTTAATTCAACTGTAAATTAACTTACTACCTGTCCTGTGGACCCATAACGTTGAAGGACACTTGGGTTTGTGCATCCTTCGATCACATTTATAACAATCCCACAATAATAATTCATTCATTTGAAGGAGATTTATTGATAAAAACTCTCACTGGTAAAAACAAAACAAACCGACCAGTTGTTAAAGTGAATCCATCATTCATCCGTGACATATGACAGCTATAAATTAGTTTATGTGACACATGAGTGGAAAGTGTAAGTGTTATTCATTAGAGTGCACGACTCATTTAGTTTTGAAGCGTTGTTAACTGCTGCCATCAACGTGAAATCGTTGAAATTGTTGTTAGCTCAATGTAAAAGTGAGAAATGTAAATTGATGTAATGGCAATTCATTGTTAAGTGCATTTTTCAATTGTCCATATTACAACACAATCATAGTTTTTTTTTTTTGCTATCCATTTCGTCAAACACTCCCCCATCCTCCTGCTAAATTTTGAATTTTGTTGGAAAAGGTCTAAAAGACCAAAGCACTGTGTTACGTGTCTAAACAATGAAATCCTTTTAAATTGAATTTGATCATTTTCGTATATGTAGTCTTTCTTTTAGATGATACAAAAGTAAAACACGCGCCCAATGCAGGCCCCTTTAAGATACCATCAGCTTCATTGAAAGTAACCGCTGCACTCAACTCAGCCATTTATGTTTTCGCAGAAGAATTCCCTAAATGCATTTGAGACGAGCGTGATGCATTATGCATGACCCTTCCATTCGTTGGCATTCGTTGGTCTTCTTATAACGAGCACGAGTATCCTTTGAAGAACTGCACAAACAATAAAGAATTCTTAAAGCAATTTCATTTTATCCAAATGGAAGGAGATGACGTCATATCATTTGCAAAAATATTTTATATTAAACACTGTTATGTGGAAAGTGTATTACGTGATGTGATATTCATAAACGCTACAATCCATGTTCACAAGAACGGGTAATGGAATGGAATGGAGAGATAAGTGTGGCAGTGACTGCATGTTCGTCTATGATCCTTGCCAGATAGCCAAGCGAGTATTTTCGTTATTCAGTTGGAAACTGTACAATAGTTTCAGTGATTTTTTATCATCTTTTTCTATGTTTGAATTCGTCTTGTTCTTGTGGTGCACAAAATACGCCAAACAGAGTGCATTTCAATTTAATGTTTTCTTTATCATAAATGGAAATGAATGAAAACTCCTTTGCTTAAATAGAATATGACAATGGAGAAGGGTCATGAAATAGATCGGACTTAATGATTTAAATACTGGAATCGTTTACGCACTATTTTCCATTATGTGTAGCAAATATTTTTAGTTATTCTGTACTACAGTGTCGACATACGTTCCATTCCATTTTGGTTGATCTTTGAATGTATTATTCAGCATGACGATATAGTTTATGGAAATCTATTTGAATTATTAGAAGTTCTCTTATGTGGCGACTGGAATGAACAGAATTATCTATTATACGCCGCCCGTAGAAAATAATTCCAAGCGCTTCGATCTTCTGCGCTTCTCCTCCAATTCGTCACACCAAGCTTCCATAGTATTTCGGAAACCTGGTCCTTCCAAAGGAGTTTTAGTCGCCCGTTTGAGTTGAGAAACCTAAATGGCATGCTAACACCGATGCGTCTTAGGCCAGTAGGCAACTTCTGTTACTAAAACTCAACTCACTAGGCCAGGTGGTCGTTGACAACCCTAACACTAGGATCGGATGCAGTGGCCTGCTAAGCAACTCATCTTAAAAGAATGTTATCATGACAATACCGAAGAAAATTATTAGAAGTTACGTTAACTTTTTTCTGGGCATAACCACAAAACGAATTTTTTTCAGAATTTCTCAAAGAACTGACATCCTCCAGTCAGACTGCCATGACTTTTGAATAGTCTAAATGTTATGCTAACACGGAAGCTTCTGAAACAAGCATACATTTCTTACTGAAGTTTACTTTGTATGTGGGTAATCTCAACGTTTGACTGCAATGCAACGGCTTAGGAAACCACACATGGTTAAAGTATATGGTTCTAGAGTGTCTTAAATTTTTATAAATAAGGTAGCTCTGTCCGAATGGTGGATGTTGGTGACAATTATGAAACCGACTTCATTGCTATCCAGAAATGAAAAGATGGACGAGATGTAAAAACTATGGCATCTACTAAAGCTGTTATTCAGAATATATACATTTGGGTGCGACTTCAAAGTCGACAAGGAATTAAGACACCATGTTTTTCAGTTTATCTCAGTTTATATTGCCACAATTTGTACTAAGGTGAACTATTTATTATCACGCTAGTTTGTGTAGACTCTCCAAAGATGATGGTAGTAAAATATGCGAAGTTTTGAGAGTGCCTGGAAATTAAAATCGTTTCTGCTGATGTTAATGCCAATATACGAGGGGACTACAATCTTAGACCAACAGTCGAAAAATTCAGTTTACATAACTATATATGCGATAAGTCGATTTCATTGCGGAAAGAAATCGGAATCGGATTCTAATACACAGATATCTCCTAGATAACATGATCAAAACATAAGACATTCGGTTGATTACGTGGTAGCAGATGGAGGTAGATGCTTCAAGCATTACAGATCATACCCAAGATAGTCACAGCTTGTACTAACAGTTCTCACTCAATTAACATAATAGAGTGCTACTGATACTGCTGACACCAGCAGCAATTGCGTTTTCGAGGGTTAAATTCATACTTGAGTAAAGGCTAGAGGTAAGTGGCTTCCTTGCCAAACAAAAGCCAATAATTGAAATGTTGAATTGCAAAAATGGGCAGAACACTTTTCAGAAATTACTGTAAATACACAGTGCTGCACAGATTTTGGGAGCAATAGACTTCTCCATCAATTGTATGCCCCAGATGAGTATAAACAGCTTAGCATAAGTGGGATCGATGTTTAGTTAGAATTTTCTCTACAGGCATAAAGCTTTCATAATGCTGCTCGAATTTATCTTAAATTGAGTAACATGGATTATTTTCGGATAACATTCAAATGATCAATTTCTTATCGCAAAGAGTCCTTTTAGTCACATTTTTAAAAATTACCACTAAATTATTACTACTAATAATTATCAACTATTCATAATGCAATGGATTACTTTAAAAATTGTCTGACACTTGCATAGATTCATATATTCACTTTTTTATATAGTATCTTGGAAGTTTATCAAACCTGACAATTTCTTATATAAGTTTTTCTACAAGTCTATAGTGGGTATCCTTAGATATCATTTAATAGCATTTCTTAAATTATCGTTTTTGTCATATTAAATGGCTATTTCGTGAAACTGTACCGAAATTGGTACCCATGGGATATCCTATAAGCTGTCGATGATGAAAGTCCTTGAACTTTTACATCTTTTAGCGCTTTTTAGAATAACCTCAATTAGCCGACCTGACGTATAGGTGGTGCCAATAGTTTGAAAAACTTATTTTGGTAAAAAGTGGCAACCTTATAAAGCATATGCTTCAAGTTTCAAGATGCTACGTTGTTTAGTAGTTTTATTTAAGCCATTAAAAGTAAACGATCTGAGTGAAATTTTAAACGTGGAAAAAATTGGTCACCGTTACGTAATTCAATATTTCCATTTGAAAGGTCTCAGCCCAACCAATATTAAAGTCCAGCTATATTCTACTCTGGGGGACTGTAAAATATTATGTAGCAGAGTTTAAACGAAGCTGTACTACCTGTCAACACGAACACCGTAACGATCGACCAATTGAGTTGTCCACGTCAGACACGATTAAAAGATGACGGCTCCTTAAGTAGGCATCCTTAACTTCCTTGTCTTTAAAAAGGAAAAACCATCAATGGCGAATATTATGCTAATTAACTGCTGCGTTTGGATGATGAAATTATGGAAAAAGATCGCATTTTGCAAAAACGAAAATGTTGTTTCATCAAGAGAATGCTTCAGGCTACACATCTACACAGTTGCGATGGCCAAAATTAATGAATTAAAGTTCGAATCGCTTCATCACGCAGCTTATTCGCCAGATTTAGCCTCCTGGGACTATTTTCTATTATCAACCTTGGAAAAATGCTTCGATGATAAAAGATTTGCCAACAATGAAGAGATGAAACCTGCGGTTGATGACTATTTTAAAGAGTTTAACAGTTTTTACTATAAAATGGGGTACTCATATAGAAGCTATTGAATATCGCTGGAAAAAGTGTATCGAGCTAAAAGCAGCTTACGTTGAAAAATAAAGAAAAGTTTCCCAATTTGTTGTGTGTCTTCTTTGTTAGGTCGGCCAGTTTTGGGACCGCCCTCGTAGATATTATCTATTCCACAACTTAATCTCCACTGCATAATTTATTTTATTTTGCTCTGACCTACAAATTCTTTATTTTACAAATGGTATTTTTTAAAAAGGGCTTTTACTTATTACAAGGGAGTAGAAAAGTAAATTAAATTTGTCGGCCAATAGTAAAACAATATGTTTAAATAGCGGGCTGTATTTTAGAGATTTGATAGTAACCATGTAGTGTAGTCATTTATTGAAACAGTCATCCACCCCAGGCACAAATACATCCGTTTCATTTCATAATGTCGTTGATAAGGACGCAGACTGTCCACCACTGAATTAATATTAGCAGACCATGAGCCTTAAATAGCTTTCAAATGATCTTAAGACGTGATGTTGCTGTTCTGGTTCCATGTTGGTTCAGTGTTGGACAGTCTATAACCTCTATATATATGTGAAAGAGACTTAAGAACTTAGAGAGGAAGTTTCATTTATCCGTTGACTATATAATTGTCTTCGACAACTCATTTTCATTACCATTAATGAAGAAATTAAGAGTAAACGGGCGCTATTCGTTCTCAAATTGTAGCTTTAGAGCTCCAGATTCTGAATTTAATTCACTAATTTTTCCAGTACTTCACTTATTTAATAAATTTGGATTTGAAATTGCAACAAACGCGTAAAAGCTTTGTACTCCTAGCGTCTTGATTCCACGTTTACTCACTACTAACTTCTTGCTGAATGAAATTGAAATGTTTCAAAAGCTGCAGTAATTTGAAAGGTTTCAATAACTTCAGTAATTTTTGCTTGTGACCGCTTTATGATTTAAATATCCAAATATTGTTTGCCGTGTGGAATTCGTTTTACACCATCAAAAAGTCTTATAATGATTTTGAAAATTAATTATGTTTTTTCTGTTTTTATACAATTTTTGTATATTTCCAAGCATCCAGATTCTAAATGTTAGTATCAAATAATTACGTTGACTTGAAATTAATCTAAAATAATCCTCATTTCAGTTTTAAAAATTACAACAAAGGCAGTGATAAAACAATATTATACATACAGGGTTGCCCATATTCGACGGACCCATGTTTTAAAAAAAAAAAAATCAAAGAAAAAAATAAAAATTTGGCGGTTGGCAATCTTATTCATTTAATTTGTTCCAAGTAGATTTGTTTACATCAATTTTTGAACATGATATCTCTCAAATGGCCGCCTCTGGCGTTGATGGCGTATTGTGCCCTTTTTGCAGCATTTTCCATCGTTTTCGCCAACATTTCGGCCGGAATAGCGGCTATTTCTTCACGAATGTTGTCCTTGAGCTCTTCTACGGTCCTTGGCTTGTTAACGTAAACCTTTGACTTCAAATGTCCCCACAAGAAGAAGTCAGCGGGCGTCAAATCGGGCGAACGCGGTGGCCAGTCCAAATCACCACTTTTCGACATCAAACGGCCCGGAAACAAATTCTTCAGAAAATCGATTGTTATGCGACTTGTGTGCGGTGGAGCGCCGTCTTGTTGAAACCAGAACTGCCTCATACGTTTTCGACGAAAAATTGGCATCACAAAATTGGTCATCACCAAACTGTGACTTTTTCGTCATGAAGAGGCAATTCTTGAATCTCCTGAGGATTTTCAGTGGCGTAAATACGGCAATTTTGCTTATTTACGGTCCCATTCAATGTGAAATGGGCTTCATCGGACATGATAATTTTGTTCCAAAATTGCTCGTCATCATCGGCCATTTCGATGACTCGTTGGGCCCATTCCAATCGACGAGGCTTGTCCGCAGGCAACAATCTTTGCGTCAATTGAATTTTGTACGGGAACAAATGCAAATCAACGCGAATAATCCGTTGTAAAGTGGACCGAGCCATGCCCAACTGCTGAGAACGGCGTTTTTGGGATGTTCTTGGGGACCTCTTAACACTGGCTCGTACGGCAGCGATATTCTCGGCCGATCGCCTTGGTCGACTTTTATTTGGCCTCTTCGGATTAGAAAGAGCCTCACCAGTCGAAAATTTTTCGTATAAACGCTTAATGGTGTTCTTAGAAGGCGCACTTCTCACATTTTTTAATATTTTAAAAGCACGTTGAGTTTTCACAATTGACTTCTTCTGTTGAATGTAAATTTCAACTATTTCAGAGCGCTCGCGTGGCGTGTATTGTTCCATGGTAAAAATCTGCTTGGACTGACGCTTCAAACGCGGTATGTCATTAAGCGATCTGACATCTCTGTCAAAAGTTATGGCGTTGCCAGATGGGTCCGTCGGATATGGGCAACCCTGTACCATATTTAATTATAACCAATGTATTCGTTTCTGTTCTTACTTTTAGTATAAAATGTTTTACTCGAAACTTTCAATGGGTGCCTCGAAAACTAGAGTCAAATTAGTAGATAAACCAACAGGTGAGTTCTTCAAAACCCGGCAACAATTGCTATTAACTTGGTTGGAAAAAAATGAAGAATTCTCATCCGTCCAAGAGTCCAGTCATAATTCTTATCAAGCATACACCATGTGTAAATTATGAGTCAGTTTGCATCAATGATTTATTTGCAAAATTGTATTTAATTTGACTTAAGAAGAATATGCATCACTCCATATATGGCTTTGCATCTCTTGAATTTCTCATAAGAGTTGTTTCCACATAATTTGTAATTACAACCGTTCGTTGCTTAGTTACGCAGTCGAGTGTCTGAAATAGTTAATATCAGTCATAAGTTCTGTATGTAGGAACGAAATCTCGTCCTAAGACTGCTTTGAACATTATGTAGTAAATAACTTTACCACTTCAGTATTTAGTTTATTCTATAGTTAAATAATTGCCTTTTAATTTCAATATATTTCAATGATTATCTTTTCATATAAGTTTTGTATTAGTTGTAGTCATTCTCTTGAGTCATCTTTTTCTTATATGAAATGCGTTTCGAAATGACTGTAATTTTTCCCTATTCATAAAATTCACTTCAGCACAAATATGATTACGTTAAAATTCCGCAAGTGTTTTACCACAACTTTTAAAAATTCTCCTTACCGTGTTTTTAGCTTAATTTATAATTCCAACCGAATAACAAAAGCGAGTAAATTTTGCGAAGGCATTGAAAATATAATTAAAGAAGATCTCGGCACCCTGGGTTTTGATGACACGATGGGATGTACACACACAACGGTTGTTTGTATATGTCAGTTATTTTATTTACAATTATGATTGTATGTTTTATGCACAAATATGTAGTACTTATTGTGCTACTTAATGTCAAAACATCAGTGTGACATGCAGTTAAGCTGTCAAAATCAATTCAGTCAACAAACAAAGTGCGATACGAAGCAATTTAAATGGTTTTATAGCGGGGCTGTCGGCATCAACATAGCTTTCCCACACATTCAACTCATGTTTGTTATAAACCGATAACTGTTAGACGGCGACACATACATACATCTATGTGGCCCAACCTGATTATTATCATAATCTAAGCTAACGGTTGATATGAATAAATTGCAAAATTGTCGCGGAAACCGTAATGAAAGTATCATAAACTACATAATAACCGGCTATTTTGGTTGACCGTCCCCAATGTCATAAATGGGTTAAATAAGCTCTTATTTCTACATTTCCCACGGTGATTGTTAGTGTTACCACCAACGCATGTTAGGTGGAGGAGGCCGAGGAGATTTTGATGTTTTACTCACCTGATTTCCGAATACACCCACACTGCAAGCGGAGGATACTTGATCGGGTCCAAACCAAACGGCTGCTAAACGTGCAGGTAATGATAAAATGCAAACCTAAAAAGAGAAAAAATGTGAAATTGAGAAGGAGCGATAGAGGGAGGGCCTTACGAAATAATTGACATTTAAGGCAAATATTTAACAATTCTGTGGAAAGAAGTGGTTTAGTGTTGACAATACGAAATGTTCCTAATGCCATCGAGCGTTCGAAATTATATAAAGCGATATTAAGATTACTAAAGCCGTTTGTCGAAGAAAGCAATGAATATAAATTTATAGTATATTTTATATTACACTAGCTGACCCGGCAAACGTTGTTTTGCCTTCAAAATGCCTTTTGTATTAGTAGTTACTTTTCAAATTAGAATACCTTATTAAATGTTATTATTTATTGGAATGCAAGAGAAGATACAAATTTTTAGTAGTAAAATTAGTTAAAACAAAAATCTCATCTCCAACGCCATCTATCACTTCAAATAAGACCTTTTAAACCTTCCGGAATACTCTACCAATAATTAAAGACCAAAATGAGCCAAATCGGTCCAACCGTTCTCGAGCTTTAGCCAGACTAACGCACAGCAATTGATTTTTATATATATAGATTAGGGCATGACATTAATATGAAAGCACAGGGTTATCTTTTTTGTTTCCACAGAATGTTTTCCGTCTGAAATTGAAATTGCATACAACTTAATGGTCGTTGTAAGCAATTTCAATTCTAGACGGAAAGCATTCTGCGTATTAAACTAGGTCTTTATAACAAATTGTCGTTGCAAGTAATACCAAATATTTGTAATATTTTCTTTAAAGGATATGAAACATACATTAAATATTATATGATTAATTTTTTTTAATAAAGGTAAGTGCCAATAAGCATGTCTTTTTCGATGCGAAAAGTTTGTGGAAATAAACTCTGCACACAATGCAAAAAAAGAGCAGGACTCTTTTGAAAGAACCGAGTTATTTTTGGGTGACCAACTACAGATGAAGCTTAGAAAAGAGAAACGGCTAAAATTACAATTAACATTAACAATAGTTAAGTATTACATGTATTGTCCTTGCTTAATATTCTTATAATTATCCGATTTGTATTTCCAAAACACAACGCAACACCACACAATAGCAATTTGCAATAGAATATCTTAAAACAAAAGGACAAGAAAAAAAATTATCACACATCAAAATGTCAGAAAGGAATTTACAGTGATCGTATGGCGCAGGCGAATTATGAAAAAAATTTTATATCCGGTTGATAGATTGGTTTATGCCTCGCAATTGGTTTTAGTATCAACAATTCCTTTGAAGTTGTGTATAAATTGATATTCGTGTCTTCTTTATAAAACAAGTATATTTGTATTTTAATTGGAGTTATTGCAGGAAATTGAAAATCGGCAGTTATTTTAACAAAATATCTTTAGGCACACCGTCGATAAAATGTTATAATATAAAAGACTCTTTACAAAATTAGTGCCAATTCAAGGGGTGTGATATCATTATACCATTCTTTTAATAACGCTTTAAGACTTTGATGCTTATTCGAAATTTTGTGCTTGAGTACACAAACAGCAAAGGGATATAATCCGTTTTTGAAGTACATTAGATGTACATGGCAAAAGATACTCAACCATAGACTTATTTTCTAATTTGTGTATAAGCAAACATGCCTGTGATTTTTATCTAAAGATTCCATAAATGTGCAGAACACATCGCTGCGAAAAATATGATGCAATTTGTACAACTGTGTAATTAATCGAACTTCAACTTGTCTTATTCAATTTTCGTTTTATTCATTATGTCCTGTGTTCTGTTGTGCTGCGGACATCATCATTGCCATCGATTTTTAATTATGAAATGTCAGTCACACTTAGTACGATTTCACAATGTTTAGTGCAACTGGCATTTAATGATTGCTGTCCATTTTTGAATATGATATTTGCTCGAATAGCGCACTATTGAAATTAATAAATAAAAAGAGAATGTGATTACGGCAAATTGGTGGCAGACTAATAACACAGTTCTACAAAAAGATTAAATTGAGGTGGCTCATAATTTATAAATTAAGAAACTGCAGCTCTCATCCAACATTTAATTTGTCCATTGAATACTCGTATAAGCTCATCTATAAACAAGTAGTTAAATTGAAGAAGTATTTCATTACACAAGATGCCAAAATTTTTTCTTAAATCGTTAAAAAATACTGCGTAAACGGCTGTGCAAATCTAGGAAGGTGGAATACCGTGGCAAATCTATGTTTTTTTTTATTAGATTCATATCTTTTGTCTCTTTTGTTAATTATACATTTGTTGCCACCTCGAAATGTGTTTTGTTCTGTTAGTGGTGAATGGGTTATACATTTTTCCGTTTAAAAAGTAAAATTAAATGCGTATAAAGCTATGATTTCGATGAAACTTTTATTTCATTATAATACTTGGGCCTTGCCATTATGTATGAAATACAATGCCATTTAAATAACCACCTCTGCATTATTTGCAATAGTGGATCCTTTTGAGGTAGTTTTTGACTTAAAACGCAACGTGTTGAGAATGCTTTGAAGTCGGTTTCGGATTCTGCAGTACAAAATGTAAGCATTTTATACGATTTGATCCCGAAGACTGGAAATCAAAAGATTTCGTATTCATACTGTGTTAGTATCAAACGTATAAGTGTTGATAATAAATTCAATTCTGTGACAAACAACTTAGCTAAATCAGTTTAAATTAAACTTTAATATTCGCAATGAAAGCTTAAAATATTAAAATGTTCGTCTTAATTTTAGCGGAAAATAAGTTTTCATGTCATGAAATTACATTTTCATGTTTATGTGTTTGTATGCATCGTAAAAGCTATAAAGTGGATGATGATTATAATGATTCGTCCATCCACTCCATTTAATGATACAATTTGCCATCATGTAATGGTTGATAACACTTACCTGCGATAATGCCACTATGCTTTGACCAGCAAAGCCTACAAAAAACAGGTCAGGGCTCACGGAGAAGACTTTAATCCAGGCGCCTATACAAGTGCCAAAGGCTCCCACTAGAGCAGTGATGCGTAAACCCTGAAATGTTAATAAATTTATTTGTGCGAGTGTGAAAACTCAAACGGAAATGTCACAATTTAAGCAAACATTTTAAAATAACGATTCTTTTGTTTGATTTTTGGTTTGATTAACATACCATTTTATCCAGGAACCAACTGCCCGGAAATATCAGAGGTATATATAAAATCATATATATCATTGACGTCCAATCGATCCATTTGTCACTGACGCCATAGTATCTGATGCAGCAGACAAGCAGCATGGGGGACAAAAAAAGAAATGATGGTAATTAAGAGATAAAATGGTAGGGATAAAAGTAACATAAAACACGACGAGGGTATTGTATTGTAAATCGATTGTATTAACAACAAAGTTGTCTGTAATGTTGCCTTGTTGTTTATTAAAAATCTAGGAAACTGTAAACAACGGATAAATGACCCATTATCCTTATTATCATCAGATGTAGGTATTTAACGAAACATGTATTTAATGAAAGGTATTACAATGCAAATGATATGTTTATACACCTCTCCGGAATCTGCGTTTCTTTTCTGTCCTAAAGCTCGCTCTTCTCCGGTTTCCAAATAAAGGTTAATTATGGTAAACAGGATATTAATGAGGACGCTGTTTACAAATAATTAACTACAGTATATGAGGCAAGGAAGCATTAATTAGTCATAAGATGGTGAAACAGCCTATCCCCCCGTGGTCTTTATAACGGATTTTTAAGTGTAGGTATAAAATTATACAATAAACATGATAACTTCAGTCATAATTAAAGTTTTAGAGAAAAAAACAAGAGTAAATACAGGTGATGGCAGATTTTAATGGCACCATGTTAAGACGTGTACTATGAAATATTTACAAACATTGTCGTTGCACTATAGCGCATTGTACTATAATGTTTCCCAGAGCTGCATATGTTCGATTTGTATTTTTAGACCGTTGTATTCATTATTGAAAAACAATCTTTTTATAAAGATAGTTTTGGTTCTTGTATGATCATCTGGATCAATTGTGACTTTTATTACCAGTTGTAATATTTGAGGGCCACAGTTCCATGAACGATGTATCGTTTCTAAAACGCCTTTCTCTCGTACATAATATGTTGCATTGTTTTGCTTTAAAAATCCTATTGAGACCGTCCTTTACAAATCCAAAAAAAAAATTTATGTTAATTTCTTCCTAATGTGCGGTGGTAACATAGCTTCCAATTGTCGAATAAATAGCAAAATTATAAACAAATAGTAATATAGAAAAGTTTCAATTTTATTAGATAGTTATATAATAACTCATTGATAATAGAGTTTTGTCTAGAACTTCCCGGAATCCTGGAAATTTCCGCTAAATAGGAACTTCATTTGTCAAAAATGTGACAAAAGATGGTTCTTTTGTATAATAATTCAGTAGCGTTTTAGGAAAAATTTCTTAATATATATTATTTAAGGCAGTTGGTATCGTTTAAAAGAAGTTTGTTTTTGAAATAGGCAAAGTTTTCATATCTGAAAATATATTCTTAATTGCTCATGCCCAAACTACGTCTTAATGCGTTATTAAAATTCCGATTAAAGTTTTGTGCAACTTAAATATAAGCCAATTAGATTTTGCAGCCCATTCTCTTGAAACTCATACAAATATTGAACTAGTAGTCACAATTTTAAGATCAGTCAGATCAGTTTCAAGTATAAATTTCCATTACATCACCACCTATTTAGTAGCCAACATGGAACATAAAACAATAAAATCTTCCAGATTATTAGATCGTAGCTTTTATGTCATCCCTAGTAATTTTATCTATGAAAATATCTTAAAATGTATCACCTACGAGGCCGGTCCTAAAACTAGTCAACCAGATGTGTTGATGACTGGCACCATCAGGAAAGTTCGAAAAAAATCATTTTGGTGAAAAGTGGCAACCTTATAAATCATATGTTCTAAGTTTCAGGGCACCACGTTGTTTAGTATTTTTGTTTGAGCCATCAAAAGTGAATTTTTGCATCGATTTCTAACCATGGATGAGACATGGGTTCAACACTTCACACTTGAAACAAATGAACAGTCAGCGCAGTGAACTACAATGGAAAAATCGCGTCCAAAGAAGGCGAAAACGGTTCCACCTGCAGGCAAGATCATGGTGTCAGTATTTTGGGATGCGCATGGAATTTATCAATTTTTATCGATTATCTTCGGGAAGGAAAACCATCAACGGCAAATATTTTGCTAATTTATTACAGCGTTTAGTTGACGAATTTTTGAAAAACATGCTACGTTTTGCGAAAAATAAAGTGTTGTTTCATTAAGAAAAAGCTGCAATTCACACATCCACTATTGCGACTTCCAAAATTAATTAATTAAAGTTCGTATTGCTTCATCACGCACCTTATACGCCAGATTTAGCTCCTTTGGACTATTTTATATTTTCAAACTTGAAAAAATGTCTCGGTGGTAAAAGATTAGCCAACAATGAAGAAGTGGAATCTGAGGTTATTTTAAGGTGTTTGACAGTTCTTACTATAAACAGGGTATAGAAGCTATTGAATATCGCTGGAAAAAGTTTATCGAGCTAAATGGAGATTATGTTGAAAAATAGAGAAATATTTTCGCAACGTTTTTGTGTCTTCTTTGTTAGGTCGGCTAGCTTTGGGATCGCCCTCGTATAACAGTGTTCGTAACAAATAAATCGATTAAAGATAAGAATCTTTCCTATAAGAAAATGATGAAGAATTTATCGGAACCGAAGTTAGTTTTTATGTAATCACGTACAAAATCTTTTGCATCAGTGAAATCATTGAAATGCTTTAATATTTAATAGAAGAAAGAGATTCTTTATCGACGTTACTCTCGAAACTCGACAGGTACAAACATTTCTGAGTATGGCCTTTAGTGTTGAACTAATTTCTAGACTAATGTAAACATAGAGGGATATATTTGTGAATTATGGATTTTCGGAAGTTTTGCATATTCTACTTTTTCAACAATCATAAAATTGTAAAAATTATTTAAATTTTTAACGTCTCTGTTTTAACGTCATCTGCAAATAGAGAACATTTAAAAGTATCTTTAAATCCGAAAATCTTCCTTTATGAAAATTTGCATTAAAATCTCAGTTTCAAAATTAGTGCGGCTTAGAGTGAATTTGAAAATTATAAGCGATATAACAAAAAAGTCTTTATGATTTAATCGCAATCAATCGATTTTTTCAACTAAAAAAAATTTTAAAAATTATTTTTGCAGATTTGGTGAAAGTACAGACTCATTTTGAATTGCCGAATTGTTTTCTAAATTAAATGAGTTATTTCAATTCCAATCTCTAAATTGTAATAAAATATCAGTGTTGGATAGTGTTTCAAATTGGATACTTTGTAAGTTATATTAAACTATGAATTTTGCCAGTTCCTTTTTATATTTGACTTCGTAAATATATATTTCAGGAACCCATCCCATGTGTTACTGCATCACATTGTAACATTGTTATTACATTTTCCCACAAACATTTTCAGTTTTCTTAGATGCGGAGAACAAACGGGTTTGTTCAAATTCCAATGTTCACAATTTTCGGATAAATATCTCATGGTAAAGTCAAGTCGATGTAGTATTCTTTTAATAGTCTCCTGGGCATTTTAACCCAAAGCCAAAAGTCTAACCAATTGCTTTAAATATTTCCTACATGCTTATTTAATTCCTTTATCACCTTCAGCATATAAAAAAATCGACCACGTACAACTGATGTGACTTTAGTAGTTTTTAAAATGTTTGCAAACTTTCGTGTTCACTCATAACATATTCATGAAATTGGAATTAACACTTTTTATGACTTGGCATATGTTACACCAAACACTTATCTCCCTCCCCCCATTTCTACGTCAAAAATATTGGTTGAAAACAAAAACTTACCTACTGACAATATTATTTATAATACTATACTGAATCCATTGCATGGAATTTGAGGCTGAATAAAATGCAAACAATATCAGAACGGCCCATCTGCGTTTGTAGACTTTAAATTCTGTAAAGAGAGAAAGAAAAGGAAAAGTTAACTTTAATGGTTTTATGCTTTTACCAACTAAACCACCATCACAGGACCTTTTTATGAAACAATCTTTTACAAGAAGAAAGAAAAGACTAACAAAGAAAAACGAAAAGTTTTGTGGCTCCCACTATTCCGGGGTTTTCAGTACTTTGGGAAATTTAACGTCTGGTGACTGCGTCAGTTTTCCTCAGAACAAAAATTCTTTGAAGCGTTTCAGAGAGTCAAGTAATTGCATCTCACAAGTAGCAGAAAAGAAGCCAACAAAAGTTGTGTCAAACCACACACACACGTTCGAATTTGCTCCACCCGAAAACCTACACATTGCAAAAATGTGAAACAACAGAAAATTAGTTTAGCAATAAATGCATGGGAAAATAAGCGAACATTGAATTGGAAAACATTTTCTTTGTTCAGATTTAATTTCTTTAACCACAACAAATTTTCGCTACAAGTGTGAGCAGTTGCTATTTTTAGATATCCCAACATTATGCTCTGAATTGTTTATCTTAAAACAGCCTCAAAGTATGCATCAGCATTCATGATATGAGTACGTCCGCAATATTCAGTGTCTTCTTGTGCCAGAGATTACATTTGAAAAGGTAAGGTCAAGTGCATTTGATTTCCTATGAAAACAGAAACAACAAAAAGCGAAGGCAGGCGCCTCTACTCACCCGCCGGCATAAAGACATCCGCAAGAAAAAATACAGATGACACTCTTGTTTCATGGGTCAGGTCAAGATTGGCGTTAAAGCAGAACACTTAGGTGAGAGGTGCAAATTGTGTTTGCATAGTTGGTGGGCAAAAGGGTCTTACGAAACGTTATCATTTGGGGCTAAATGAATATTATATGTTGTGCTGGGATCGTCTGCAACTGCTATCGCAAATGCCCCAAGGCAGACAGTGGTTTGGAATGGTTTTGATAAATGACTGTCGAAATGAGTTGAATAATTGCATCAATAAAATAATTGAATGATTACATAATTATATTAACAGTATTACTTTTACGCTGTTTTTCCTTATCTTACAAACGTTGGCTCTTTAGTATAATATGGTAAAATATTTATGCATTTCCATTGAAACTCTTTTTGTCATCAGAAGTAAAATATTTGGTGTGAATGGATGTATGTTTCTTTAATGACATATTATGTTGATCTGTTATACAACTAACCAAATTATTGTGTAGGCAATCAACTAACTTCGTTTTTCACACAGATGCTGCCTTTTTATAGATGACATTGTTTTTGAAATGCTTTAGCCCAATTAATTACACCCTTTCAAAACTGACACTTCAAGCTTCAATTTGCGAAAAGGCAAAAAAATCACGAGAGCACATCGGGATATTTGTGGCGTGTATGGTTTGGATGTCCTTAGTAGAAATTTCACACTGAAATATGACAGTCGTCCAAAAGGTAATGATGGGCACGAAATCAAAGTCGTTTTTGAGTCGGACTGACACATCTTTTCAGACACATCTTTCAGAGCAGCTGATAGTGTCGCACACGACCATTGAAAGCTGTTTGAAATGACTTGGTTTTACGTTTCGCTCGGGTTAACGAAGCAGATAAGCATTTGCGATTTATTGCTTGCAATGCATTGCCACTGGAGATAAAAAATGTGTCCTTTACAACAATATCAACCGAAAGAAATCGTGGTCCAAGCAATATAAACAAGCCCAAATTTCATCTGAGTCTGTATTGTACCCAAAAAAGTTAATGTTGTCAACTTTTTTGGATTTTAAGGGGGTGATTCACTTTCAACTGTCCCCAGAGAACAAACATAACATAAATTCTCAGGTTGATGAAGGCGGAAAAATGGCTTGAATTGTTAAATCACAAAGGGGTGATTTTCTACTTTAACCTTATAGTACCAATCTGATTGCTTGGGATTTTCATTTATTCTGCACAGTCTGCAAAATGTTTGGAAGGGAAAATTCTTCACTAAAAGTGAGGAACTAAAAATCGTCTTGTTCCACAATCAGGCATTCTTCCAACCTGGAATCAAAAGCCTGACCGATGACAGAAGATCATTGAACAAAATAGCACTTATATTAAATTAAAATTAAATTATTTGAATAAAATTATTTATTTGAATAAAAAATTTGATATTTACTTGGAACAAAAAAAACGGACTTACTCTCTTACCAATTAAATTTTATCAAATTGCATAGAGCATCTTTTTCGGGTTTACTTTAACGGTTCATAAGCAAATCAAAATTTCGCTACGCGGTTTTCAAAAATGTTGCTGCAGTTTCCAAATTTCAAAAAATTGTTGATAAGCTTAGCAACTTGTTCGAAACGGTTTGGGAAATATCGAATATCAATGATCCGAAAATATGTTATCTTCGCGGCAAATATATTTCAGACATCATATCTTTTCGCGTATTAATACGTAGGTATAAATTAAAAACGCTTACAATTATTATAGTGGATCCTTTTATGCCAAGGATTCTTCTAACTCAAGAAAGTTATTTTGTTTTTATTATTCTTCCATATTTTGCTAACTACAATTAATGCTATGTCCGTGTAGTGATTATTAACTTGAATGTGTTGAAAATAAGTGTTGAAATTCTAAATTTGCCGTTTTCAATATTTTCGAAATTGGTCAAAAATTACAGCGTATAAAATTTTGTGAAAAAAATATCTACATCATACACAAATTTCAACAAAATTTGGGTTTTCAAATTGGGACGCGGGTCTCATTATAAATCGATGAAAACTTAAAACCATTCACAAGGATTCCAAATAGATGGTTGACGGCTGAAAATGATCAGTTTAGAGAATTATAATATATATCCGAGCGGAAACTTTCGAATAAATTGAATAGTTTCATTTCTGAATTATGATATAAGCAGTAGCCATCACTTTGCTGGATCTTGGACTGCTTCGATCACCTGGAGATGTCCGCTACTTCGACTATTCCTTGGTTTTTTGGTTGTTTCGATGGATCTAAATTTCGATCATATTTAAGAGATTCGTCAAATGCTAACTCAAAATAATCAGATTGCAGCAGTTGTTGTCTGATAACAAAGTCGCCATGCAAAAGATAATGCTGCGTATAAAGGGTGATTTTTTAATCGTAGTTTTTTTTTTAAATCGAATAAAACCCTCAAATTTGCATCATATGTTAACATTTTTTATTGGAATCGATAAATTGGTCTTTGCCGTTTAATTGTTAAAGATAATTTCATGTAAACGTTGTCCGCGGCTCCGTCTCAAAATGCCTATTCAGAAGGTCTAATTTTTCGTTACTTTTTCAAGCTTTCGATCTGTATTCCACGAATAACGAGTGTTATGTTATTCTGTAAGGCTTCAATAGTGTTCGGCTTGTCCACATAGACTAACGACTTGACATAACCCCACAAGAAATAATCAAGAGGCGTTAAATCGTAAGATCTTGGGGGCCAACTCACAGGACCAAATCGAGAGATAAGCTGCTCACCAAATTCATCCCTCAGCATATCCATTGTTTCACGAGTAGTGTGGCATGTTGCAACTTCAACTTAGCCAATTGGGGCAAAAAAAATTCCTTATGGTTGAGTAACACATGCCCAATCACTGAGAACGGCGACGATTTGACATTTCACGATCGTCATTAACACCGGTCGCCAAGGCTGCAATATTTTCCTTGACACGCACTCTACGCATGCGAGTCGATGGTTTTATGTCCAACAAAGTTAATTTGGTGCAAAATTTGGAGATAACAGCACGAATTGTTGATTCAACAGGTCGATTATGACGACCATAAAATGATCGTATCAAACGATGCACATTTGTCACAGAGTACGAATTTTGGTAATAAATTTTAACGATTTGCTACCGTTGCTCGTTTGTTGGTCTTTCCATGATGAAATGGCAGAATATACCGTATACTTTTCACTTGACAGATGACGTTTGGACGCCATTACCTACCAGTACTGTCAATCTGAAAAACTTAAATCTTAAAAAAAAAATCACCCTGTATATATAGAAGCAGCGCCTTAGCGATCTCTCAGATATACTTATGGAGAGAATAATAAGATCACCTGCTGGAAACACGAATGGGGCATCCTATTTTACAAAAGCAACATATATCCTGTGTAGGATAAAGATATGAACATCTTTCGCTGATAACTTCGAGATGTTACTGCAGTTTTCCCAAACATCTTAAAGAAATTGTTTAGACGGAAAAAAGTTTATCGGTATTGGACGCATTTCAAGCGTCGAAAAGGAATTTAAAAAAGGGGGTAATAAGAAAAAAAATATGTATATTTTGCCGAAAACTACGAGGTGTCACCGCAGTTTTTTTTAAGTTTTGACAGAATAAAAAGTTTATTATCATCAAACTGTATGTTTACTGTTGTGAACGATTTATTTTCTACTTCGGACCCACCGTCCATGAATTTAATAAGGTCAGCCGGGAGATTAAAAAACTGTTACTGCCTTCAAACTGCTTTTATTAGGGACTAAGCAAAGATATTGACGAAAATTCTCTCAATGAACAAAAAAATCCAATTACATCAGGCACTAGCTCGACCTATCCTGCAGTACGATCGAAAATATTGGTTAATTACGCAGACCGATTAAACAATCATGAGATTGTTTTTTGGGGGGTTTTGTCCGGATATATTGGAAAATTTTAAAAAGCGAAAATTTGAAATAAATTGGAAAATGGTTTATCTTCTTTAAAAAAAATGTATCCACATATGTTAAATATATAACAAGCTCGCGTTTTGTTTAGCAATCGGTTTTGAGCTTATTTGAGTTTGGATTTCTACGTTTTTTCATATCTACATCGCAATACTGGTCGTGTCACGATGGTTAGTTCATGCGACTATCAGGCACATAATTGAGCCTTCGAGCCGCGATATAACCATAAAATCTTTCTATGGGTGTTTATGAGCCAGAATAGTGTGAATATGACAAACTCCCCCGTATGTTATTAATCGAATACAAGGGAAAGTGTTTTTTTTTTTTATATCGTTTATGGATATAAATCGGAAGACGGCATGAGATGTTCCTAATTTCTAGAGTGATCGAGGCAACAACAACCACATATATATGTAAAATCCTTCTCCTGCTATAATTTCTGTCCTGATTTCCTATTCTCGTACCTAGAGTACATATATTTATTACTGGCTACAATAATAATACGGCTACGTTTCAGGAATTTACTAGTACAATTATAAAAAAAATGGTTTAGACTTAATTGGTTTTTAGATTTAAATTTGGTTTACAACTTTTCAATTATTTTTATATATATTACGTTTTATTTATTATACTCCATTTATTTCGGATAAACTTCCATATATTCCCTGAAACTTCTTATTGTAACTGTTCAACATTCATATTTGTCTAGGAATTTCAAATTTTTATACATATAAAATGTGTTTTTGTGTTTCAGACATTATGAATCACTTTACTATGTTCTCCAAGTGACATCATTGTAATCATTATATAAAAACAAAGGAATATTTTTTTAAATAACGTTTATCACTTTTGAAACGCATTATCAAAAAAGTACCAGGAACTGTTAGTTTAAAACTAAAACTGGGACAAATTTTCTCTATATTGACGCAGAGTTTAAGTACGATCCGTCATTTGATTTGTTTACAGAGCTCGATATTGTCAGTCCACCTCAAGTTTATAGTGCGATTTTTATGGAGGATAAAAATGTTTCAAATATTGTCAAACGCACGTTCATATGAATAATGCAATGGTTTCAAAAGCGGTCGGAATGTGATAGAAGATTTGACTCGCTCTGGTCGACGATCATCGCTTTTAACTGATGTTAAGTTTGAGAGAGAGATTGCCTCAGAACTTTCTGTGCCTCACAAATCAACTCGTATTATTTTAGAATAGTTCCGGAACCACATTTATAAAACGCTTTATAACCGTTGAACAGAGACATGGATTTATGAGTTTGTCAACAAACTTCTAAATGACGACTTCCAACGACAGTGCTGAAATCGAAAAAACCAAAAAACCAAAGTGGGAGACGGCAAATAAAGAATAGTATCTGGGTGTTATGCGACGTTTGAGAGAACAAATTCGTCGACATCGCTCCAACTGACTTTATTATCAAAAACTCAAATTACCACTTTGAGGCATCCAGTCGATAGAAGATGTAAAAGACAATTCGGAGGCGGGATTTGAAAATACTCGAAAATACGTTTGAATACTATTTTGGTGATAGAATTGGATTCGTTGGCATATGTGTATCATTTCGGAACAGGCCTACTTTGATGGCGATAGAAAAAAATTTGGGGTGATAATAAATTTTTTTGTGTTTTATTATTATATATTATTATTATTATATTTATTATTTTTTTTTTTACAAGGAATGTGTGTGTGATCTCACCTAAGTCAATTCATTCACTCATTACAAAAAAAAAAAAAATCAAAACGAGAACCATAAATGTTATACTTGCGATAATGTTCCGAATTTTAAGAAAAATGTTTCGTGCTTTTCTTCCCATTTAATTCCATTCATAAAATTTTATATGAAACTTTCTACTGTTAACCGCAAGGTGCACTTTTAAGTGAATCCCCGGAATTCCAAAAATTCTAAGATTTCTTCTGATTTTCCGAGAAAAGTACAAGTCGGAGAAATAACTATCTTTGGTGTTAAATGAAAAATATTGATGCAAATGAGTTCAAAAGTAGTGCACAAACTAGTTCTATGTAAGCAGTAGTTTGGAAACGGGTTTAAAATTGGTTTGAGTGTTTTATCCCAGAAAAACTGAAAGAAATTAGGACTGAAGATTAAGAACCAAATGGAAATCGAATGATTTTCCTGTTATCTAATTACTTCATATGTCGGATATCTACCGTAAAGCAATTTAAATTACAATTATTTTGCGCACACAAAACCTTCAAATTGTCACAACCGAGTTTTTAAATAAATTTCAAAGAAAGAATGTTGCAGAGATCCTCATTAGCGCATCTTTGCCCGTTTTATTTGAAAATGGTAGCCAAACCGATTTAGAAACTCCGTATCAAACCGAGAACATTAAATTCTGAATTTTCTGAATTGGTTTACGTAAACAGATTAAGATTTTAATTAATCTGTACCAGCATTTTCGATTAAGCATCCATGGAAAGACTGCCTTTTTTTCTCCGAAGTCATTTAAATTCACCCACATTCCCATCATCAAACTATTGTTGTATTGTGTCGTAATATACCTCATTGCGAAAGTGTAGACCTCTAAACAAAGGCACTTTTATGTCCGCGTTTTTCATTCTCGTGCGCATTTTGCGAAAAATAATGAAAACAAAATCTCAAAATTTAAAATTTCAACTTTCAAAATTCGGCATTTTTCTCGACTTCAATGTTGAGACCGAATTTTTTCGGATATTTTCCATTTTCCCCAAGATCCCTTTCGCCCTTTCTCGAGTCGACGCCTCGCAAATTGCGATTCAAATATACCCCAATTATTTTTTTCACTGTAGGTTGTCGGATATCGAGTTCATTTACCATTAACTTTCACGATCAGAGGACGTTTTAGTAAAATTTAGTTTCAAATAAAATTGAATTTTAAAAAGAAATAGATTGCAAATCAGAATGAAGCTGGATATATGCACAGTGTAGTTTTGGATAATGATTAAAACGAGCCAAAAAAGCTTATGGCGAAGCATATTAGCGAATATTTTTAGTGAAACCTTGTTTGCCGTTGACTATTTCAGCTGTTCATTTCTTGAGGGGAAAATCTTTGCAATATGAAGATAGAGAAATTGCATTGATATATTGATATGATATTGATATGATATTGATATGATATTGATATGATATTGATATGATATATGTTACAATATGTTTGTGGAAGGCTGTAAGGCGATAATTTGCATTCTGCGGCAGCTTTTCGAAACTATTTAAAAAAGTAATAAACTGGAGATAGCTTTTACTTAACCTTGATAATCCATTTCAAAATTCATTGCACAATAAATAAGTTTGTATGACGTTATGACACACAAAACCCGTCAATTTTCCTCATGTTTTTTGACCATTTAAAAAGGGACGAAAAGAATACTTTACTGTTTCTTTCCTGAAACGCAGTCAAAAACCTAACTATCACAAATTAATTAGAACTGAAATTTGAAATAAGGTCTGAAGCTAAAGTGCGAAAGCTAAAAATAGTTCAAAGTAGGGTTTTTTTTAATTTAATAATCTAGAAAATTTCACAGCTTTGTCAAAATTTGGTTTTCTTTTGAAAATGTTTCATAAACTGAATCAATTTGAAGATTGAAATGCAAATGGAATAGAGAGGGAAAGGGATGAGCTCTTCTTCAATCGAGTGAAAATTTTTTAACTTTTACTTTTACTTCTTGTACCATTAAAAAATTCTGGAACGGTGGCAAAATTTAACATAGTTTTGATTTGTTTGTCAAAATTAGAATCAAAATGGAAACTAGAAATTGCTGCAAATCCATTTTAAAGTTTAAAAGTTTGTTGTTAGCGATGATAATGGCGATTTTTAACAAATACTTTTTGTTATTGCTGTTGATATTTCAAAGTTTTCAAATAATGCAAATAATTCAAATATTGGGATACCTCAAATGACTAAATTTGTAAACCTAAATGCTCTGAAAAATACATTTCAAATATCTCATATGATTAAAATTGTTCAAATATTTCGCATTAATTGTTAAAGATTCCATAACCACTGTGCCATTTGACATTCCATTTATTTATTACCTTCATTATTCTGGGCCGTTGACGATGTTTCCTTTTCCGATGCATCTTTTGGCTTTATTAGATCCGTTGATTTGCTCGGAGGTATGTATGGATCTGATATTTCACTTATACTTGAGGTTTTTAAATCCATTATAAAGCCAAGATTGCAGCTACTGCAGGATGTAAGCGGCAAGTGGCTTTACCTTAATATCCTTGTGCTTTTATTTCACTTGGTGTCTTTCCTCTTACTCCCTCAACACTGCCGCTTGCACTTGTATTTTTACTCAATAACTGAGAGAAGTGATTTTTCGTTTTCGATTCAGTTGTCTGGAGTTTCCTCTTCACAAGGACAAACTGTTTCTATTCCGATGATGACGGGAATAATGATAGTGATGATTATACTGTTGGAACCCCTCAGTGCGTATGGGCTAAATGGGCGGCCGTGTTGCTATTAACTGACGTTGGTGGTGGTTATTCGAGCACCTTTTGGCTGCCGCAGCTACTTCTGCGGCCGTTGTAGCTGAGTGCGGCCAAGTTGATGACGATGCTCCAGCGATGTTGTCGTATGCAAATGTTGAGTAATCATTACATTTGTCAACTCTTTGGAATTAATGGATTTTCCTTGAAGTGCGGTTGATCTGGAAGAGGCGAAAAGGTGAGAATAAATGCATATTTTAATTATCATTTTCTACGTATTTATATGTAGGACAGCTGGAGGGATGGTGGTTGCGTGACAGAATAGAGTGAGCGATTACATGCCATAGTCATGTTATTGGTGGGCAACTGTTTATCTCATATCGATTGAACTGTTTGCTTAGCGTCATTCAATTTAACTAACACTAAGTTACTTGTGAAATTAATAAAATAAATTAATTACAAATAATTACATATGCGAGAGTTTGTTGTCTGTCTAATTACTCAAATTATTTCGCATGGAACATGCATAGCGGGCTTACGTAGTTATTAATTTACTGGG